>JANXJC010000064.1:5244854-5295744 GCA_027564655.1 Leptodon cayanensis | reverse complement strand
CAGTGTTATCAACATTCTTCGCATACTGAACTCAAAACACAGCACCCTACCAGCTACTAGGAAGACAATTAACTCTACCCCAGCTGAAACCAGGACAAGGGGCTGGAGCAGCTCCCAACACAAGCCTGCAAGGCCGGAGCTGATAGCACCTGCCCTTGCACTTCTTGGGAAGCAAATGGGAGCTGTCACCTCACCATGAGAAGCAGGACCAGCCCACCACCACAGCCTTACGTGAGAAGGAGGTACTCAAGCCTAAAACAGTTATGCAAAAATCACCCACTTTAAGGAAACCTGCCTTATTTTTCTGCAAGTAACCAGCATTTACTATGAGCAGCTTAGCAAATTTTTTTTTTCTTTTTTTTTTAAACCTAGGCCTAAGTTTCTTAAGCACCTGAAGCAGACCTTCACTGGTGGGCTCGGGCTCCTCAGCCAAACTCCTTTTGCAAAGCTAACGGCTTCCTCTCGCCTCCCGTAAGGAGGCGGCACATGAGATCTGGGCATCACCACCTCTTAAAAGCACAAACCGTGCCTCAGAGGAGCGTGGCCGAGCTCCAGAAGGTAACAGGGGGGTGTAGGAGTGTCTTTGCAGTGAAGGGCACGCTAGTGCACAGCAGGGCTTCCCTAGGGGCCAACGGCAGCCCTGGGGAGGCACGAGCTCCAGCCCAGGGGCTACGACCCACGGGGTGGGCTGGGGTGGAGGGGGAAGTTCAACTCTCATCGTGCCCATCAGAAGTTAGTTAAAGAAAAGAGGAGGTCTGAAACTCTGTCTGGTTTGGGAAGCAGGCTGATACTTTTTTGGGGAAAAAAAACCTTCACGGAGTGAATTTATGGAGACACATTCAAGACTGGGAATGCTGCAATAAAATGGTAAGCAAGTGTGTCAGCACAGTCGAAGGCAGAGTTTCAAGCAAGATCTACGACTGCGGGCTGAGGCAGTGAAGCAGTGCAAGCCAAAAGCCTAATTAGAAAAACGCCTACTAGTCGAAGTAATACACAAAGAGCGTTTTGTACGGGTTACAAAGGAACAATCTGGATACGAGGAAGAACAGACAACCAGCTCGAAATGTGAGCCAAGAGCTTGTACAGTTCACAGAGAGAGAAAGATTACAACTGAAAAAGACAACTGTAAGGCTGAAGCAGCACACATTTCAGGTGGGAGTGAGACAGAAAGCAATGGCACAGCCCAGGAAACCTGGGCAGAAACCTTTGGTCCTGCTACTCATACTGATGATCCTAGTATTTTTCTCCTAAAAAAATTAAAACCATAAAAAACCCGCTTTTCTCCTTTGCCAACTTGACAGCTGCGCAGGGAGGGTTGACCCCCTCTGACTCTTCCAACCCAAGCAAGGACAGCTCTAACTTCGAAGCGGTATCCAGGCCCAGCAGCTGAGGACATGAAGACACTGACAACATCCCCTTTCCATAGCCTTGTTACCTGATGGAAGTGCTTCCTTCTCCTCAGGAAAGGCATTTTACAATGCCAAGTGGCACTGTTCAATAGACAGAAACCAAACTAATGCTTTTGACACACTACTGAGCAGATGAAACCACTCCCCCGCTAGTTGATGTAGCTACTGTAGCAGATCTAAACCCACCACATCAGAAGAGTTGGCAGGTGAGATTTATGCTGGCAAAAACAGGCACCTAACTCATTGTTCATTTACCTATTAAAGAAAAAAAAAAGAGCTTTCAATTCTTAGAAAAATGAACTCTAGAAGTGATTTAAACCGCTAAAAATCAAGGGCTTTCCTTTCATTTCCTGGAGGGAGTCAGAGCAGTAACTCACAGCTCCACACAGCTCTACATCCCAACAACTTATTTAACAACAGAAAAACAAAGAAATGAAGGGAAAAAAGAAAACTTGTAAACATAAAGACAATATACCTGTCAAGAGAAATGAACACCCCACACTGAAGTGCTTTCAATTGGTTACTGTCAACTTTTCAGCTGCAGCAAAGCACTGATGAATAAAATCTCAGCCCAGGCTGGAGGAATGCTTTGAGTTAGTCTCAGTTTGAAGCCCTAATTCCAGGAGAGATCAGTTCTCCAAAGTACTATGACTTCATGATCCGGAGATCTGAAGTAGCATGTAGGATTGGAGGCAATGTGAATACGGCACTAAGTTTGTAAGATACAGCACTAAGTTTGCAAGACACTGCAAATAAATTCAACCTGGAATTAGTAGGTGCAATTTTTACTGGTCTCCATTCAGTAGCCTAAGGCAGATAAAATCCAAATGCAAGCGTTCACAAGCAGACATTGCTTTCACAGCAAAAACCATCCAATTTGACTTACAGGCAGCTTATGGGAGGTGCGAGGGAGTGAACTCTAATCAAGCCATAATGAGGGTGCAGAGGGCAGGCTTCTTCCCAAATAAAACAAACCCAGTAACCAGCTTTCAAATCATCAGGAACCCACTCATACCTCCCAAGAGCACTGCAGGTCTCTGATGGAGATCTTCAGCACAGAATGTCTTTCTTTTTTAAAAAAGAAAGTACCTTCCCTGATCTTCACCAGACAAGTCAAAGGGTGGTGAGCAGAGGTGAGCTTGGGCCCAGCCTCTCCAGAACCATTGCTTGGGGAAGGGAAGGACAGCACCAACAGTTCTCAATGTCAATACCGAACCCACACCCAGCAGAAAACACAGAGACTTTTTTTATCCCCATGAGTTGTGCTCTTAAGTCCTGGCCTTATACTTGAATACATATTTGCTGGTCATAAATATCCTGATTAACTTCTAACTTGGATGGTTACCTTGTTTCTACTCTAAATCTAACCTTTAGCATGGACCAGAAGAGTCAAGGTATTCCACCTCCTGCAAGTGCCACCTAGAAGGTATGACACATCTTGGTCATACCTCCTAGCCCTATGTAGATGTCTCCTTTACGCTTAGAATATCTCAGATGTCATTCAACATGTACACTTGGCCACCTGAAACGTTTCCTAGAAGAAATTTTCCCTTAAGAAATGTTACCTTGCAGCATGCTTCGCCCAAAAGAAAGGAGTATCTAATTAGTGAATCCTAACTCTAATTGGTAGTACAAAGGTGTTACTTTACCAAAACCCAATGTAGTAGTTCACAGGATTTCATATCAGCACAGAACTGGGTGCGTGCTATCTTTAAAGACACCCATAAATCTTTCTGGAAAGACTTTACTAAAATAAGGTGCAAGATAGCAGCTATTTTCTCATGGTACAGCTTCTGAAATTGGGACAGAAATAACACTGTGTGAAATCACATCCCAAGTCAAGACAAACACTGCATCTAAGAGTCAATATTTATTTGATTAATAACTTACAAAATTTAACAGATTTAATTTATGTAAGGAGAGCTAATTTATTAAACATTTTACAGATTTCTTTTGTTCACAATGTAATACATCAAGATCTCAACAGTATTAAAATAATACTTGGCACAGTTATAAATAAAGAATATACAAAAAAATCCATAGCTTAAAATGTAGTGATGCTGTTTTACACATTAATTGAAAAAAATCTGGTGGACATCAAAGAATACAGAAACCTGCAAAGAAACAGCACATGTTTAGGGCCAAGACAAAATTCCCATTTATTCTACCTATGTCAGATTAAGTTGGTCTGATCTGCTGTTGGTCTGGATCAGCTTTGTTAAGTTTCAGAAGCAATGCAGTTTTGGTTCAACAAGTGAATTTTAAGTTTGATAACTTGACAGAAAAATGCTGCATAGTTGGCTCCCCCCTGCTTGATTTTATGATTTCACAAACAATTCAGTGTTACTCAAGACAAGTTACATTTTGCACTGGAAACTTCATACATCCCAAATCCATATATGCAAGCTAATTTTCACAACTACCTACTATCGCTCAAATTCTGCAGGTCTCAACAAAACTGTCACCAGAGAGCTATTAACAAGTAAATAGTGCAGAACTCACTACGTACTACCAAAGATCACCTCTTCTTTTGCAGATGTTTTTGACATGGACTGCATGACACAATTCATGGCAGTTAATGCTACCGGGCAACTAAAACCAAAACTTGTATCACATACTGAACTGCTCTTCCGGTGGTAGGCGATATTTAATAAAGCGGATTGAAGTTCTTCAAGTCAACCGACCCCCAATGTAGGAAAAAAAAAACAACCCAAAACAAAAAAAAAAAAACAAATATGCAGACTATTACTGGTGATTAAAATAAAAATATTGTAAAGTCTTCAAGCTGTTTTCTGATTAGAAAAAAAACCATGAATAACTGATATCAACTGTTTTCACTGAACTATAATGTGTCTTCGTTAGGATTACAAATTTTGTCTGACAAAAATAGCAAAAGCTTCTTGTCACCCCTACACCCAAACCTCTCCCACTAAAACTGTGTCCAAGACGATGTTGATTTTTCCAGTATTAAACATTCAAGTACTCTAATGCTGCACTTCTGTAAATCCTGATATCTGGTACTTGCAAACTGTGTGTCTTGAGATCAATGAACAACTACAGAAAAAATGTTTACTTGCAAATACTGAACATCAACTATTTACAGTTTCACTGCTCCTCTTACTAAGGCAAGGGCCGGGAATACCACTAGATTGCTTTATTACCTGTAATCTGCATATTACAGAAAACGCTAATTTTGCCAAGCATCAAACATGCAGTGAATTTGCAGGGCATAATGCCTATTAACAGCAATATTGAACATCACTAAAAGCTCATTAGATATCTTCCTACACTTTTTTTGGTTGAATAAAATGAAAATGAGCAGCTTTAAATACACTAAACACACACTCACAGAGAGAAAACTATTTGATAAATTATTTATATACAGATACACATTCTTTACACTGGTCTCAGACATCTGCTTTCAGGTCCCTCCCCAAACTCCCCTCACAGGTTTCTCGAACCACTGGGTTGCTACAGCACTTAGAAGAGAACTAACCTGATTCTCAGTCTCTCTGTAAACAATAGTTAAGGAAGCAGTGAACAATTCACTATGAGTATATGAAAACACCATAACAAAAATCAGTGCATCACATTCAAGAAAAGCCCCTTTGGAATGCAATTCCAGATCATTCCTTACCTTCCAAACATATCTGTAGCATGAGAACTTAAAAAAAGAATTTGAGAGTGATTTTCACGTGCCAATACACCATCATCTTCAGAACGTTGTGTTACATTTTCTGTGTGCGCGTGCTGTTATGGGGATTTTTTAATTTTTTTTTTTTTTTTAAAGTTTGGTTTCCATTACTTTACATCCAAACAAAATAAGCATTTCAGACAACTTTGGGTTCTTCTGCAGTTGCATTCAATTTAAAACTACCTTGTCTTTTTATAATTGAGATTTTTGCTTTCACATCTGTGGTTTCCCCCATGCAATTTCTCTTCCAACGTGTCTCCAATTACACTACACTGTACTGTACGAGGACCAAACCTAATGTTAAAACATTGCTAGTTTGTAAGTTGCTTATACAATTACTTCAAAGATAATGAATTTTTTCCACTTTTTTCCCCAAACATTATATAATCTAGTTTTACAGGTCGATCATGCATTTAAGCAGGGCTTGAACTTTGACAGAAGAGCTTTCCTTATTTGTGCAATTTCAGACTACATAATCTCAGAACAGGGTTATTACAAGTATTTAGTTGTACCACTAACTGGTGGCAAAAACAATCACCAAAAAACGTGGGCAACGTAGTTTTTTCTCAACATTATCCGACATGCCCTACTGCTATAACTTAACACGTTACAGGGGATTCCCACCACATGATGTTTATAACAGTATTGAAAAGCACATTTTTCAATGCGCATAATACTACAGAAAATCTGTATTAAAAAAATCACATTACAGGAACTACAACATAGCGATCAGTGAACTCTGCATCATGAAATTTAGTTTTATATTCTAGATTCTTGTTTCAGTGGAATTATTCATATTGGGAAATAAATTTTTCTGCTCAGCACAATGTAACTACTTATGTCAATACTTCAATAATCTCATGCTCCATTGTGAAAGACCTTAAATAAAAAACCCAACAACAAATACTGTGAATATGCCATCGCGAAAAATTCTCATGTTAAGAACTATTAAAATCCCTTTTTGATCTTCCTCCTCCTCCTTATCAGGTTTGGCAGTTTATTCTGTCCATTTTTACTTTTGTTAATAAAATTCTGATGAAGAGAAGGTACCTTATGATTCCCCATCAGCCCTACACATAGCATGCTACTCTTCAAGGGATGCAGATTCGAGAGAGAGAGAAAATTTTTCAGGCACCACTCAGATATGATATGCTCACAGGATGAAGGTGGTGCTACACTAGCTGGTAGCCTGATCCTGAAGTTTGGTCATATTCTATTGTATACTGCCTTGTCCAGTCCACGATAACAGGCCGAAAAAGACCACAGCATCTGAATTCAAAGAAGTCTATAATGTTCCTTATGCATCCGTGGCTAAAAGCAAAACAAACACATATGTTAGTAAGCAATATCATAGCTCATCTAACTAAGTATCACATTTTTTGTCTACCTACAAATTCGATTCTTCACCCTTTAAGTTCCTAACTGTAGAAAACCAATGCAGTTAAGAATTGTCTCAGTGCTTGCTGACGAGCACGTTCCGAAACAAGTAGTAGTCACCAGACTGGTGAATGTTTGATCCGTGGACACAAGCAAGACACTAACTGTCTTCCACTATCTACCAAAACTGTATGGAGAAATGTAACATGTTATTGGCAGCGCACCATCGTGTAGCATAGCGTGGTAATTCAGATCCCTTTCTAGGAGGAAACTCGCATTGTACAGATGGATGCAAAACAAAACATCATGAAGTGAATGTCTTCCTGGAATAATTTACGTTTGTATTAACATCTATTTCTGTCATACATACTTGTTCACCAGCTGCAGGTCTAAGATCAATTAAAACCCTAGACAACACAAAATTAAGAAAGCATTATCTGAATTAAATGAACTATTCAAGTGCTTTCTGCTGCTGAATCAATTAATTGTGAAATATTTAAGATACCTACATCAAAATTCCAACAAGTTGGGTTTTTTTAAACTTAATTACACATGGGCTGAATAGATCATGGTTTTCTGGAAGAGAAGCTCATGTTATGATATATGCAAGAGCAGGTCTAAGCAACAAGGAGATGACAACTACTTGATGTCAATGCTTCATCTGACAGGTGATGTCAAGTCAGTTATTTTAGACATTTGGTGTTATTTTCAGGAATCATTTTTATAATAGCAGCTACTTCAGTGAAAATGGTTTGTGAATGTGTCATTAATTTAGGGATAAAACCAGTAGTTTTTTCCCTATCCTGTGCACCACCCTGTGTTCTTCAGGCAAAATAATTATCTGGTTTTGTTGCAACTCTAATCTGTAGGAAGACTGCAACCATACAGAGATGTTTGTCTGCATCTCACTAGAAGTTTTGTATGGAGAGATATTAAAAAAAGATCACACATACTTCTCTTCTAGCACAAAAATCAAACTGCAACAATAACTCCTATCTCCTGTTCCCTGGGTGTCACCTGAAAGAGCAGCAGCTCCCACAGGAGACACAGCATATGCAGCAGGATAAGACATGCTTCTGTCCTTTCGCTGCTCCTTTCGTAACATGCCCTCAACCCACCAACATACCAGCCTCACGTCTCCATTTATTTCCTGCTTTGGCTCCACAAGCTGCTCCATGCCACTGTATTCCCATTCCAGTGCTATTACATGCCCGAGCCCCCCTCTTTCAGCTTGCAGCCTTACCACTACGGAAACCAGAATCCCAACCTACCCTTTACATACAGATACCACCCACTTTACATACTGCAACACCCACTTCAGTTCCTGGGACACCCTGCTCCCTCCCCACAAATAGCTTTGTCCATGCTCTTCCTCCTGAGCAGGAACTGCTGCCTCTTTTCTCACAGTAAAAAGAGAGCAAGGGGAGCTACTGCACAGAGCAAATTGAACAGCACGTTAAATACCAAGCAGGAGAAAGTGCCTGGTGTAGAAGTGAAGATCCAGGTCAACATCAGCACCATGCGATAAGCAACTACCTCTGGTGTGGGCATCTGATTTATAAAGAGGCTATTTATTTCCCCATAAACTCTACTGCAAAATATGACCACTGCTGGAAAGCATTCTTTTCTGTATTTAAGCATCCCTGTCTAGAGTCACTACAAAACGTTTATCACTTCCTTTAACTGGACAGAATGTGTTACTGTAAAAATAGCTGACAGATTCAGCATTCCAAGTAGTGAAAATACTCTAAAAGTATTTAGCTATGTTCTGTTTCAACAAGCTGCACAATTCAAACATATGCAAGGCTACACAAATAGAAATATGTTTACATTTTAAAACTTACTTGAATGGGCTTTCAATAGATGTGGTTGTAACTTTAAAGTGCTTGTATCTTCTTGCATTCATTCTTTCATTTGTCGTGATACCCAAGCAAGATATCTGAAGACAGGAAAAAGAGTAAGCCATTTAACTCATGTAAAAACACGCAAACAAGCCCTGCATGAGCCAGACCGAAAAAAGGGAGGACCAAATTTACTGTTTTATATTCCTTCTTTTGAAGAAGCAATTTTTGTCCAGGGAAATTAGCACATCCCAACATAAAACACCATACAACAGCTGTACCGGATTATGCAAAAGGTTTAATTTTGAAAATGATCAGAAATAAAACATGATCACTGAATAAACTGTGACAACTTAGTTCATAAGAAATAGATGCCTTTACTATATTGTCAGCTGAAGTGTACTGTAAATAATAGATTCAGGAGTTACTTTACACGGCATTTGAATGACTTTCTTCCCCTCCTGACATTCTGTTTATAGCTCCAGTAACATATTTTTCCCCCGTTTATAAATTTGTTGCAGTAACATAACTTTTCTGTCTGCAAGACAAAAAGCTGACCAGAAAAAAAGGGCTTTTTTTGGTTGATGTTGCTCGTGTTTTTTCCTTTTTACAGAATCATTTGGCCCAAAGGCTACAATTTTCTGTAAAAGCTTTCCAACTACATTAGCCTAAAAGGGTATCTTATGTAAAACTGGAGTTTACTGTAATGTGATATAATCGGAAACAAAAACGAGAGCTCCCTTAGCAGCCTTATACTACAGGAAGATAAAATCTTGGAATTCCTAGTGAAATATAAAATGTCAACTCCGCAGCACGTTACAAAAGCAAAAACATTTTAAAAGGTAAGTTTGAGCTGACTTGCCCCATTTGGATGTGCTTAATATCGCAAGCATTTTCTTTGCCTCCATGAAACCCAGTGAAGTTTCACAGCTATGTATACAAATGGGCTCTCAATGGCCAATTTTTGAAGTAGGAATTAAAGGTTTTAAATTATTTTTTTAAGATAGTAGGTAGTGTTTTGACAATAACTCTGGCCAGTCCATTAAGAAGGACAAGTCCAAACTTTACGATGGAGAGTAAAAAAAAAGGCAGCAAGAGTAGGGGCTATGCAGTTGCAAACCAAAAGAAGCAATTGAGAGAATATCTTTATCAATTTCATCATTATGGCTAACTCCAAAGAGATTTGCCAAGAACAATCCTAAGTTTTCAATGCGTAAAACTCTTAGGAAACTTAGTAATATGGCTGTGTGCTCTCAGTTTTCATTTTTCCAGGATTATTAAAGAAGTCAAATGCTAGAATTATTTTGCTTAATTACACTAATGATACAAAATACTACGAGATGTATTTTTCCAAGTGGCATAATTCAAAGATTCATCTATACACAGATCGTATTAATAGGAATCCTCAATGGGGAACTTAATGGATCATGATATAAGTATGATGGAAGCCTCTCCGGAAAGTCACATGCTTATTGTGCTAGAAGTCTGGTGGGTTAGACCACTTTGAAAGCCACCTGAAAAACAAGTAGTTACCTCTGCTCATTTTTCTTGGACAGTAAAGACCTCTGTAAGACTGAATGGCTCTTGCTCACACATAAAAGATTTTGAAATTGATATAGGTTGTAAATGAATATTGTAGAGAAAGCAGGACAAAACTTAAGTTTCCTGAAAAGTTTTACCTAAGCCTTAGAGGATTATTTTTATTTCCAGGATCTCTGGAAAGATTAAATCGGTAAGTTTCACGGTTCTTTAATGACAAGTCATATTGAAAGACTTTCAAGTCATACTTAAAGGTTTTCAGTATGACTTGTCTTTCCTTAAAAATGATACAGAAAAACTTGGGTTTGGTCAGATTACAGTACAGTAACGTGATCTCAAATCACACTGAAGCAGTGTAAAAAATTATTGCATCCCCTTTGAAGCTACCACCCTCTTTCTGCTAATGACATAGTGCATTATTCCAAGTTCGACCCACAGATCTTATCCTCTATTAGTCTTTATTGCCTTTCCCTGGTCTGTTTTGTGGTTTTGTCATTCTGAGAATGGATAGCAGAAGCAGGTATTTTAACCTCTTGCAAAAAAAAATAGAAGCACAAGTGAATGAGAAGCCTCTGGATATTAGGCGTCATTCACAACAGATGCCTGCCTCCTCCAGCGTGGCTGAGAGACAAAGCACTTGGTCCTGCATAATGAACATTAAAATTTAAATGATGGAACTATTTGATATTCTCATGTCACTCCCAAGACTCAGCATCACAAATGAAATGCTCTTCCATACCTGATACATCTGACACATGAGTAACACAGCCACCCACATGAAGTGAAAAACACTGTTCAGAAACATCCAAAACATCCATGGAGAACAGGTAGCAATCTGTGTAATATAGGTCCAAAATCCATCCTTTGCATAACTTGTCTCACAGTGAAAACCCCAATCTAGAGAAAAAACAGTGTCAAAAACCATACAGAAGATTTAAGATGTTTACTATACATCAACATAACGCCCACATTAGAATGTATTAAATTAAATAAGAAAATGACAGTGTGCTAAAGCAGTTTTACTTGCTCTCTCTTCCTTTCCCAACTCCTTGAATACATGACATATGCATGTACTTGGCTGTGATGAAAAAAAAAATCTAGGACAAGAAAAACCATAATCTTCTAACTTAAAATACCCAATATAGTCAGTTAATAAAATGCAGTTCAATTCCAGGTTAAAAATATCTAAAACTCAGATAAGGCAGAAATCTGTAAAAATCCATATTAGGAGATAAACAAAGTATTTACAGGCAATTAAAAAAAGCCAAACCCACACATTTACTCACAAGAGATACATCCATAAATCATCCAGCAGATCATAAAAAGCAGGAAGAACAGGTATCCCATAAAATAGCGATGGTTTCCTGCTCCTAAAGTTGCACAACAACAGGGATCAAATTACTACACTTTCAGATGACAACACTACACCAGAAAGTTTAATTGCTTGCTTAGAAGTATTGCTTATTAGTGTATACAAAAACATTACTCTCCAATATTAAGCCAATAAAACTTCAAGACAGTGAAATTAGCTGGTTTACTATGATTTTTTTTTTTACTTCTCAAACAAAGCAATGTTTTATTTTCTTCAATTTCTGTCACATTACAGCTGCAATTCACACAAATGCATTTCATTTGTAACATCTTTCATGAGCTAATAAAATTATTGACAGACAATATTTAGAACAATGTTGGTGACAGCTGTTGCAGATCCCTGAACAGCCAGGAATTACACATCAATAAATATTATTCAAATTCCATTAAAAAATCGTCAGACTGCAGAGTTCACATTCTTAAAAGAAACAGAAATATGTATAAATATACAACTTCCCTTCATAATAAGCTAACTCACAACTTGGTTGTAAACCTGCTTGATGAAGCTAGCTAAAAATAAAATATCTAATAGAACTTGTAAAACAAATACATGTAACTGAAGAGACAAGGACTAACAAGCTGGTTAAAGTAATGAATGAGATAAAAACCCATTCTGCTTTAGACAGAATTTAAATGCAAGAAAATTCAGTTACTAAAAGACTAATCTATTTTTAATATTAATTGAGCTAAAAAGATGCCTCTTATGCGACTACATCATAATTCTGAAGTACTTGGCCTTCCTTCTGTTTGTAAAGTATGTCCACTGTTGCAACCTTCCAATAGCTCTAGGCTGTAAACTAAACCCACAGAGATGATAACGGGCTACAAAAGATTTGGCTGTCATCATCTACCAGCACAGCATTTACTTCTTCATTATGTCAAATGTTTTGCCTGCTAACACAAGAGCATCCTCTGGAGGCAGAAAATAATCAAGTGCTTTTAGCAAGTGAACTGAAAACTATATAAATAAGTGATAAGGAAAAATACACATACAACACAAGCTAGACTAAACACAAGACATTTCTTTGAAAATCAAACAAGTTCCTTCGGACACAAAATAGGTTGTAACATTGCCTTCGATCACCTGAGAGCATATAAGAAACAGTGTTGGTAATGTCCCTAAGGTATCACTTTCATTTGCATTCTAAATTTCAGAATTGGTAAGTTTCATAAAATACATTTTTTTTAAAAATGAAAGTTAAATGGTGACCTAGAGGTCTGTCTGAAAGGCATCTGATGAGATGCTTCTTTCAGCAGAATCTTCAATGATAGTAAACCAAATTCTGCTTAACAGGAAATCTGTCTGTATTTAGTAAAAAAAACATACGGGTAGCGTTTGAAACCATAAATGACACAGGTACAATCTTGGTCACAGTTAAAAAAAAAAAAAGACTTTGGAAAAAGGAAGTTGAGAAACTGTCTTTCTTCTGTATCTTAAATAAGACTGGGCAAAACAGCACTATTTCTACAGTTTCACCCTGGACTGGCGGGAACACAGTCAGTTATCCTCCACAGTTAAAATAACACTGTAAGAAATGTCGCTAATTTCTTTTATATGGTTGTACTTATACTATACATAAGTAATAACATGTAGTTATATCACATGATTTAGACTGTTTGTTCATTTCTTAATTTTTCCTACTTTTAGCTCCTTGGAGAAGAATCTTTATTGCAGGGAAAAAGCGATCATTATTCTAAACCATAAAATGATTTCTCATATACACAAGACCTACCTTCTGAGTCACTGCTATCAGAACAATAATTCAGTACAACATCATCATGATCCATGGGATGTAACGGTTTAAAATTTGGCTCTAGCTCCGTTCATGCTATTACTTGAAAACTAAATTTCTCTTGCAAGTCTGCAGTTTGATTTTGAAAAGTAACTACAAGTTTCATAAAACCTGTTATTATTCATTTTCAAACAACCAACTGTAAAAGACATAATGCTATTTTGATACTCCATTAAAAAGATAAGCATAATCACCTTTAGAGACTCACACACTGTAATTTTAACTAAAGTTTTGCAGGTATGATGAAAATAATTTGCCCCTATTGCCAAATTATTTGTTTTCCAAATAGTCTGCACTTTTTGTCAGCCTCTTCAGAATGGTAAAAATATTCTTTCAATCTCTTTCTGCACCAAGTTTTATCACCAAAGGATTTATTTTGGAGTGTCTGTACACACTCTTACAATATTTCTCAGTCCTATCTTTAGTAAAATCCTTATCCTTCTAACACATTCAAAGGAAGCCTACATAAAACATTTCCAAATTCCACCTTTCCAGAAAGGCGTGATTCATGTTTCCCTTTTTGGCAAACATACCATGAATGCTGTTTTAAGAACGGATTCTGTTTTGTAATCCTATGCTCAGTCACCACGTACCAATCTGAGAGAGACAGAGAAGCCATATAAGGTCATTTAGACCATCGCTCCCTCCAGTTCAGGGCTGTTCCCGTAGTGTGATTTCTAATGCTTTTTTCCCAGCATACTTTCAAGCGTCCTAATGTTTACTTTTACCTCCAGTTATCCCAGTCTGTACAAGACCACCACCACCAGTAGGAGAATTCTGCTTTTCCATCACCATTGTTTTTAAAAAAAACATTTCCTTCACCTAACTTAATCCCATTACTCACATGCTCTCTTATTACACACAAACTAAGGTCTTTCCTCCCCCATTTGTTTTTTTATGCTTTTTCCAGTTACTGATTAAAATACTGGATTCTTTCTGTCCCATGGACAAGTACTCCTCAGCACTCTTGCAAAACAAACTGTCACTAAACACACTCCAAAACCTGAGCCCATGCCCCCCGTCTGTTATAACTGAAAACGTCTTAGTTGTTCATTGTAAAACATCTAAAATATAAATCAAAAGTGGCTCAGGTAGTAACATCAGTAGGAAATATAAAATAGAATGGACTGATTTAAGTCCACCTCAGTGAGACTTCAGTGATGTTCTATTACAACTCAAATACCAGCATTCACTATTTTACTACTCTTGATCATTAGACCAAACTACTGCAACTATCCGTTATTATATATATCCGGAAGGACTACAATGAAGCATTTATTGGCTGCCAGCTGTCAATGAATTCAAGTCTTAACTGCTCCCCAAGATTAATGTTACCTCTGCTTGTGTCCTAAAAAAGTAAACCAGTGAAGCAAGCTGCACTGATTTCCTAGCTGTGAAGCCTCCAGTGCTCCCTGCATAATAATGGCTTTCAAATAAGTTTCTCAAAATATATGACAGAGAATAGTGGCATTTAGAGACTTTATTCCTGTTCTATATCTGTTCCTTTCATCATCACTAGGGAGAATAAATGACTACCTGGGGGGTCAAAAAGAGGAGAATACCTCAATAGGAAGTCATTCTGTATCTAACTGCTATAATAATGACATTTTTGAATCGTGTACTTTCCCGTTACATTACCAAAATTATTGGTAAAGATGAAAATTTTTGTCTTACGTAAAGGAAAACAGTCAGTTGTGGAATTGGTACATGCCTTTTCTGCAGACTTTAAAAAGGAGTTAAGCTTTGCATCTTTTAATTACTAGAGTTTATGTTAATAAAAATACATATATAGGAAACAATTAGACACAGAACAATTTTGAGGATGGGTATATAATAGACAATACAAATGAGAATAATGCAGAGAATCACATGCAGAAAAAAAAATTAAGCTCAATACTGAAAATGTTTTTCCTTCTACCAAAAGTCCTTAATAGTTTTTCTCAGACTTTGGCAGAAGCCAAGTCACTTTCACCATGAAATGAGAACAGAAAAAACCCTGCAAAATACCCAGGGTCAACTTCAGAAGCTTTTCCCTTCTTTATCTGTTAAGACAACATGGTATTTTAGCAAATGACTCACCTACACAGTTACCCACCCACGGGCAGTGGTGATCAAACTTCGCTATACACCGATTGCATACACCACAGTGCTTGGACCTCACTGGCTTCCGTATCTGTAACAGTTATTAACATTTATTTAGAATAGCAAAAAACCCTGACATATTATAAATAGAAAAATACCCCTCAATTTACATTTAATTGATTTTGCTATTGTTAACCCCTTAGAGAACTTCAAACTTGATGCTAATTTTTAAAGCAATTTTAGCTATTAAGCTTCATCTATACACTATTTAATACAAACTTCTATACAACCACATTGAAATCACTTTCATGCTATTTTTGTTATATAAAGGATTTTTTTCCATACAAAGTTCTCTCATCACCTCCAGCTATTAAGTTTTATATAGCAACCAGTTTCGTTTCAGCTTTTTAACAACGAAAATAGAGAATGAGTTCCACAATTCTGTCAGTAACGTTCATAACTGAGCTCTAACATAAACTCTTCCAGTTTATTTTCTAAAGACAAGAACATATGCAACAAGTGGAACTCAGTGGGACTTAAAACGCTACATTATTCCCAACAATTTTTTTAAAACTTTGTTTTGAAAGAAATATAAAATTGCAATAAAAAAACCCCTGCTATTAAACTGTTCTGAGCTATATATGCATACACACATAATTTTTAAGGTGCCACATCTGTATATAATTTTCAAGATTAAATTTTGGGAATATTAACATCATTCGTGTTCTACATAGGTCAGAGCATTATAGCGTAACACTGATAAACCTGATAATTTTACATTTGCTAGTTAACTTTCTAAAAAAGAAACGCATTACATTCACTATGGTTACTTTTTTTTCCCCCTTAAGCAGTTATTTCCTTTTAAATTTTCTGTGGTAAAACTAAGTATTAACTATTCCAAGAAAAGTATTTGCTCACAATTTGGCAAGCTTTATAAAAATTAAGATTTCCCCCCACCCCGATTACTGCCAAATTGAGAAATACATTTGATTTTTGAAAGAAATTTTTTACTGGAAGCATCATGTAATTTTACTGTGAGTTACAGAGGTGGTGGAATGTCACCTGTGGTTTTCATAACTTGTTAGGTGTACAACCAACCATCTTGGTAGGTATATTGGATACTGGGATTTTGACACTGGCAAGTTATTTCCACAGTAATCATTTTTTTCTTCCTCTTATTGTTGCAGGGGTTTTTGTGTACAGATATATTACAGACATATTATTTATTGAAAACACTGCTTAAATTACAGATTACAAATAAACCCTGCCCTTGAAACTGCATTATTAAGGCCAAAAAAGTGTTCAGTATAGGAACATCTAATTTTGGCCTAGCATTAAAAAAAAAAAAAAAAAAATCAGTGCTGCAATTGATTAAAAAATACACTACCAAGCAGGTACTGCAGAATATACTGAGGTCCAGACTTCCTGTCTCTGCAAGTTCTACTATTGTCTGCAGAAAAAAGAGAAAAAAAAAGAAAAGAAAGAAATTAGAATTTAGCATATAAACAAATGCTGACAACCATCGTAACAGCTTCTTTTCAGATCCAGGGTCTCAGGTACTTTCTACACACAGGAACAACTTTAATTCAGCTGAAACTGATTTTAAACCTACTTTATTAAAACACTATGCACATTTATTTCTAAATTAATTCTAGCTTATACTAATTTTGATACATCTACACAGTGATTAGCATCAGTTTGACTAACCTGTTGTTAAACTTATTAAAATTAATGCAGCTGAATTTCCAATCAGGAACATAAATAAAACTAGCTAGCAGGATCAGCCAGTCTAAAAACCAGACTTTCTTTCCAGAGGTATCCCATCAAAACCTTTAAATCTATATTCACCTCTTTCCTCAGATGTTGAAGCTTCAAGAAAGAAAAGAAATAACGCAAACCAAAACTCCTCTTACAGACAATGCTATACCTATGGGTCAAGTGATACACAGAAGTAGGTATCGGTTAAGCATGCCTATACATTCACACTAAATGATGTATTTCCATTTTTATTTTGTACACTCCTTCAGTACCCACTACATTGCTGTAATAGAAGGAACCTATTACTCCATTAAAAGGTTTCCAACAATTTTTAAAATTCAGGAGCTGAAATCATGCCATGTGAGCCTTAAATGACATTGGCAACATATGGAAAATATCACGAAAACATTTTTTTCCAAAATATCCTTCCTTGAACCAGAAGGAACTTGCTCAGCATAAATAGCCTAATGGCAAATAGATTAATCTGTTCCCTTTCAAACCACGTATATCATGCACATCAAAGTGGTTTCTAACTGCAGAAGCAATGAAATAGTCCTTACAACTATTTTCTCATCACACTAATATAAACATAACTACCTTAATTAGATGATGACCACTAAAGTGGGCATCTTGACCGAAGCCACAGAAGTTTTCCTCCAAAATACTACACTTAATAACTGGCTTGGAAAAATTTATGGAAACTTTTCCTCAAAGTAAACAACAAAAGCTACAGTCACCAGGCCAGGGGTAAATCAGTGTCTTAACGCTTTCCCTGCTGATCTCAGGTAAATGAGGAACAGTCTTCACAGTTTTCTAACACTTCTAAGCCCTGAAAGTTGGACTATTCTTTTCTCCTTGCTTGTTGTGTTTCCATTTTCTATCGGCCCAGTATTCTCGCCTCCACCACTGCAACCCTTCAGATCCCCTCTCCAACCACCCACTGCCATTCACAAGCCCTTCCACGTCTCTCTTGCAGCTTGCCAACTTCAGAACTCAACATCCCTTTCTCATCGCCCTCTGCCATCCCTCACTGCTCTAACATCTCCCACTACAGCACTTAAAATTAAAGGCCCTCGCTCACAAGAGTAACTTTTGTAAACGAACCAGATGAACAAAAAGTAAAAACCCAACGAGATGTATCTACCGCTATTTCAATGCTGCTGGTGCGGCTTTTGATACCTTAGACAATTTCATACAACACCTTTTGGACAATTTCATACATAGTTCCTCTGATTTCAGTGGGAGTATACACTACACTACAGACTAATGAAAGGATGCACCAAGGAATGGACATGGTGTGATGCTCAACACTGGAGTTCAGTATTGTCCACAAGCAAGATCCCAAAGCTCAGGAGAACAGAATGGAACAAGAGCAGATAAATGACTTAAATAAAATTCAGAGTTTATAACATAGAGACCCAGAAGTACTCAAGTTAGAGCCACATTGCTGTGCTTTGTAAACCTTGGGTCTATTTTCTATGCTTTTGAACTATTAGAAAATTTTATTTATTTTTTATTTACTTATTTTAAGAGTGACTTGGGTTATTTTGTAATATAGAAGAAAGGACATGACATATCAGAAGGATAAACATCTGAAATTGTTGCTTACTACGCATTTCCAAACATACTTAACTTGGTCATCTGGAATTAAAAGAATTTTTTTGGTTGCTTATTCCAAAGCTAAAGGCTAACTCAACATTAAACAACGTTTAATTATGACATGGAGACAAATGGAGAACAAATTATGAAAGACAAGAACAAATTATGGAGACAAATTATGAAAATCTGAGAAAGCACTACACTGCATGAAGGCAAGACACACACCCTACAGTGTGGGTTTATACCCCTGATAATAGATCATTTTACAATTTGGACTTCTGACATTGCAGCTACCCAAAACATTCATAGCCATACCCATCTGCCTGAAGATGTTGCATTTTACAATTCCTATCCAGTTCAGCCAGGCTTTTGTAACCGCACATAACTACTTAAGCAAGCAGATCAAATAAATTGCATATTTGTGCAATTTGCTGAATCCAAACCAAAGTGCAGTCACTGACTGTTCTATTTAATTTAGTCCAGTTGCAGGAAGAGAATTTAGTCTGGAATTTACTTTGGCAAATTTGCAATAATAGAAAGGGAATTTGCAGAGTAAATCCACACATTGACTAACAACTCAGTTATAACCTATTGGAGAATACAAAAATCATTTAAGCTATTGCAACCATCCTTTCAAAGGCTATTACATTTTCATTCCTACATATGGCCATAATTCTGAGTGGTCTGATGTCGATCCATCCAGAAAGGTGTTTCCACAAATGACTGTGAAGCAGAAGCTCAAGGATGTGAGCTTCTATGAAACTTAACCAAAATGAAACAAACAAAATGCTTCTGCTGCTCGTATAATTTTGGCATATTCAATGCTCAGTTTGGCTGCTGAGAACAATGCACTTAATAAAAATCAGAAGTGCTAATAAAAGTTTTATAACATCTTAGAAAGTCATCATTAGATCATCCATATTTTCTCTAACATTTATACCAAAACCAAAGCCCACCCTAGATTGCCAGGGTTTTTAGTTGTTTTAGCCTCAAAAATGTTTGTCAGTCTAATACTTTTAGATGTAAAAGTAAGGAAAATTGGAGGTGCTTAAAAGTCCGGAAAGTTTTTATAAAATCAAATTAACTAACACTTTCCCCATAATGGGTTATTTGTTTCAGTAAGGCAAAACTCTGAAACTTCACATTTTCATTTTCACCCAACTGCTTTTTAAACTTTTTTATCTTGAAAATTTAAGTTACAATTTTATTTTGTTACTCAAGAAGACCAAAATGCAACTTTGGACCAGTAAGACCTGAACATATATTCCAAATGCAAAAAGAGAAACCTGGAAGACAAGACTTTTCAACATTTCAGACCTTTTGTTATACAACAATTTATTGAAATTTCATGTACTGAACAGCAAACTACTCTGACCAACTGGTGGATGGCTGCTGAAGAACAAGTTTCATATAGCTCACGGCTTTACCTTTTTCTTTTGTTCTTCCGTGGCTTTGATGATTCCTGGATCAGATTTCCAGGATTTTCCAAAATTGTAGAAAAGTGCAACGCTATTAGCAAGGAATGGAAGATGTATAAAGAAAAAATTGAGATGTGTTTAAAGTCAAGGAATCTAAAGTTTAAAACCAAATTTCCTCTTGAAAACACCCACTGATAATTCTGAAATAAAATTTGAATAAATTTAAGTTTTACAAATGCCCGTGAGTCACTGTATTCTGAAATTAACAAAATTCAGCGCTGCTGTAAGAACTAGCTTAGTACTCCGTATTTTCTATTGCTTAAACTTGAAAATTTACTTTTAAAAATGTCGTTCTCCATGATGCATTTCTACAGCACTTATCCTTCTAAAGAATGAATAACGATAGTTCAGTTTTTGTAATTATTTTCCCTTTAAAATAAATAAAATTCCATTAAATTTATCTTCTTAAAAGTATTTCCTGTTTTCACAATAAACATTTCAGAGCTCTATTTATAAGACAGACATTTGACTGCCTATGTCTTCAGTGGCTTGACATTCCCATTAGATCACAGAAAGGACTGTTTCTAGCCGTAGAAGGAATTGTGCTGCAATGACCATTGGTGCACGGCAATCATGTCTCAACACTTATCTCCAAGAAAGGTACTGTCTGAAACCTGGTCCTATTATAAGGCAATACCCATATTTTACATCAAAGTTATTTTTAACATACTAATACATCTAATACTTACAAAACCACAGGATTTAGTATTCTCTGGAAGTGCTTATAAAATCAATTACCATATAAAGACAGAAAACACCCATTAGTTTTAAAATATATTTCCTGTGTTGAATGACTTGCCATATAACACGCCTAGTCTTACAACACTTGACATTTCTTCACCGAATTAAAACAATTTGAAAAACAAAATACTTCAGATATGCTGCTTCCACAAAAAGCAGAAAATTATTTACTCTGATAAACCTACAAAAGACTTGACCAACCTGACTAAAGATACCTGTCAGCTGTCAGTCATAACTGTAAGGACATGCCATATTCGACAAAGCTGTGGTGGCAGAAGCCTCTACAGCATTATCCAGGCAAAAGAGACACTTATTACTCAAGTGTAGTCATTAGAACTTCTACTGTATATAAGTTTAGTATATTGTGTGAGTTTACATTACAAAACCCTGCATATAAGACTTAAAAACAAGCATTATGTGGCAATCTGTAGTGAACTGGTATGGAACACTTTAAAGACAACAACAAAAAGCCATTTTTTCAATGCTTTGAAAAAATTTGATTTTGAAATTAGAATAGATGCTCAAGTATGTTCTGCTATATATCTACAAGTATATTCTATTCTGTTTGACTCTATTGGAAAAAATGTTTGTTGAAGGCATTAAGCAGTATTAAGAAAAAAATTACATAAACCATTGATAAACAAATCTACCTGGTACAGTTACAAGCAAATATTAAATGAAAATAAACCACAATTTCTGTAGAATAACTTCTACACTGCTCTTGTGATGTGAAAGAACCCTGAAATATGAATAAATACAAGTCAGGTCTCTTTTTGACTTCTGAAATACTAACAAAGCCTCATTGTTCATGTGAAGTGTATCCCAAATAACTTTTGTTTTCCTTCTGTTGGGGGGAGGAATTGGCTGTGAATTTCTAATTAAAAAATATTGGCAAGTTAAGTTAAAATTTTAATCATGTACCTTATATAACAGAATATTAGTATTAACTCACTAAAGGCTAATTAATTAATCTTTCCTCTAACAAGCTGTTTCCACCAAGTTTATAATAGGGAGAAAAAAACACCAGCTATACTATAACCTAAACGCTCACACTTCTATTTGATACATTATAGATGAAGAGTTCTGACTTTAATATTTACACAATCTAATTTCTTCCTATTTTTTCTTCTAAAACTGCCTGCTGCCAAGTATAAGCTGGTTCAACTTACTTATACAGCTACAGAGAGATTACATTTTCTTTAGAATACTAAAAGTATCACTGGGGGTTTTGCCACAGCAGTGAAAACTTTTTTCATTGAAAATAACTCAATCAGACATCTGTTACAAACAATAAAGGTACGAATGAAAAAAATTATATGACCTATTCCTAATCACTATACATCATGTCTAGACTGTTGAAGAAGATAGGGGGAAAGAATTTATTTTCTATCCAGTAGAAGGGGTTTTATAACCTTAAAGTTTTGGAATTGTTTTTTTACTGACTAAAATTTGGACAACCTGTGTGATAAAGAAGCTGTCCATTTTCTGAACCTACCCTTCCCCCATTTTACTCCACAAAATACAGAAAGAGCATAAGAGACTCTCCACAGAGTCTAAGTTTTGCCTTTCCTTTTATCATGGTGGTGTCAGATGAGTGCAACACTGACGGTATAAACAGTGGCAGGTAAGGTACTTCCATGCTGAGGATCGGAGATGTCAGGAGACTACATGAGAAAGTAGAGCAGTAACTGTGTTAATGGAGAAAGACAAAGTCAGCAGTACTTTTCATTAGTATCTTCAAAACCCCACTTGTCATAAGTTTTAAGCAAAACTGAGGAGAAGGGATGAAAACCAACAAGACTTTTAAGGAGGAAGGGAAGTTAGAATTGTCTTCTCCAGGATATTTCTGGCATATTAGGTAAACAACTCTAACTGTGGGATTCATCTCACCTACCTTAAATCCCTCAGTGTGCCTTCATACACAACTGAAAAGAAAAAGGCACATCCAATCTATCTTCAGTATCAAGATATTTAAATTAAGTCAGAGAAGCAGTGCCCTGCAAGTGGCTTATATCTCTCCACTGGCTACAAAGAGAGCTTAAACAACTAACTTAGATATGTATGTCCACACTAGAGGTATCTCAAATTATGTTGAACTCCCCTTTGAAGTTTACTTCCAAAGAGATCTTAGCAACTTGTATCACAGACATCTCTCAAAACTCTCCATAGGCAAGAAACCTTTGTAGGTTTGCATTAGCTACAGAGTAGGAAATCGGTTCTCCAGAGAGAGTGTCTTGTTTTGTTCTAACATCCTCCATTACAACTACACAAGGAAAAATATGTTACCATATTATTAAAGGCTGCAAAATGCATGATATAGTAGGCATTCACCTTCTGCCCTGTCACTAATTTGCTGCCTTTCATGAAGTTTCCCCAGTTTTCATTGTGAGAGACAAAGCAGAAACACCCATGAAACACTTCCTACTTTTAGTCCTAATCAATATCCTTTAATTATTACAACAAGTACAACAGGCTGAAAATTATTCCAGGAAACCACCTGGAACCAAAAAGACCAACTCATTAAAAACAAAATTAAAACCCAACAAGCACCCCATAACCCATGAGTGAGGTAAACATGTGATGAGCTAATTTTTCATCCTGAACTGCAGAACTATTTAAAAGGGTTCAAACACATGCAGCTTTCCTGCTATCACAGCAATACGTCATACAAGAGTCTGAAACCAAGTAAAAAATGCACATTATATACCAAGATGCTCCCTTCCACTAATTACAAATCCAGTAATAAAGCCCTTTGCTCCTAAAGAGAAAAATGTGCAGCCACTGTAAGCTGTCAAAGATCAACACATGCTAATGAACCTGCCAATTCATAACAGCTGTACATCTGGATCCAAGAGTCCAGGCAGATAACAGCAGACAGTTACACAAGAAGCCTCATTTGTCTAGGCAATTATTAGACAAAACCATTTTTAATCAACTAAAGCTCTGCAAAAGCTCTCTACCTCTATCTTCTAACATTAAAAAAATCCCTTAGCTTGCAAAAACAATTCATTCACTGCCATCTCCCCCAACCCAGATTTTTTTTTTTTTTCTTAAATTATAATTTAGAAAAAGTATTTAGAAGTTCTGGATAGCTGGGCCTGGGGTTTGGATTTTTTGGGTCTTTGGTTCTTCTAGAAACATGGCTGCTGGCTTCTTTCTTCCTGCATGCAAGGCTTTTTGCTGTTTTCCTGAAGCTAATTTTGGTAATATGAATGGGGGTTTTCTTTGTTTTTAACTGCTTAACTGTACTAATTTGCTTGTTACAGTTTTTAAAACACTATGCTATTTTAACAGCTTTGTGAAAGCATGAAAAATCATCATGAATTCTCTTACACCCAGTTTTTTAAATGATCCCTAATTGAAAAAGTATGCAGTGTTTGTTTTCTTTCACCTAAAACCCATCAATACATGAAATATATTTGAAATAAGATAATCAATACAGTATTAGTCAAAGATAAATTATTTTAAAAATTATAAATTGGCTTATATCATCTCATCATCTCAGCATTGCAAGTAGTATGCTATACCAAAAATGTTTAATTAATGAAAACTGCACACTCCCATTTGCACCAAACGTAAGTGGCAGAACCAAAAAACCTGCCTGCGAATATTTTGGGTTACAGCAAACCCTGACATCTTAGAAAAACAGAGCAGTATAAGAACCTTCTGACATAACAGACACTATTTGTTCAGCTGGAACTGAAAACGCTGTGTGAACAACTGAGATATGAACTCAGTGCATGTGCCCTGAACTTTTACAGGACACAGGAGAATGTTCTACCTATAAGTGCTAATGAAAAAGAATGAATGTGAAATTCTAGTCTCAAGTTATTAAAACTACTTTTAAATCCTTTTTTTTTCTTTTAAAAATAAAACTAAATTTAAAATATAGTCATTTAGTGTGTAGGATTTTTGAGGGTATTTTTTCCCCCTACTCTGCAAACAGTAGAAGACAAGAACACACTAACAGCGCAAGACATAACTATCCTTTGTTACGGGCAAAATACATTTAAAGGGAAGCAGCAAAATAGCAGCAAAACAGTGGCAAGGAAGCATAGCACCATAGACTCATATGATCTGTGTATTTATGGATATAACTTCCTCATTCCTAGCAAGAATAGGATTTCTATTTTAACAAATATAGCAGACTCAGAAGCTGCTGAGAAAAATCCAATAGAACAGAAATATTTACAAAAATTCAGTACACTAGATTCATCTAAACTGAATTTACTTTCAAGATTGGTCTTTCAGAAGACGCATCATTAAGCCTTAGAATTTATAGGCTTATTTGTCATGTGACCACCCTGAAATTCAAGAAAACGCACTGCTAATCTTTGGTTTTGTTTGTTCTTTATGATACAGTGTTTCAACTGCCCTTTTCTGTCTCATTAGGACTAAACCCAGAAGACCTGATGATCTTCCAGACACCTTTAATGTATCTACAAGAAAAGAATATTCTTACAAAACACCCAAATATTAAAGTAATAATTGCAGCAATTAAGACCTTTAAATTATTTGTAACACAAAGTTCCAGTAAGGCAATTTGTGATAGTTGTTTAAGGTTAGAAACTTTTTTCCTGAGCAAAAGATGGTCAGAACTTGTGAAAACTACCAGGATAGGTTTTATCACTTGAACATTACAGACTATAAAGTAGTACTTTGGTCTGCTGTAAGTAATCATATAAAGCTGTAAAAATACAAGAATCCTTTCTCCAACCACAATGCTGTGCCTCATGCCATAAAAATAGAGCAGGCATGCAATTTCTTTTTTCCAATAAAGCTACAGGGCAATTTTCCAGAAGAAGAATGAATTTGGAATCTTGTTACAAAGACTTCCAATTAAAAATCACCAATTAAAGGAAGATGGCCTCAAGCACTAAGTCTCTAAAACTGCTTGTCAGAGAATTGTGTCAGCTCTAATGAAAGCAATTAGGAACTAAAGTTTTTAGACTACTACTTCTGTGTACAAAAAGACTGTTGCAAAGGTTTTGAGGCACCTAACTTAAATTACAGAAGCAGTACAGTATTTTATTGACATTCTGAAGTCAGACTTTATTAGGGTAATTAATTGTCTATGGTTACTACTTCTAGTGGACAAGGAACATTATTCTGTGACCAAAAAAACCCCAAACTTCAAGTTACATTAATCAGAATGGCTAACAAATAAAAATCTAAGCAAGTTGGTACAAATATGAAGAAAATACAAGCTTTAGGATAAAAATCTCACAGTTTGCCAGCCTGAAGGGACAGCTTTCTACCATCATCAAGTTGTGTTGCCTGTGCAGCCATTTTAATATGGTTAAGGATTTGATTTAAAGTTGCACACATTCTTAGATTTGGTTCAAGGTGATGTTATGTTAGCACAAGAAAGCATTTCACTGTAGCTCAACATTTGCAACCCAAAACATGTAATAGCATTAGCAAATGCGAGTTTCTAAAGAAACCCTACGGGGTATGGAGAGCTGAGATTCAGAAGTGAGATGGTGTAGTTTTAATTGCCTCAGAAAGTTGTATTCTACTATTTGCCAAAAGTCAGGTTTTCTTAACAAGAAGAGAAAAGCAACTTCACTCTAGAGGCATGACATATTTAGACAGTTCTACTCCATTCCATAAAACCTGCAAAAGTATACCTCCATTTTTAACTACTACTTTTTAAAATGTTTTTCATATTAATTTTGTACTCACTTTCCTCATTCTGCAGTTACTAGTAATTTTAATTGAGTAAAAACATAAAATATCAGGCCAGAGAGACTGGAAGCAGGACCAGCATTTCTAAATAACTATTTCAAGACATACTCATGCTAATACTGATAGAATTACTTTTTTTTTTTTAACTTAACAGCTACTAGATTTTCATTTTTAGTTTTTTTAAACTTGAAATAGCAGTCATCTCCAGTCACATGGGACTGCTATTATTCACAGCAGCACCTTTGCAAACACTGTCAGCATAGAAGCCAAGGGCAGCATGGAAGTAGGGTCTCCTCTATGTTCTGAACCCAAAAATGCGAGGCTCATTTAGCTAAGGTTGGAGAACATATTAACAAGATGATAAAAGGGTTGCACTGCTACTATCCTATTTCATGGTAATTCCTTTGAGGAGGAAAAGAAAACCAGTTTCTAGAAAAGTCAAGCCAACATCCATCACAAATATTAAGTTCACTTCAACTATTTACAACTGTAAGAACTGCATTAAACATTTAATAAAACATTAAATCTCTATTTTCTTTTCTTGGTTATTGTAATTACAATACCCAAGGAAGCTGTTTAAAAATTTGAATGTATTTCCTTAAGCTGGGGAACTGACGTTCTTCACTGAACTCAATCATTTTCTACCCCTGTGGAGTACAAAAAGTTCCTATCTAGGCAGACCGTAAAAAAACATAAAAAGATGGGCATATGCTGAATCTCTATAATCTAGGGTTGCTGATACATACATCTTCAAAAACTGAAAATACAGTTAACAAATGTATCTAAAGTCTGTACAAAATGGAATTTGCAAAATCTTTAGGAAGAACTATAAAGCTAATTCCATTGGAATTGATATATACCATGAAATTACCTACTGCTTTTCAGAAAAGCAGTGTGTAAAAGCAGAAAGCTGCTTTCAGAAAAGCAGCAGTGCAAAAATGCAGTCAATTACACCTTGTCACCTCACAGCCAGAGTATATTTTATAGAGTTGCTTACATTTCCCCCACTTAAGAAATTGGTAAAGCACAGGAAGTTTTGCAGACTACTGTAAGCTAATTTTGAGGAAAATCTTTCACGTACTGAAGCAAAGCAATAGAGTGCACATTTTTAAAGCTGTATAATAATTATCATCAATATAGAAAGCAATGTTTAATAGAGATAGCCATTTTAAAATTTTAATTCATTTACTTACTTTTATATATAGGATATATCTAGGTATTACCTCATACTACTAACATGAAAAAGGATTACTTATTGCTGTACACAAAAAAGGATATCATTCCAAAACCAGAAGAACCACGTCACGTACATCCAGAATTTCGTTGCCAAGTATATTCCAAGAGGCAGTGCACTATGCATAGAGTGATCAAAGAATGACCTGTAAAGTAGGAGCAATGTCACACGATAAGTTTCGACTTATAAAATGTAAATCCTGAGCTACTGCTTCTGAAAAACACTTCCCGTTAAAATATGTACTATATGAGATATTGCAAAGTAAACCATAAAAACATTTTCCTCTCTTCTACCTTCAAAGTTCATGAGAAATTCCCATCTTCAACCTGTCCAGGTGAAGGGTCATGACTGAAAATTATTTAACTAAATTCATACATTTGCTTTTGAAGTGAATGTCAAGAACTGGACAAGAAAGGTAGAATGAGTAAATACTCATGCTAAAACAACACTGTGAAAGCAGTTAGAAACCTGTCAGATTCCTAGCCTACACAGATAGTGGTTGAAAACTACATTTACTTATGAGATTTCAGTGCTAAAGATATTTTGGAAACCCATGCAATGAAAATTACACATTAAAATTACTTCAGTAAGAAAAAAAAAAGCTTAGGAGACCTTGGTGTTGTCAGCCTACATACTTGAAATATTTCAGATTCTTGAATCTTTTGCCAATAGAAAGTCAGAAGAAAACTCAGATTAATTTACTTCCAACATCACTAGATTTGCCAAGTTCTACGATAGAATGCTGCTACTTTAATTAAAAAATAATAATAAAAAAATTAAGCCATCAGAGTTATTTTCACCTTCTTATACTCTTGCATTTCAAAGATTGTTCTGAATAAACTTGAACGTAGCGGAGACAAACTAGGTGAGTGTCTAGGTTACTCCATATTCAAGAAAAAAATTGCTAAACATATCAAATGTCACACTGAACTGCTAACTCCTTGAAATAAAACTTCTTCCATCATCTGCCTAAACTTCCTTACATGGATGCATTTTGCTTTTTGTCCTGGTGGTGCCCTCAGGTCTGCCACAGACAAACACATGTGTACCAAGTAGTTTCCATTTCACTCCTTTACTCCCTTGCAGTAACTGTCTCTTCTCTAATGGAAACTTCTTAGGCCTTTTGAGAAAATCCTATAAGGAAAATGAGCTAAGATGGTGAATAATAAGTGAATATACATTTGAACACACAGTAGTTACTCAGCAGTAATCTTACAGCAATTTGCGTGCATTTTTTGTGTGTGCAAAAGGAGTAGGGAGGAAAATACAGCTAAGCAGATTAGCTAAAAATTCAACAGGGAAAGGAAATCCTACTAGAATAATAGCAAAAGTTTCATTCAAACCTGGGCTTTGTGAAAAACACTTCAAAGTATTTATACTAAACATTAAGCAAAGGATAAGAGAAAGTAAGAATGTTAACCCTGAATATGTGTCAGGTAGGTCAAAAATATAAAACTTGACAAAACATAGATCTTGAGAAACTTGAAGAAATCTTGTCCTTGCTTCATGCAGGAGGCATGGTTGAGGATTTGCATTGCCAAATAAATTATTTGTAGGAGGAGGTCAGCAAATTGCACAGCCTCAGAGATGACAAAGAGACTAAACAGATCATCTTGAAGATCCTGGAGAGATAACAGCTTGATCCCCCTTCACCCCCTTCCTGGTGTATTAAGTTCACTAAGATTCTATGAACTTGGTTTACAGAACAGATATATTTTCTTTTCCTCTTTAAAAGGAAAGGAAGAAGCAGCAACTGTTTCTAATAAGCATAATATTCAATGCCAGAAAAGCAGAAAGCTCGTAAGTATGAAATAGTAAATCCTTCTATACACACCACACATGACAATAAAAAGCAAAGCATAGATGAAGAGGTCTACAGATTTTGAAAATCTGTTGGAGCATGCCTGTGTGTGTATATGCACATGCATTTACAGATAATTAAAGCAATCGCAAACACAGCTAAAATTCTTTATGATCAGGTAACAAATTTAAAACATTATTAGAAAGCAGCCTTTTTCTTTAGTCACCCGTTTCCACAACAACAGAAGCTATAAAACCTGACTCTAACTTCATTTATCTCTAAAAATCTTTTCAGATGCCTTTGGGTATTTAAATTCTAAAAAAAATGGGTTTTAAAAGCAAACTCATACATGCTTTTATGATTCTGTGATTCTATACGGTTGGACTTGATGATCTTGAAGGTCGTTTTCAACCTAAATGATTCTATGATTCTATTTTCTTCAAAATTCATGCTGATTACTGTAGACAGACATTCAGCACCCTCCTCTGGAGAATGACTGAACTTCTGTTCTGCTCTTAGCTTCTATTACCTCGGTGGTATTCACCCAAGGCAATTCCATGGCTATTTGCAAGACAACAGAGCATTACAAGAGCTAAAGTTGCACAAGATCTTTCCCAGAAATAGTAATACAAAAAATTCCAACAAAAAATAAATGTTGCATGTCAAAAAAACCACGCAAAAAATAGAAAGTTAAGATTACTTATCCAATAAAGATGCCAGCAAAACACTTGTGCACACACTAAACAGACAGCATCCTAGTAAAACACTTACTTTGAAAGAAACTGCACCATAGCCCATACGCCACCATACATCAGCCCTTTAATGAGCCAAGAATCAATGTCTAGGTCTGCTATAAACCCAACCAGCCAAATTACTAGGAAAGGAGTTCCCAGCATCACCTTCTGACGGAATTCCTATATAGAAACAAATATCAGTAAGTGATTTTACTTTTAGGAACAGGTTGTATAATAATATTCTACAATAAATAGGACAGTCACAAAAAATTAAATAAACTTTCAGGAAGCTTGACATAGGGGGAGGAATCTTCATAAATTTTTGTTGTTTCCTATTTTTACATATCTCCAATGTATGGACAAGAAAAAATCCTCCTAAAATTTTATAACAAATCAGTAATTTTATTTATTTTAAAAGAACTGCCTTTTAGAGACTTTACTGTTAATCCAGAATAAAGGCAACAGTACCTCTTTTTTAAGAATCTGTCAAAGTGTATAAACTACTACACAACACATGGCAATCTCAGTGAACTTTAAAGACTGAAGTTACAGAACAAAGTCATACTGAAGTGTCTATGAAGACAGAACCTTTTTTGTCTTATACTATGTGGGTACAATTCCTGATTAAGGCACTGAACCCTTTCCAGATATTCAAAGCACAGTCACAATGCACATGTACACATAACACGATGCACAAATCACTTAAAAGTCAATAATCACTGCATTATTATATTACCACAAGGTTAAAGCACAGGCTGCAGCCAGTACTTTAATCATCAAGATGCAATGTAACTTTAAATCAAGAAGTTATAACAAATCAGTGATAGCAATACTTAATATCCAGCACAACACTCTGCATGGTAAGAAAATACTAACTCTATGTAAGTTCTCAAACTATAGGCAGGTAGACAGGTCTTCATGCTAGAGCAACACATTACCCTTTATACCCTCATTTCTTCTCTCCTCCTATCTACAGTGTTAAATAATAACCTGAGAAGAAAAAGGCCTCCACATCAGAGATTCATATATTACATTATACCGCCAAGATTGACTGCTGCTTTCATTCAACTCAAAACACTGCATAATTAGAGAGGAGATCAGAGTTCAGGATATCTAAAATGCTTCTTTCCTGAGACACTTGAGAGTCAGCTTTATGAAAGTCTTGGGTATCCCCAACAATACCAGACCACTTGGTACCTTCCTTACATTTAGTTAGAACAAAAGCTAAAAGGTAACTGTGTGGAGGCTTAGGGTTTTCTTTCCTCCTGCCTTGAACAAAGCTTTTTTTTTTTTTTTTCTTTTGCAATTACTTTCGTCATAACAAAAAGGCATTTCCCAAAACTGAAATGTGGGGAAACCACAGTACTGAACTGCTTACCTTAACCAAACACACAGGCCCCCAAACCAACAGCAGCAGTAATATTGATTTATGTGTTATACTACTTCTTACCTTATCAGCTTTTAGTTTTCTCAGAAAGGATGGACTGTCATATCCCTTTGCCTGTCTTGCTTCCTGTAGGTGATTGATCATCCAAACGTTTTTCCTCTGTTTTGCTAGATCAAGTGGTGATTCTCCCTGCCAAGAGTATAAAAGTGGGAAACATCCAATTTAAAAATAAAATGCATTCAGAGCACTTTTGAAACAGAATATTGGCAGGTAAAAATAATACATTTTAAATCAGTTTAAGCTACGTTCTTGCGTACTTTTTGCTCTACAGCTTACTTGACACCAAACATCATTCATTCCTTTTGGTCTTTTTCACTCTCTCATAACTATATATGCGCGGACAAGTAGAATATTAAATGTGTGATCCTGACAATATGCATGTCCTGACATAGCAATAATTGTTGCCTTTGGCATAACACATCTACGTTTCACTGTTCTACACAGTCTACTAGTCTGTAAATAAAAGACTGTGCTTCCCCCTCAGCTATTGACAGGCAGCAGAAATCAAGCAAAGAATAAGAACTTGTGACCCACTGGATCATGAAAACTATCCCAGTCTAAAGCCTGACTTCTCAGATAATCCTCTGCCTTTTTGGCAGAGTGAAGTTAGTAATATCATGGAACGTTTCTATAAGGAACTTTTCCCACAAGCTTAATGTTCTTATATTCATCTCAGTTACGGAAGTCCTAGGAAGAAAACAGGAAAGAATAAACTGATTGCTCATGTCCAACTTATTCCAAAACTCTGAGCTTTTATGCTTAGCTTGTGCTTCACATAACTTTGGCTGCTAAGCCAGCAACGGTCCATGCTTTCTCTTTCCCTACTTTCAGAGAGGACTGACAGACAAAGCAAAAGAGAGAGGGATACAGGGGCCAAAGGTGCCTGCCAAACTGATTTGATTTTATTGCTTTCTAAACATTTAGGAAGAGAGCTAAATGAAAATTACTGACTGGGTCTAAAATTATAGAGGAGGCAAGAGACAACCAATTGCAGGTACCTCCAGCTTCAGTTTTGCATTTGACTCCTCCTCTCTTCTACTGGAGTTAACTCCCTCCTAAACAAACCATTCATGGAGGCTTGAAAAATGGCTGAATCCTCCATCGCTCGGCCCCCTCCTAAAAAAAAAGTGAGACAGGTACCAGAAACTGAAATTACCCAGAAGGGGCAATAATTACTATAGACAGAAGAGATTCCAAAGATTAAAGAGTACAGTTAGCTACCTATATCCCATAGAAAGACAATGGGAATTGAGTACTTAACTGTCATTTTTGCCTTTGAAATCTTGCTCCAAACCTCTTAAAGAAGACTAAATAGCACAGACTACAGGTTACGAAGTGAAGCTTTTTGCTGCTTAACAGGATCTTGCACTCCTGTGCAAGAAGTTTAACTAGCAAAATCAGTTAGAAAAAAGAATAACCTTTTGACTTAACTTGGATTCAAAATTGTTTAGTCAGATGTTTAAGAAACAGATTAAGTTAACTCCATCCTCAACAGAAATGCCTGAAATCAAACTACAGTGCCTGCTTCATCACAAATTTAATAGCACCTTGAATTGCTAATATCTGGAAAACTCCAGAGATGATGCTGTTTTAATATCACCTTATATATCCAGATTGTAAAGATTACCTGTGGATAAGCAATCCCCTCTGGGAGTTGATCTCCCAAGTAAATCCTGAAGTTGTCTTGGGGTCCAGCTGAGCATCCCTTCCACTAGAGGGCCATGAGACACCTAGGAACTGCCTAAATAAAAAGATTGAGGGAGCTTTAAAGAAGTCTTTGACTATGCTTCTCATCATCTGGCCATTTTAATATTTTCCTTGTATTCACAGGGATGATGGATGGCTGACTTGCTTAGAAAGAAAAAAAAAAAAATCAGGGAACTTAATCTAGTAACACACTTAGTCCGCCAGCAAGCAATAAGGCTTCGGTAGTATAAATTTAAAGTGTTTAGATAGAAAGAATAATCTGAAGAGTAATTACCATAGGGAACTTTACATGTAGACTTCCACAGACAAGCCTACAGATACACTGCATAATCAAGAAACTACATCTAAAGTTCATTCAATGATTTGTTAACAGATTTTTTGCTAACAGATTTAAAAAAAAAAAAAAAAACAACAAAAAAAAAACCAAGAAAAACTTCCTTAAACCATAAAAGCTTTTTTAGGTCTCTATCACCCTAGAAAAAACGAGCTTCTTATATTTAAATAAAATTTAAAGGTTTCCCCTCCAACCCCCCAGTGATAAGCTGACTCTTTGTGAAATCCTGTCCTCATCTGCCCAATCTGTTTACTGGTATGGCAAGATAATTTCCTTAACAAAAAAACCCTGAACAAACAAAAAAACCCCACTCTACTTTGACTACTAAAAAGCAGCTTCCAACTCCAACTGTAATCCAGTTCTCAACAAGGAAAAAGTACCTTACTACCAAAAGAAAAGTATTATTTTCTTGTACAGCACGATATAAAAAGGATAAATAACACAAACCAGGACAAACCCCACTGCCTGTATCAAGCTTTATTCTAGAATAAGAGTGCTATGTTCATATACTTCTCAAACTGTCATGCAAAGTAAAAAGAGCACCTTACTGAGATGACTGGTTCCAATTTGTTCCAAACCTACGCAGTCAGCAGCATGCGCATTTCTAACACAGACTGCCTAGAGCTGGTAACAACAAGGTCAAAGCTCGCACCTAATATTTCAGCCACTTCATAATTTGAAAAAGATGAATGGCTTTCAGCCAATGTATTTCTTTAACCTGAGCTGTCTTACCACCATCCTTGGTCAATTCCATGGGCTATCTGAGAAAAGGACTTCACTAGATAGTGATGCAGAAATCTGGAAGTGACTGCATCAGAAAGGAGCGTTTCATGATTCCTTTTATTTCTGAAGAAACATGAGCCAGACACTTAATCACCAGGTTTTGGCTCAAAGAAAACTTTTTTTGCTGAACAGTCAAAGGAGAAGCACAAAACTGAGTTTCTATATACCTATAAAAATCAACCAAATCCTTATGTTTCCTGTATGTTTACTATCACCCAAATCAGCATCTGTTATAAAGCCACTGGCAGGATGGCAAAATTGCCACTGCTAGAATGATTTTGATCCTCTGAAGATCCTAGAAACCTGGGATGGCATGCAAGAAACGTAGACTCCACCGCAGAAGGCAGGCAGTGGTTAATGAAACCAAGCACATGTCTTCTGGCATGACTGGAAAGATATCATGATCCAGCAGGTTCAAAAACCTATTTTTCTACTGACTGCTGCTGTCTGTCAATAAAGAAGGAGAGACCATGAACTGCTTCAGGCTAGCAGATACTTTTTCATTTGGCCAAACATGAATTTTTGTTATGGATTTCATAAGAGTCCAGAAGTGTAGGTAAGGTGATGACTTTAACACTCTAGTCACACTAATCAGTCTGCCAAGGGAAGCAGGGTATAACACACCGATTTTTTTTTTCCACAAAAATACTTTAATTTTTAACACTAGGTGGCATAGAAAAAAGCTTTTCAACCGTTTACAAGAAGCGATACTAGAAGCATAATTCAACCACACGACTGACCTTACAGACCAGGAATAATTATTATATATTCACACCAGTACATGCAAGAGGCTAGTTGATTTGTTTTAAACACGTGAAAAGCCATGTGAGTTTTGGAATGAGTTTTCATTCATGATCATCAATATTTCTGATATTCTGTTGTGGATGTAGGACCGAGAAAGCTACTAGCAAAATTTGACTGCACCCTTAAAAAGACTGTTCCATGCTGTTCAAGAAAATGGAAGTGTATATATGTATTTTTTTAGCATATTTCTATCATTTGTGGCCAAGCAAAATAGGCCCTGGCCATCTTAATCAGTAGGGAAAATGGTGAAAGGTCAAATAAATTTAATTAAGTATTAAATATTTATAAAATGTAGATTTACAGCTGTATTTTCCAGTGTAACCACTCCATCTGTAACACTCGTTAAGTGGAAAATACAAATATTTGCAGAGAACTTGAGCTGAGAAGTCTTTTCCTAAAAGTGAGTTCTTCTCTGACACCACAGAAGAAACAGCTTGGGTGGTAAACTGCATCTAATTTGATATATAGAATAGTCTGGAGGCAATGGACAAAACCACATTCAATAGGTGCACCTTCCACTCCTGGAGAAGCTCTTACAGACTCCAAGTCTATGGCATAAATTCTAACAGCTGCTTGGCTGGCCTAACGTATGCTAGGGAGGGGCTCTGTTACTGCTGAACCTAGCTTCATTGTTAAGAGGTTCTGGGAGAGTAATTAGGCAACTTCCAGTTCTGATGCTAAAAAGAGCCCATTTTCTTATTTTATTCCTACTGGTATTTTTAGGCCTTCAACTTCCTTACTGCCACTGGGAGATACACTAGAACATTTATCATCTCTCTGGAAGAAGACAGAGATGTGTCACATCTCACTCCAACAAACAGACAGTCACCTCAGAACTTAACTAGAAGACATCCAGTCAGATTTCCAATTTTGCATCCAAACGCACAGGTCTTCACGCAGGCAGTCTAATTGCACACCCCACTCCCATATAATTGCACATAACCATTGGTAAATTATTTACATGAGTGCTTTTGAAGGTGCAGATTTAGTGGTTATGCATCACTGTTAAGAAAAACTGATTCCCAAATTAAACATTAGTGGCATGGCTTTTGCTTCATCTTCATGATCCCACCATACCCACAATAATGATCTATTCTTGAGATTTATCACAGGCTCGGTTATTTCTGCCTCAAACCACTTACGATAAAAACAGACCAAGCGTTTACCTTTATATTTTGAGCATCAACATTAGCTCCAGCTTCTAACAGAAGGCTAATGACTGTAGTATTTCCTGCTAGCACAGCCCAATGTAATGCTGTGTTTTTGTGATATTTGTCTCCAAGATTAACAGAAACATTAAATGTAAGTAGTAATCGGGTTGGATCCACACTAGAAAAGAAAATTCTTGTTAGATCTACAGAAGATGAACTCAAATACATACCAACTTAATTGTTAATGAGTTCAATTTCTACAAAGACCATTGATCAGCGATACTATGTAGCAGCAAAGTGACATTTTTTGCCCATGATTATGAATGGCTCGACTTCCTTTCACCCCAAACAGCAACCACAATTCTGTTGACTTTTAATGGAGCTCAGTAAGACAGCTTGTTCTGGGATGCCATGAAACATTTATTATACAATTCTATTTTCACGTTTACCAAAACCTAACAGTATTAACAGATTTGTAAAAGCATGCACATGATTATATACTTGGCACATAATAATCAAGGTTCAAAACATGTTATATTTCCACTTTACATTCCAAAAGATGAAAATAAAATAGGATGATAATGCTCGTAATGGTAGGTATTTGTTAAAGCTAGTCTATGTTCCTCTCAACAATCAATGGAGATAGGCTCTTCTGAGCAGGAATCTAATTCAGACAAATTTGCTCTTTGGAGAAGTGTTATTTTTACACCAACTTTTCCCAGTCATGCCCATAGGAAGATTTACTTTGTAAACTAAAAGTTCATATTAGTGAGTACTTCTGCATATCCTCCTCTCTCTTGAAGAGGTCATTGTACTGGTTTTGGCTGGGATCAAGTTAATCTTCTTCATAGTAGCTCCTATGGTGCTGTGTTTTGGATTTGTGACCAAAATGGTGTTGATAACACACCCCAGTTCTAGCTATTGCTGAGCAGTGCTTACATAGTATCAAGGCCTTTTCCATTTCTCACGCTGTCCTGCAGCTGACCCCAACTGACCAAAAGAAAATTCTGCACCAGATGATGTCATGCCAGGCAATAAAAGCTGGGGGAAAGAAGGAGGAAGGGGGGACATTTGGAGTTATGGCATCTGCCTTCCCAAGTAACCATTACAGGTGACAGAGCCCTGCTGTCCTGGAAATGGCTGAACACCTGCCTGTCGATGGGAAGCAGTGAATGAATTCCTTACTTTCCTTTGCTTGGGTGCATGGCTTTTGCTTCTTCTACTAAACTGTCTTTATCAACCCACAAGTTTTCTCACTTTTACCCTCCTGATTCTCCTCCTCCCCATCCCGCTGGGCAGGAGTGAGCAAGTGGCTGGATGGGACTGAGCTGCCTAATGGGGTTAACGCACAACAATCATAAATGAAGAAAGATAAAGTGGCAATTGTGGAAAGAACATTGACAAGTTAAACCAGAAAAAACTTTCCAAAACTTCAAAACCAGTCACTACTGTATGCTGCTTAGTTAACATCAACAGAAAGTCAAAACTGCAGTGAGATATTACCTATGCGTTCTGTAAGCTGCCCACATTAAAGGTGTCATTCCATTTTGATCCATCATATCTACATCCTAAAAAAGGAAAAGGGAAAAAAAAAGTTGGTGACATAAGTAATGATGCTCAAGATCCAGTAGATACAAGGTTTGCTATGAGAAGCAGTATTTTAAGACTAACCAACTCAATTGGAAAAAAGCTGGCAAGCTTTTAGTACATAATAAAGCAGTATTTAAAAAATGGAAACAGACATTAACACCACCATTGCAAAAATATAACCATTCCAATCTATTTTGGAAACTAGGGAACAGTCATGCTGTGTAAGACTAGTCATTTCTATCTTACTATTAATCTTCAACATAAAAGATATATATAGATGGTGTACTATTGCACTAAAAAGCAGGAGAAAACTAAAATAATGCACCAATATTTAATAAAATACTTGATAAATTAACATAAATAACATAGCCTGAATCCTACATCCTACTGAATGCCAACTGCATCTATTCTTCCACTTGCAAAGCAATTTGCCTCATTTCACTCAGTTCCAAAGGTATTTACATATCTGGATAGCAAGTTAATGGATGCCAGAGAATTTTTTAAGTTTAAACAAAAGCCATTAATAAAAACAACCTACCCAGAAACAGAACTGATCTACAATCAAGTGGTGACTAAAATGATGGCTAAAAATAAATAAATAAATAAATTACATTTAACAGAACATAGCCACAAAATGACAAAACAGCACCATCCAGACAATTCTCTTAGATCCATCAGAAAGGAGCTAATACCTACAGATTTTTTTCATGTTATAGATACCTGCCTCACTAACACGGAAGTTGGTAATTCCCTAAATACATTGAGGCACATTAGATTCTCAAGCACATTTGGGTAAGTTCCACAGACCACTACTAACAAAATTACTCTAAGCTAACTTAATGTAAGACCTGAACAGTTTTCCTTAAGAGGCAATAGAGCTATGTCAGTATCACCTATGCTACTCCACTCAGTCCTTACTAGGAAAATTAGGTTGAAAGTGATTCAATAGTCTTTTTGCTACAGAAGCTACTGACAGAAACCCCGAAAGTGGCTGATGTTGCTTTATCACTCCCAGAACTTTATCTGCTTCAGTAGTCTGCCAAATGCCCAGCAGCCTGGGATCCACTCACAGTGGTGCTAGCCTGACCCAGGCAAAAATTTTCCAGAAAATCCAATTTAGTTCTTCCAAATAATTGCTTTTAAAGCATCTCTAGCCTGCAGATAACTTTCCATTTCTGAGGTTTTACTCTGTTGTTTAATTAAAAGAAAAAAAAAGCCAAAATTTAAAAAACAGTTGATGGAGAAGAAAGAGAACTTTATTGTATTGTTTGTTCAGAAGAGAGTTACATGCACTGAGACCGGGATCCAAGCCTGTTTGCCCACAGTACTTGTATAGATTAGATCCTTGTGAGCCTACTAGGACTTCGCAACCATTGACACTCCTTTTAACCTCCCGTTGTTGAGGTCGTGAAGGAAATTAGAACTGCAGCCTAACCTCAAGTTCATTCATCCTTGAGAAGCACGACTTTGATTCACAGGTCACACTGTGCGAACAACATATTTTGAAGATTGTACAAATTACTGTAACATGAACAATCACTCTTTCATCTTTAGATTTCATATAGAAAAGCAATTCTTCATGACAGCAGGGACCTGATCGCCTGGACGCAAGTAAAACGATTCCTTCAGTGATTCCACCTGACAAATCAAAAGTACACTTTGCACACTAGGTGACACTCAGCTAAAAGAAAAAGAAAAAAAAAAAAAAAAAAAAGCAATGAGCTCCAGACTATTCCCTGCACATAAATTACCTAGTCAGGCTACTGCTACTACTCATATTAAGCTACAACATGGGCTGAGGCAGATCCCTTTTCAAAGGAACTTTAACAAGAGGCAAAGCAACTAAGATTGACTTACATACTGTTATATAGACCCAACAAAGATGATGTAGCTATGGGCAGCAGACACTTGCTCTAACAAACCTCTCATCAAAAATTCTTTGTTATTTTGCCAGATCATTACCACAACCACACGATGAGTGGGACATTTCAAAAAGGAGTCTCCCTGTTGCTGCTTTTTACCAAATGGCTGAGGCAAAAAAAGTAAACTTTCAGCAACAGGTATATATTAGGAGACTGTTCTTCTGTTCTGGTGTGTACCAACAGGCATTTTAGCATTAATTTCTTGTTTAACTCTCAGTGATAGGTCAATCTGATAATGCTCATGAAGGCGTGTACCTATGCTGTTAGGACACAGTAAGAGTACTGCAAGAACCAAAGGTTTCAACAATAACCAAACACAAGGATCAAAAATTGTACATACTGCTGCCCTCTTTATGTATTTGAGCATGAACTCTGTGGACTACAACAGGCAAATTTTTCACTTGTTTCTGAAATAGAACAACTCTGGTTCCAAAAGAGAACAACTTTGCGTATGCAAAGATAACCAGACTTAATCCTAGGACACTAATACAAGATTCCACAAAAAGCTTTGGAAAGGCAAAAACATAGGGGAGAAAGAGCTTCCTGCACGTAAACGAGCTATAGCAACTATTCTTCTGCTTAACACTACTTTCTGAAAGCAATATAGCTGACAAGGTAGGATTCTGAATAGCAGCTAAAGATCAGTACAGCATTTAGGTTTACCAGGACATTTAACACGCAATGGCCAAACCAGTACTGTGATACAATATGGCCTTTTCAAAAGCACAAAAAGTATCAACAGATTCCACTTAGAAGTGCATTAAATTGCACAGAAAGGGACCAGGAATTTGATCCTCTTTAGAACCATTACTGGTTGTTTCACAACACACAGACCTTCATAGAAAGACTCATCACACTCTTGTTTAGAATTCTGTTCTCCATAAGGAAAAGATCTCTTTCACATGGATTGCTGCCCAGGGAAGGGGAAATGGGCTTCTAAAGAGATGACATATTTAAAAGCATATAGTAAAAAAGATTTATCAGGAAGGGAGATGTAAGGCTGAAAACATTTCCTCATTTAGGACATGTGCTAGTTACCCACTGGAAGCAGAAATTTTGGTTCATTCCACAAGAATCCTACAAGTGCAGATTGACAGGCAGCTCATCAAGCAAGGTAACACACAGAACTGAACCTACCTTGTTCTTTCAAACAACAAAAACTCTATTCTGAAATACTCTAGTCCATCAAACGCAGAATCAGTTTTGACAATCATGAGGAAGAAACACAACCAGAGTTACAATTCTGTAGGTAATGTGCTGCAGGCTGAGCCTAGGAAATAAAGACTTGGTTCAGTGTCTTACACTGACCTGAGCCCGGTAGAGAATATGATCCACAGCACCAGTGGTAACAGCGCTCAGGAGCAGTGCTCACAGACTGTAGTACCAAAGCAACCAAGGCTGCTGGTACCACAGTGGCATCTCCCAACCCAGATGCCAACTACTCCTAGACCATAGCCCAGAAGGCGGCCCTATATAGCTTGGGACATTAGTTGACATATAAAATTGCAACTCTTGAGAATAAAGAAAAAATACATACTTGATGAATAAGTGATAGTTAAACTATGAAAGTGATAGTTAAACTATGGGTATGAAATAGTTAAACTATAATTTTAGCTCCAGAATATTTCTTAAAACGTGATTTTACCCTACTAGCAACTTTATAGTCACTCATTACCTGTGACTGAAGCAAGTTCTCACACCTGCCACAGGATGAGAACACATTATTCAACCATCCGATATACCGTATCCATATCTTATTACAGGGTGACATATTTGTGTATGCTAGGCCCTGATATGCCTTTGGCATTTTAAGTAGTGTAAGCACAGTGTCAAGCAGTCAAGTAGTACAAGTATCAATTTTGAACATTATTAAATGCCTTCAAGCTCTTTTCAGGTTTTGTTTTTTTCCCTTGCATTTTTTTTATAATGATCTTACCTAAACTTGAACTGTGCTACAGATTCTGTTACTTGCTATCTGATTATATTTATATCGTGTGCTTGTCCCAGGCTTCATTTTGACCCAGGCAACCTACTGACACAAACAACATGAGCAAGTTATGATAAGTCAGGTATTAATCTCTCAAAACTCAGTAAGAGACATGACTAAATAAAAAGCAACAGCTATCAGCCACTGTTGCCTCTTGGCCAAGTAGCACTTGCTGGCATGAAAGTGGGTTCACTTCCAACCAAGGTCAGAGGGCATCTGGCCAAGAGTTCTTCCCCTATACTACACTCCAGAAGCTAGAGGACTGGACTCGAGCCTCAAATTAGAAATTTTACTGTTGGCTGCTGCGGCCCAGGAAGAGAATTAAGCAGCACACTGAATTTAGGTTCCAGCTCTGTCTCAAAAAGGGACAAGAAGCAATTAGGAGCAACTTCTTAATCTACCTGTCAGTTCTCTACACAGTTTTGAAAGCTAGCTCTCCTCTGATCATGCATGTGCACAATGACATCAGGATCAGAACTAACAAAGCACAACAGCCGACACTGACCTGTATTTTGACATTTATTTAGTTGTCATTTACCACACAGATACTACAATTAGATTCAGAACAAGGGCAAGCCTACTCTTTGGATATAAGAGAACCTCATCTGCATAAAGACAATCGGCAAAACCAATTTGCAAGTAGTATATAGGGTAAGCCCACATAAGCAAAAGCAGTTCCAAGTTTCCAAACCAAAATCATGGCATCACAAAGGAGGTACAAAGAAAAAAAGGGATTAATGACCTCATATGTACTCACTAAAGGAGAATAAAAAGTAGAATCATGTATTTCCTATAGCTTCTACAGAAACCATGTACCTTCTGTAGTTGTATGTACTATAGCTAGAGAACTACAAGTTTAGGGATTGTTATTACAATGCTATTGATATTACTGTATTTTAAACATACTATATTTTAAACATACAAATCAGTACATAATTTTAAAGTTGAACTTTCTGAAGTGCTTCCAAAAATTACTGTTAAAGGTAATTTGAACTTGCAGCACAGAACAGATACCAAAAGCACACTTGGTAACATTTAGGGGATTTAATAAGAATCATCCTTTTAAAAAGCTATTGATAAGCAGAGCTGTTTCCAAGACAATAAGTTTTAAATTGTAAAGCAAGTTTTGTGCACTTATGTATGTACTCATGTAAAGACACACAGCTTCTTTTGGACTGAAGTATTATATGCTCAGATAAATAGGACAAGTCTGTATATAAACATGAAGACAAACATTTACAGGGAGATTTCATACTCACAGTAGAACATTTTAAAGGCCATTTGTACTTCATTAATGCTATGCTTTAAACAAGTTCACACTTGTGTAACATCTGCAAGATTTTTCTAGTGACATAAAATCCACATACAATTACACATAATTTGTGAACAAAATACAAAACTTGTTCCTGATGAAAAAGTATTTCTCTTCAATCATTCTCTCTTACAAAATCACAGTTATATGTGATCAGCCTCTTCTTGTGCCTAGCTTACTCTTTCATACGCTAAATACTGCTTTACCAGTTCTCAGATACAAGCAGAATACTGCATGGAGCAGTAGCTTTTTTTTTACATGTATAAGCACAAATCATTTTCTGCAGCAAATTTAGTATTTATTTTACACAGACCAAACCCACCGATTTCGTAGTCATAGTCTACCTGACCATTGGATCATATTCCACTTGCTCTTTGAAAGAATAAGCAGAATACAGAAGTGTGAACAGCATTAGCAAGACTGTAAAATGAGAAGCGGGCTTTGACTTGTCTATATGGTTTACAAAGTAAGTCAAATTTGTGCTTCAGGCACATATCTGTGGGTGAGTAAATCTACAAATTATAATGCAGGGTGAGTAGCAAAAAGGTGAACATGTTTTTGATCATACAGAATGAAGGATGGGAGACAATGAGAGCAGTAATGAATACACGTGCTATATACACACTTTACAGATCCAGCAGCAATGCAAGAGGCTAGCAAGAAGGTTTTGGGTTGGTTTGGGTTTTTTTATTTACACATGCATGCAATTAGTAACAGCAATAAATAAAAGTTGTGGACTGAGGTGTAAAAAAGAGATGACCTGTGACAGCTCTTTGTCATTAGGTTCTTTGCCCATGTATAACCTGATGATTCTGTGAAGAATTCTAACTATTTGCTATCATTGTCACTCAACATTTAAAGATTAAATTCATTAGAAATAAAGAATGGTAAAAGAATAACTGCTGGAATTTCCATATAGTACACTAGACAGGTATGAATTAAAGCCAAAGTACTCAGACCACTGTTAGAGAAAATTAAGTTAGTGGGTGGCACATCAATACTGTAATCTACAACAAAAGAATCTGAATTATTTTTATGTAGTCAGGCAAATATTCTGCATTTCCCAAATGACAGGTATAGGTTTCAATTGTTTTCCTACTCTGATTTTGAGTAGATTATATTTAAATATGATATTACTTAAAATTTACCTGTCCCTTTGCTATCAGGTAAGCAACAATCGAAGTATGTCCAAACTGGGCAGCCAAATGAATACAGCTACATCCTTCTCCATCAATTAGCGACGGATCTGCCCCATATTTCATCAGCTGTACAACCATGGATAAGTGACCCTGTCTAAATGTAACAAAACACAAAAACCAAACTGAATAACTACATACAAAAAATATTAAAATATGAATATTTGAATACAACAAATACATTTAGCAGTTAATTACACTACCAGAGCTTCCACACTTTGACTCAAACTTTGAAAACAACAATTGTCATGACCTGATTCTCCAACTGACTAAGCAAACTCATTCATATGAGCAAATTCTGTGCAGCCAATGCACTTACCTCATGCAATTCGCTTAAGCATGTTGTATAGCAAAAAGCGAGTCAACAAAAAAACCCAAGTTACTAGTTTAGAATCTAGTCTACTGTGACTTCTTCCAATCCACATATGAAACCTGCTATTTTAAGAGATGTCAGACTGGCTATATACTCTTACTTTTTGTGGGGCATATGGTTTATCTTTCTACTATTAAAAACAGCAGTGAAATAAAAATAGATAGAAAAAAAGGAAACTGAAGGTCTACACTTCCTCCACTCTACATTAAAAGCTTAAGCATCTTTTTGGCATAATGAGCATAGGCATATTCTTCTTGTAGACAGGGTGCCTAACGTCAGTACGCAGTTTCTGACATGAGCAAAAAGACCTCAATCTGTCAGAAGCAGCTTCATACAATGCTTCACAGAACAACAGATTACAACTATCAACACCAGGAAATTCAATCAAGCTTTTGTGCTATTAACACAGAACTTAGAGCATGATCTGTAACAAAAAGAAATATACAAGCTACAAATCTTTAAGGGAGGCTAACAAGCAACTCCTCATCTTTAGTAAACAAATTATTTTGATACATTAAATGTTCTAAAAGCTGATTTTCTAAGTCTGCTTTTGCAGTCTACAGTTTAAAACATTAATATGGACAGTGTTCCTTTTCCCCTCTATTTCTAGGTGGTTGTCCGAAGGAGCAGCTACTACTCAAAGGCTCTCTTCAATTTTCCCAGCCATTCATCGTTCTCGGACCATCTTCTACAGCATAAATCTGATTTTAAGTGCATCTTTAAAAAAATCCACACATGTAATAGAACACTGCAAGGACAATGTCACACAAAATCATCCCAAGCCCCATCTGCATAAATGTTGCTGAACTTCAGAAGACTGACAAAAATAAGATCTTCAAAGTAAGAGTAAACCAAGGTGACTATAGACTCTAATTTTACTTTACTCCTTTTCCTATCATAGCAATCATCTTCCTCTACATCAGAAAGAGGTAAGACAGAAACTGAACTACATGCTGAAAGCTCCTGTAGCTCAAACATACCACATTCACAGTGTGCCCAGTTACCAATAACTGAATTAATTCTTATACAAACTATTCCCATAAAATACAGCAATTTCATAAATCAGTCAGTAGCAGATTCCAAGTTAAGCAAAAAAAACACAGGAAAAGAAAATTCCAGAAGACTTTTCCCCACCTTGTTGCCCAGTGAAGTGGAGTAGAATTTAAATCTCCTCCAAGCTGATCAACGATAGCACCTTTTGATATATAATATCTGGAATAACAGAAATAGTAAACATTATTGCTTGTCTTGGTTAAATATAAAGGACACACAGTAAGCATGTTTGATGTTATGCAAAACAGGCAGTTACAGACCAGAAGACCAGAATCTTTCCTTGCCTTCCTTTTTAGAGGTCATGCATATATGTTCAATTTTTTGCCTTTCTGGTGTGGGCTGGGAGAGTAGGGATGCTTCCTACTGTGTTTTAAACATGCTGCTATTTCCTAGTTTGGTTCTAAGGTAAAACAGAATAATTGCTATATATATTAGTACAAACTGTGCTACCACAGAAGTATTTAATAAAATGGATTATTCTGAAATATTTAGGGGTTGCTGCATTAAAAAGAATGCAGAATTAATGGTAAAATAATATGCTGCTAGAAGACCAGTATATTTAGAGAATTTTGGCTAAATGGCAAAATTATATACAATTCAACTTGCCGCATGTATTATCACTGGAATGGCCCTGATGAAGTCATTGTTCCAAGAGCTCATGCTTAAGTTATGCATTTAGCCAAGTGGTAAGATTTTTACATAATTCTCAATTGTTACTAATCAAAGGACAAACGCACCTGAGTATTTAAAAAAAAACTTCTAAATGACGGGCTAGAAATTAGTTTTCCCTCAAGAACAGTTATAAAAAGACAAGCTACCTGTAGGAACAAAACAAGTTACCCATACTTAACTGCAGCAATTCATATTCATAGTAATTTGTACTGTTTCTGTGAACTGTTTTCCTTGCTGTTTTATATGGGACACTGAACTGGTGATATTACTTTTCCTTTGTGAAAGAAAATGCACACCTTTACAAAGAAATTAATGTTTTTAAAAAACAGGCCTTCCCAGAAGGCTTCTAGTTCTTCATTCACTAGTGTGTAAGCCAATGAAAAAAAAAGTTATCACTGACAGACCTTTGAAAAGTACTATCTAGCTATAGATTCCTAAGTGCTTGCACATTTTGAGTACCTGTGCCTGCAGACTTTTTGCTTTCAAAATACTTGTCAGGTATATATGAATGCTGCTCTCCCACCCACACCAACTGTCCTTCAAATCCTCAGCACTGAGTTTCTGGCACCTCAATTTCCTTTAAGTGTTTCACGACACAGCAAGAAGGGCAACAAACAGTAAAATTTGAAAAACATTGCTGTAAGTAACTACCTTCTATTTCTTTAGTGCTTACTGATTCAGAGTGAAACTTCAAAAACAGCCCAAAAGTTACCATTAGGAACAGAAACTGAAAAATGCATTAGCTCTACATGTCCACACCAAAAACATCTAAAGGAAAAGTCCTTTTATACAGTTGCTTTAGAGCCATCAGACTCAATGAAGTATTTCAACAGACTTGCCAAAGTCATACAAACCCTGGTTTGTATGACAAACAAGATCTGCTCTGATTGATGCGGGATAGTTCACTCCATTGCTCTCCAACACCAAAGGAACAGAATTGCAACATCTCTGCCACAGTTAAGCTTTGGGATTTCTCAGTGGAAAAACCAAAGAGATTTTGTGAAAGTCTTGGTCCCGTGTAGGTGAAAACACAAGGTGTATATAAGGTAAAGGGACGACAACAACAATTTTTTTATTGTGAAGCAAAGTAACAGCTACGAAAGAAAAAATTTGAAAAAGACACTGAGAAGCTATTTAGTCCCCCTTGGGAAGGAGTTCCCAAGGAAATCTTGTCTAGATAAAAGACAGCACAGAGAAATTCACAGTCAAAGCTTGGATCCATCTCGCTGATTTGACAGCCACACATGGGGAGGTGAACGTTAAACAGATTGTCTTCGTTCAAACACTAGTCCCCACAGAAACACAATATATTCAGATTCTACTGAGCAGCAGCACTGCTTACTGGTTAGTACATTTTATTTCGAAGCAAGAACTTGCAGTTTGACAACTCAGAAAAGACAAGGTGGCGATCTCCTGCCAGATGGCGCATTGAAATACAACGTTTCATGTCTCCTTAAGCGTGTTCTTAGGCTAAGTTGAGAATTATCACTGCATTTCAGTTTCAGTAAACATAAATGGCAAGATTTCTCTACAAAACCAGACTGAGAACTTAAATCTCTTTGCCTAGGTAGACCTTGCAGAAGGAATTTTGTGCTTGTTGAGAACATCCCTGGAAAACAGACAAACTGGGCAATTCTATTCTGAGTCATCTAAGCTTCCACGCTGGAAGATGCCCAGTGTGCAAGTGCTATTTGAGCAATCTACTTACATTCAAAGCAAGCAGATCTGATAAGGGGTTGCCTTAGGAAGAAAATACTTCCACTCGTCTCCACATTAGGATCACTAAGTCTTTGCCAGGCATTTGAAAACTGCCCCAGCTTGCATTCAGTGCTTGTGGAATCAAAGTGCACACAGTCACTGTTGCTAGAAGGAGGAAAAGTAGAAGAGAAATCCTTGTCTGGAGAAAGTTCGACACAGGGAATGGGGAAATGCAGGCACTAGGTAACTGTAGAGATAAGGCAAATTTTTGCATTTTTACAAAATTGAGTTGGAGAGACCAATAGATCAGTGTCATGATGAAAAAAGAATTACATTGTGGATGTCTGACGCTTATCCCTGATCCTACAGAAATAACAAACAGTTCTGTAGTTTTCCTTATAAAATATCAATGGGTTTCACTGTTATCTACACTGGATCTCAAGTCTCACAATAGACAGGATGAGGAAATACTAAAAATAAAAGAAGTCTAATTATAAGCCTGCACTCTTCACAGATGAGCTGCTAACCTACTTCATTGGGAAGACCTTATATAGTCAATACCCAGTAAGCATGACACTGAGAGCTGGTATCATGAGAGCAGACCACTTACACTTAAGACTCTGTCTCTGTGATACCAAGCTTACTAGCTAACATATTTAATGAAATTATCCATTGCACACAATGGGCATGAATAGCAGAGACTTGGGGAAAGATATGCCCATCAAACAAAGAAAAAACACTGGACAATCTCATTCTAAGGAAATAGAATAAACCAGTGTCTCACAAAAGAGAGAGTGAGAGAGCACACAATATGCCGGGTGATATAAAGTAAAATAAATCAAGACTCCCTGAAGACAGAGGAACTTGAAGTGTAAGAACTGCATCAGGAGGAATGAATTTTAAATACAGTTAAACACATTAGTAGTCATATGTACTCTAGTAAACAGCAGGAAAAAAATGCAATGCAGTATGTCACAGTGGTAGAGATGCATCAAGAAGGGACAAGACTTTTGACATATTGTTGAGGAAAAAGGAAGAATTAGACATATTAGATTTCAGAACATTCAATTGTCAGGGCTCACACTAAAATAACTTGAAAGAGATATGGCTGATACAACTGAAGTTATGTTGATTTAAAACTCTCAGAACAGGTTTCCAGCACTCAAATGTAGGTGGAGATCTCCCTAACATATAATAAAGAACCAACTGGAAATTCAGATAGAGATTTAAGCACAGACTTCCATCTATCTGAATCTGACATTTTGATTTTGAACCACCTCTCTGTCCAATATAATTGCTCTAGCAGGAAACAGCAACACACTTGGAGAAGGAAAAAAAGGTAAAATACACCATGAAATACTCGCATGTTAAAGTACTTCTTTCACAAACTTAGCTTCAAAAGAAGACTAATGGGGAATTTAACATTTGGTCCAGCTTTACTCTGTGAATGGCAGAAGGTCCCCAAACAAATATTTTGGGGCAGGGGTTTTTTTGTTTGCTTTTGTTTTGTTGTTTTGTGGGGTTTTTTAAAGAAAAAGCTGTAGAATATATAAAACGCTAGTGAAATAAAGCATTAAGTCATAATCAAGTATCACACAGGTAGATTCACTGCACTGAGAAGCTAATACAGAAACTATACATAAGTTAATAAAGAAACATCATCCACAACATAGGCCTATTTTTTCAAATGCCTCATGACATACTGATGTTTTTCAATGATGATAGTTGTCTCACTGCCACTCACTTTTCAGAGCTTATAAAGACATATCAAATGAGATGGAATATCTGAAATACAAATATGTCTTCCAACAGCTCAAATAAGATGAACAATTCATTGCACATAATTCATTATGCATTCAAGATGGATAAAAAGTGAGCTCAAAATATAACAACTGCTTTTAGATGCTGTACTTTTCTTAAAGAAAAACAGCTATCTGAAAATTTTTTATGCATTTCAGCTATTTCACAGCAAGTTGTAAAATGCTAGCCATAAAGACTCAGCACAACCCAGAGGGAAAATGGAATGAAAAGGAAGAAAACAGTAAGGTCTAAAATGTACTTTCACAAAAAACATTGAGGTAAACCAGGGTCCTGCATCACTTTTCCAACAGGCTCTTTCAGTGTGCCAGAAAGCACATTGGTTACCTATCTTATAATGAAAGGAAGATACCAAATACACAATTATGATTTCCATGAGAAACTTCTACCCACAACAAAGACATAAAACCTTTTGTGCTATCTATTGCATATAATAAAAATTTATTTCAGAAACACTGAATTACTTCACAGAATTGTTTAGTTTGGAAGGGACTTTTAGAGATATATCTAGTCTAACCATCCCTGATCAAAGCATCTAGATCATGTTGCCTAGGATCATGTCCAGTGGGGTTTTGAATATCTTCATGAATGGAGAGCTCACAACCTCTCTGAGCAACCTGTGCCAGTGCTCAGTCACCCACACAGTAAAATAAATGTTTCCTGATGTTCAGATGGAATTTCATGTGTGTTTTAATTTGTGCCCTCTGCACTACTAAGAAAAGTCTGGCTCTGTCTCCTTTACTCGATCCCATCAGGTATTTACATACATTGATAAGATTCCAGGTATTATTTATTACCAGGTATCTCAGGTACTTAGATACATTGATAAGATCCTCAAGGAGGATCTCATATACATTGACAAGATAAGCCTTCTCTTCTCTAGGCCAAGAAGTCCAAGCTCTCC
>JANXJC010000064.1:5215472-5244754 GCA_027564655.1 Leptodon cayanensis | reverse complement strand
AAGATCCTCAAGGAGGATCTCATATACATTGACAAGATAAGCCTTCTCTTCTCTAGGCCAAGAAGTCCAAGCTCTCCTGTCAGATGTTCCAGTCCCTTAATCATCTTTATGATGCTGTACTGGACTCACCCCAGTAAGTTCGTATCTTTCTTCCAAAGGGGAACCCACAACTTCACACAGATGTCCAGCTGCAACAATTGAGTAGAGAGGAAGGATCACTTCCATCAACATGCTGGCAATATTTTTCTTAATGAGGCCCAGTATATCATTGACCTTTTTTGCCACAAGGCTGCATTGCTGCTTCATAGTCAGCTTCCTGTCCACCAGGACGCCAAAGTCTTCCTCATCATATCTAAATCTTTATCTATATACCTATCTTTATCTATTTAACCTTCTTTTAAGCGAACTGCATCAGAACTCAAAGTCCTCTAAATACAGGATGAGAAACGTGAACCTGAGATCTCAAAACTCAAAATCGCTGGTGATGGACATACATGGGGAGAGCATGCTTAAATGAAGATGTTTTGCATTTGTTTTTATGTGTAAGTACACCCATTAGAAAGAACGGTTTTGAAAAGTGGACTGATTGAAGATGGGCAGTTAATGTCAAATATTCTAGAAACCTGCTGATTCAATAATATTTTGTGTGTTTAGATTTAATTGCATGTACTTAATTCATTGTTTTGTAACTGGTAGAGAAAAAAAAACATGTTCTATGCACACTCGTGATTGTAAAACAGCAAGTACTAAGAATTACCCCTTCAGGATTTAAGCTCTCCATGTGCTGAAAGATTATAATAGGTTTTAAAACCTAGTCCTAAGTATTATGCTCCAGATTTTATAAACTGAAAAGCAAAAAACCCACAGCTCCCACTAGTAAAGATTTTTTATTACTTGCAAGGAGAGGTGCTGCAGTGTTACCTTTTGTAACAGCTGTGTTTTTAAAATGCAAAGAAGTTATTTAAGTTAGAACTCCTTGAAATGCTGAATGAAGTAGGAATTGCCCCTTGCATCATATTAATCTTGCTTATTCAAAAACATTCACTACCATCTAGCATCAAACTTACCCCCCTCAAAAAAGAAATTTGGTATTTCAGCAAGTATACCATAGTATAAAGAAATTGCATGTGCAGCTGAATTGCTGTTCCACAGGTTTATCTCATCTGAGGAGAGTCTGAGCTTGACTTCTGGACATATAGCGGGTTTTATTTCTGTTAACTGTCACCAAAACATTGCTGCCAAAATGCAAATTAGGTCTTCTAACTTCTCCCCCCTCTCCCAAATTTCAAGACCAAAAATTGAGATTTTAAGAGACTTAAGATTATTTAACACCTTAAAAAAAAAGAAATCAACATTTTTAAGGACATGATTAGTTTATGTTTAACAAAGTGTAATACATACTTCACCAGATCTATCCTGTTATTGATTGCAGCCCAGTGGAGAAGCGTTACGTTTTCTTTGTCTGGTTGTCGTACATCATAACCTGCTTCCACCAACTCTCTACATCTTTCGTATATTCCATACCTTGAAGAAGAAAACAAGATTTTTCAAAGTTGTTACCTTAGATAAAAATGCATTTGGCAAACACCATACTTAGGGTCACAATACAAAAGTTTAAACAGACGAGAAATTAAGAAGAAACTTTACTTTCTATTTCTGTATGATTACAGATCTCTTGCAACAAGAAGTTTCCACTGGCAGAAGTTATATTAATCAACTCAAGATTTTACGGAAAACTTGTCTCCACAGCAAACAATACAGCAGAGCAAGGCAAAATATCAATCAGTAATATACCAAGTATAAATAAAACTCTTCCCAGGAACTCCACTAAATTTGTTTCTCGTACCTCTGCTCTCCTTCCTTTCCATCTCTCGACAACCAAAAGAGCTTAGCCAACTGGTTTGACAGTATCTTCAATATGAAATAAATTCTTTCATTAAAGATGATTCTTAAATGTGAGCTATCTTCATTTGAAAAAAAAATAATAATCTACATATATTTTGAAAGTTGAAACAAATCAGGAAGCATAAACATCACTTAGGCATCTAATGTAGGACTGACTACAGCATTAAATAATGTTTGTCTTGATGCTTACACTGGGGTTTACCACCTATTTTTAGCAGCAATAAAAGCAATGCAGAAAGGCAAGTAAAGATTACATCTCAATATCTGTACAACCCATAGGGATTTCTCAGGTCTCAAGAGGAGATTGATATGCGGGCACACCTTGAAATCAAGATCAATGCCTTGTGACATCCAAATTCTGCTAGAGCAGAACTTCAACAGCCTCTCAAAGTTGAACTCTAAGTGTTTTCCTTATGCTGCTTCTATGTTCTACTTTCTGCAGAAGAGACAGCCTTAGACAACTTAAGGTGCTTTTGCTCCACTTGAGCAGCTTATGTAACTGATGCAGAGACCTTTTTTCTGGGGTAGTTACCATTCTTACTTTTTCTTTCATATATTTCAATGGATCCTCAATCTGGACAGCACTCCCACAGTGAAGCCTCAAATGATTCAAGTCAACAAACCTCAGGAACGCTTTCCCAGCCTACCACAGGTTTGAAGCACATAAATTAGTTGGACACTATTAAAAAAGAAGTACTAGACACAAAAGCCTACTTAGATTATGTTGTTTTCAATTTCCTGGGAAAGTTGCACTAGAAATTATGAAAAATGCTAGAAATTGCTGTCATACCTATAATCTTCACAAAAGATCAGAACAAAGGCTATTGCATGCAATACATACCAACATGCAACAAGCCTGTAGAATTTGGTCCCTCAGACTGAGTGAAAAAGCAGCAGTCATGAACAAACTTGGCAACAAAGCTTTGTTTTTAATTAGCTGGGGGCAGTGGGGGAGAAAAGAAGTTTGGTTTATGAAGACTTAAAAATACACAACCAGCTAGACAAGAGAGACATACTCAGACACACATAACTGCCAGGAAAACTGATAAGATTCTGAGTCTGGCCAATCTCAAGGCACACTGTCTCCGAGTCCCAGTCTAGATCAGCAGTGTGGCTGACGAGTGCTTGTTCAAATGGCTAAACACATACCATTGCTGACTTTCCACTGCCCCAGCTGAAAGGGCCACTGAAACAGGTTACAACTACTAAAGGCAGGTCAGCCAAGAACAAAGATTGAGAAGAGACAGTAGAAGAGATGGGGGAAAGAAGGACTTCTGAAAGTAAGGCAGCAAATTCTAATCTTACTGTAGTACAATATCACACTAGCATATTACAACATCTGGAGATAACCTGGAAAGTGATTCATATAGAACAGCAAAACAACCTTTTGTTGACAAGCTGTTCTACTCCAGTCAGCTGTTATAACAACCCTTCCTACTGTAGACAAGCCTGCTGCCTTAGTTTAAAAAACTAACTGAAGCCATAATGTAAGAAATTCACCTAAAGCCTTACTATTAGGTATAACTGTCGCCAGCTAAAAAAATCGTACTGCCTATGGCTGAGTTTAGCTGACTCTCATCCTGCTTAAATAAGTAGTACTACACAACAAGCAGGAATTATATTAATAAAATATTCTAAATTACTAGAAGGATACCAAGAACACAAGAACACAATAATTTTATCTTCTATGAAGTGTAAGAGGCAATCATGTAAACCTTTTGTGCAATGGATTAGGATTTTCCTTACATGTACTGGTTTTGGCTGGGATCAAGTTAATATTCTCCATAGTAGCTCCTACGAGGCTACGTTTTGGATTTGTGAACAAAACACTTTTGATAACACACCAATATTTTAGCTATTGCTGAGCAGTGCTTATACAGCATCAAGGCCTTTTTCTGTTTCTCACGCTGCCCCACCAGCAAGTAGGCTGGGAGTGGGGAAGAAGCTGAGAGGGGACTCAGCTGGGACAGCTGACCCCAACTGACCAAAAGAGATATCCCATTTCACATAACACTGTGCTCAGCAATAAAAGCTGGGGGATGGAGGAGGAAGGAGGACATTTGGCATTATGGCATTTGTCTTCCCAAGTCACCATTAAACATGAGGGTGCCCTGCTGCCATGGAGATGGCTGAACACCTGCCTGCTGATGGGAAGCAGTGACTGAATTCCTTGTTTTGCTTTGCTTGTGTGCACGGCAGCTTTTGCTTCCCCTATTAAACTGTCTTTATCTCAACCCATGAGTTCTCACTTTTACCCTTCTGATTCATTTCCCCATCACACTGCAAGGGAGCAAGCGAGCAGCTGCGCGGGGCTCAGCTGCCTACCAGGGTTAAACCACAATATTACTATTGGTCACCTATGGTAAACTGTACAAATGATTTAGATGAGTGTCCTATCGAGTTAAATACACAATACAGAATGAACCTCCTTGAAAGCAAACTCTGATACCTAGCCAAGTTTTTGTTAGACCATGCTACCAAGATAGGTATAACCAAGCAGCACTGTCACAGTCTTTGGGGGGGTGCGGCAGGGGGGTGTTTGTTCTTTGAGGTTTTGGTGGGTTTTTTTCATGGGGTTTTTTATTTTATTTAAAGCAAATCTCTAGTCTTACAGAAAACGTGACGCTGCTTTCTGAAGAACTTTGCTCAAGAGATATGAAAATGAAGGAGAGCTGTGGCAAGCATGTGAATCAATTTGGCAGCCCGTTGCGGCAGAATGCTGTCACCAATACCCCTGCAGAAGCCCTAATAGGATGATCTGATTACACCCCACTGATGTTTACAAATACCACCCTCTAGAATTCACCTATACACTGCTGTGAGGCCCTGGGCAACTACTGTATAGGTTCAGATAAACAAGGAGTAGTAGGAATGGATTTCTTCTCCAGGCTTCACATCATAGACTTCCCCTCCTCCCCACTGGAGGGTCAAACTGCAAGTCACAGGTACTTTCTACCACTTGGCCACAAAACAAATAATGAAATTCTGCAATACATCAGAAAAGCCTTCCCAGGAAAACAAAACACATTCCAAAAATTACACTGAGAATGAGGTATAAAACAATTTATTTAAGTCACCATCAGTTTGCCTCTTCCTAGCAACTTATTCTGGTATCTTGAACTCAATCATAACTGATTATAAAAGATGTAACACACAGTGTATAAATTAATAACACTTCAATTTATTAAATTGTCACAAGAGGACTTAAGGATCTAGACAGACAAAATCTGCCTGGCAAAAAAGGTTAGGAATTTACAACAATTTGCTCCTCTTCCTGGAAAACAGCAGGCTCTCTACTATTAAATAAAACACTGAATCTGATGCAGTCATGGTTTCTTGAGCTCTGTCCTAGAAATGCAGCATTCTTCTCTCACATACTACCTACATTCTTCTTCCATCAATTTTCTGCAGCTGACTTAACCTTGCCTTCTCCAAAGGTCCATGACGCAGTTAGATTACAAAATGAGGAAGTCACCTATTTCAGACACTCAGCATAAACGTACTTATAATATTGTTACAAAGGGCTCTATGCCCTTCAGGAAAGGGGAATGGAGGAAAAGATTCAAATCCTCAGAAGAGACTGATGTATTAACCTAACAAATTTTCAGCATCTGGGTCAATTCTAGAGGGTGATGCTGTAAACATCAATATGGAGTACAATTAAACCATATTATTGAGCTTGCCTTGTTCTGAAAGAAATGGGACTGGTTATTCCAGGGCAAAAAGACCATTGTGCAAGCTCATTTCACTATCACAGTCTCTAAGGCATTTTGGTAACTAACATGTAACATTTTATTTGTCGTCACAGGTTAAAGATATTCTGAATTTAATACTTTTGAAAACAGTATCCTAGAAGCCTTTTGCATTTTAAATATGTAATCCATTTTTTAATCTTTTGTCTGCAAGCACATCGACTCTTGGAAATAGACACTGCCAGCTTTGCTGCATGATTAACACAAAATTTGGCCACAATACTAGGAAGGAATCTCTCTTCAGTGAGCACATCGCCATGCCAACAAACAGTAGGTAAGCCAGCAGCTCATTCCCTCATCTTGCTATCATTGTAACTCCAATCAAAGCTGTTTTAACTGGAAATGCAATTAGTAGGAAAAAAATCTTTTTTATCTTTTGAAGACCCATTCCCATGAATGATGGTGGTTAAATAGTAACAAAGCCTTTCATGCATTCTCATGTTTTTTTGTGTTAAACAGCTAGTTTTGTTTTCAAGAGCAAAGGGATAGCTCAAGAGCTGCTTAATGAACCGTTAACAGTGATGTTGAGAGACAAGAGAAATTCAGCTCTTGCATATGTTCCAAGACACAAATTGTCTAGACAGTTGTGGCTGTATTACTGGTGTGGTTAAAAAAATCCCACCTTCCCAAGTGAACTTCAGATACATTTCACTTTCAGCAATATAATCAAACTCCATGGGCACAAATGACCAGGCATAAAGAATGTGTACCTGTGTCACCGCCTGCCCATGCTCTCCTGCAAATAAGCCAGGAGTAATTGTCACTTTGGCCAATCCTCACCAGTTTAAATTATTCCATATGTATCCTATTTTTTTATTATCAGTCACCCTATGAAAGATGAGAAATAGTGAGGAAAAAAGCATATTCTCAAATGTATCCAACAATTTTTTTCCTGAGCAAGATACAGCATATTTCATATTTCGTGCTGCACTATTTCTCAACGCACACGACTTCATTTTGAATTATCTCAGTGAATAAAACTAACTGAAAAGTTAATCTTGCGATAATGAAATCATAACATTTGAGCACAAGGAATCAATCTTCCAGATGTTGCAAAAGCACTTGTTAATATCATTAATGTTTAATACCCATGTTCATAATGGTTATTTAAGATACTTTCAGCATAGCTGGAATTTGCTCAAGTTCACTACAAGCAGAAGGTGCCTATTCACTCTCAACAGAACTGAAAAACACGACACATGGATTAATGTGTCTCAGATTTTGTCCTCCTAGCCATAACCCATCATATGCTTCTCTACCTGTGAACAGTAGTTACTTTTCCTTAGTTTCATGGCTTAAAAGATGTAAAACAAAACAAAGCCAGCAACTTTAAGTTATTACGTTAACACAATACCCTTCCCAAGACATCATATTCAAAGTTATAACTCCAGTCTTGGATGACACAGGGCTACTGGTGCCAGAAGAGATAGAAATAAACATACCCAACATATCTCCATTAAATTTCACTTTTAAATCACTTACAACTTTTTTTCCAAGACTCCATTCCCTTGAAGCTCCAGTGAGAACACTGAATGATATCACATTGGAACAAAACCAGTTCACAGCCCACCCTCTGATTCTACATAGGCAGAAGAAATTCTATGCAGTTACAAGTGAAGTACTTCTATAGTATGCAATGTTCTTCCATTGCAATAGCAAAGGCAAGAATGGATTTTTTTTACTACGGCTTTGACAACAGATTTTCAAATATATGAGTGGCCTGCTTCTGCTTTCAGAAACATAGTGGAAACCTTTTATGAACTGAACAATTTTGCTATATCTGAATACAAGATGCCAATAGATTACACACATATTTTAACACCTGCAAGATGAAGGGCCAAGGCGCTAAGACTTTCAACACTACTTAGATGCCCTTGGATATGTTTGTAACAAAGCCAGTGAAAAGTGTCCTTTATAACAATAGATACTAAACCCAAACACTATCATTTTCAGTCCAGCACAAGTTTTTGCAAAATAAACACAGAGAGAGACTATTTTTGGTATAAAGCATGCCTAGGTCCCCATGTCTGTGGGAGAATTTACCAGGAACGTAATGGGGAAAAAATACAAATACTGATAAACTCTTTGCAAATGAAGACCATCAGCTGAACTGCTCTTTTCTATACAAAGTCTTAATTTGATTGCAAGAGGTTATTAGATTTGTAGCTCATAGTGTATGAGCATGTTAATTTAATAAGTGTCCAATCTACAGACTAAGATGATAAAGCACACAAACAGTTCAACAAGATATGAAACAACGAACAAATACTTCTGGAAAAACGTGCGGAGCTTGCAAGCTCTTATTTTCCCTTGCTGAAAAACTTAAAAGCAAATGCATTATTTTACTAACATTGTTTTATTTCTCTCTAATCGAGTGCCAATAAACTCAACATTTTAAAATAGTTCTACAGTCAAACAGCATATATGAAATATAGATGAGTTTGAAACCTCTTCATCCCATTTTTCATCACCATCTTCAAAGTTTAAGGAACTATGTTCCCCATTTTCATGTATGTTGCAACAATAATATAACTAGTTACTTTCACAGGAGAAACTTTTAATAATGCAGCACATCGAACACTGTAAGAATAACAATCATTACGAAAAAAATTAAATGACTGACTAGCTACTTATATGATGTGACTAACCGATTCCTGCTTGCATTATCACAAATTTAATAGCAAACAGTTCGATGCTATTGCAAAATGCACCTTCTACCTGTCAAGAAGCCTGCAATTTAAGTGGTCTCACATGAAATGCCAAATCATTTTGGATGACAGATCAGTTTGACTTTTTTTTTTTTTTAAACAGAGGAAGATACACAACTTTATTACGACTAGCTATCAGAACCTTCTCGAGACCAACAGAATTTCATTTAACTAATAGTAAGCACCCAGCTACCATTTTACTGTATCACACTGAAAAAAACTGTTATATTCTCTTGGGAAGTTTTGAAGTGTTCTGAAAAAAAAAACAAGAAAAACTGTGCTGCCAATCACATGCTGAATGCTACATGTCTGGACTTTGAAAAAACCACCCAAACTAAGAGACTGAAAATAATTCTTATTCTATTTTGTAATGTTTTGCTTGAACTTACTGAACTGCTTGGGGAGGGGAATGCTAGGAGACAGAGTGGCCCTTTTTTACAGAACTTTTTGTGGCATCTTACATTAGCACTGAACTAAAAAGTAAACAAAGTCAGTAGATGTTTTAATTTAAGTGAATACTGATTTTTGAGGACAAGTGGTAGAGGATAAGATCACCTATTTTTCTTATATATAAAAGGCTAAGTTTCTACAAAAGTGAATAACTACATCATTTTAATAGGAACAGTATATCTTTTTAACAACACCAAATTAATATATTAGCAGCATTATTTATTTTATTGCAAGCCTTATGATATTTGGTGGTTTATTTTCTGCCTTAAAGGGAAAAATCTCTGAAAATTAAGACAGCTGTTTTATACAACATGGCCTTGAAATCCTAGTAAATACTTAAAATAAAGGTGAGTTCTCCCTCTAGCCAGGGAGGTGCTACCTGGATACCACAACTTGATCATATACCCATGCTGACAGTCCCCCCACCCTGTGATATTAACCTTTAGGGCTATGATACGAAACTGCAGTCCTCTGGTGAGATGCCATCCTCTCTGTAAATCACATCTCACCATGACTGGGAAGGAACACAACAGATAACTCACAGCCTTGTCGATTCTTATTTGAGGAGACCAGAAAGGAATTAAAACTACTCAGCTGAAAGCATAGATCGGCCTAAATTTGAGGGCTAACAGGAACAAATGTGTTTTAGGGTTTCAAACATGCAATGAACGTACAAGAACGGAAGCAGATAACTTGTAAAACCACTTCTGTCATATTTCCGTGCTTTTAAGCAGCAGCCAGTTTGATGCTATGCCAATATTTTCATTTCTAAAAATGCCCTAATATGAGGATTATAGGTTTTAGTATTACTATTAAAGTATTTAGGGCAACAATTGCAGAGTCAGTCAACATCTATTTCAGGAAGTTAAACTCCTCACAACCTAAAACAAGAAGTGAAGGGAAGTACATACTTCCTAAACCTAAATGGGGCCTGTGTCACATGCAGAACCACAAAGCTGCTTTCAGCTGGAGGAGATGCCTTTTAGGAAAAGATGGCAATAGCTCAGCAAGATACATAACAGCTTAAGCATTCAAATTAACAATACGAAAAAAAAAAAAAAATCTTACAAAACTATCATCTCAGCTCACTGAAGAAAAGTGACAGTGGTTGTGGTTTCTGAATGGTAAAAAACAGCAAGCTAAAAAGTAGTGTCATGACAATTCTTCAGAAAGTCTTGTGCGTTAGTATCTGCTATAGGACTACGTGGAAGACAAATTTATGTAATTCATTTGCATTAAGGATGCAATTAATAAATTTGCACACAGGTTACTCCTAGAATCCTTTCTCAGCAATAAACTCAGTTTCATAGCAGCACTGAAACTGCAGAATCATAGAAAATGAAGGAAGTTACACAGAGACACATTCCTTCTAACGTATAAATTATGTCAACAAATCAAAGAAACCCTCATGTTTGCATATCAATGTTGCCCACTTAGCTCTTAATCATCACCTACAGAAAATAAACATCAGTACCAGCTGGAAGAAAACTGTACCTTCTCTTCCAACAATCTCTCCACCAACCACCTATATTTACAACTTACCATAATTCCTCCCACATTTTCATACAATGCTCAAAAATTTGTCTTAACAGTAATTTTGTAGAGTTCACTTCTGGAATTTTCCACTGCTGTATCTACAAATACAGCTCACCTTCCTCTTTATGCAAATAAAAAGAAATCCATTTTACTGTTTTTTAACTAATACAGACACAGACAAATCTAACACTCAAAAATAAACTTACTGTGTGGCTTTCACAATGTCCCAAGTGCTGTAATCATCAATGTGGCTTTTCCGTCCAAGGGATTCACTGTATCCATGGTTGTAATGGCTTTGAGGCTTTATTTCCTAAAAAAAGACAAACTTGCTATTAGAACACCAGAACCAGCATTACTAAAGTTTCTCAGAAAAAAAAAAAATTCTATAAGCAAAACTAAAACCAGTACCCAGTTCAATATGCTAGAAAGCTACCTAAATCTGAGGGTGGTAAGCTGACTGGCCCCATTTCTACATTTTGCAAAGCAGACCACTGTATTCCCTGGTATAGATTCCAAACACCTTCCAGAAAACACCACTTGTAATAACAGAGTTCTGCCAAATCCTACACTGGGATATTTTTATAGAACATTAACAAAAAGTAATAGCAATTTTTTTGTTGTTTTTTTGTTTTGTTTTTATAAATGCAACATGGCATAGCTAAAAAAAAGCTATCAGCCATAAACTGACAAAGTCTCACTCTGCTACTACAAATAGACATTATACTTCAAACAGCATAGTCAAATACCTTCTAGAAAAAAAACTGGGAATTATTAATACCAATTATTAGAACCTACTGATACTTTATTGATTCTTCAACTCCAGTCCCATCTTCAGAGGTGATCTATGTATGTTTAACCAATGGGTCTCAGAAACAAATGGCATGACCATGATACGCTCTTCACCAGATACAGCTCCCTACAAACTTAATTCTTTTGATGAAGGGCAACACTTCAACCCTTAATGCTCTCCTCGGTGGAATTTATATTAAAACCCTGTATTGACAGATCACTAGCGCAGCAACATACCATTTTTCTTTACAAACTGCATGCATGTGAAAGTCAGCTCAGCAAGCTGAAATTGAACCATGTATTTTATACAACTTCTAGACAATTTTCCATTTGTTACAAGTACTGTAGCTGATTGCCTCTGTGTATCAACCATGCAATTCAGCATAGCTGCATAAAAAAAAAAGTGAGAACTGCAACAGTGAAACACAGAAAGAAGCAAGCTCTCTGACAGTTCTAAAAACGCATTTCAATTGATTTTATTAAAATGTGTTTTTTACGTTTACTCAGTTTTCCCCAACAAAGTTTCATGAGCAGAAATTTTGTTTCTTTAATCTGTACCTGGAAACACTTTTAAACACCTTATGAAAGGTGTTTAATTAAGATTCTAACTTCCACTCAGTTACTAAAATGAGTGATCAACCTTGTCGTTAATATACTAGAGATTTTTATTTTTTTGAATAAAGACATCCTGAGTCAAAACAACCATGATAATACACCTAACCTTAACAAGGATTTGCAGTCACAAATCCCCACCACCTTCTCTCCCAAGAGGCACATGTTGCCCTGCTAGCTCAAGTGACTAAGAGACACGTTAGGGCCAGGGAGACTTCCTATTGCCAAGATGAGCAGGTTTCTCCATTTCTCATGTTCTCTCAGCTGCGCAATAATTTCTGCAAAAGGAGCTGTTGGTCACAATGAGAAGTAACTTCCTAACTGTGTCCAGTTGTGGCTAGTCAGCCAAAGTGTTTTCTAGCTTCCTGCAACATTAACAAGCTCTCTGTTGACTGCAATGGGAGTTTAAATACTGAGCTTGCATGCAGATAAGTAAACTGCCCTCTGACTCAATCTGGGCTTTACTCAGCTGTATAAACACAATGCCTTCCCCAATGACTGGATGCTGGTAATCAAATCAGTCATTACAGATCTTTCCCATTAAAGTTATTTTAAATGTGTTTCTACCCTAAAATTATTACATGCAGGTTTATCTCTCTAAAAGAGATAAAGAAGACTTAAGTCTGAAAACCACATTTTAAATATCTATTTCCAGATTTCAATATATTGAAGTGCCACTTAAGCAGAAGTCTAAAAGCTTATACCAGTTACAACCTCGGAGCAAACTATCAAGAAGGTAGTCCAGTTGCAAATCCCAAAACTCTCAGTATTCATTTCAAAACCAAGTAACTTCAGTTGAGCATGTTTGTATTTGTTACATACAATGTACCAATTTCAGACAGGAAAAAAAAAAAACAAATTAGGAGACATTCTAACGCATTAAGTACATGTTGTAGTACTAAATTAATATAGTCATTTATATAGTTAGAACATTCACGTTATTTTGTGCATATAAAAAAAATCTTTCTTAATAGTCAGGTGTTTATAGCTTTAAAATCAGAACATAATAACACTGAGAACTAGTGCAGCAAAAGTCTTCATTTTCAAAATAGATTTATTCTTATGCACAGACTTTTCTTCAAAAAAAGAAATTTTTTAATTTCACATAGTACCCAAATGATCATCAGAGTACATCTTTTCTTGACCACAATGTTATTTTGTGGCATTCCATTTTTCTTTCTAAGCCTGAAAAACTAACTAGATTAACCAATTAAGCATTGCCAGCCCAGCAGGAAAGTTGCTCTCTTGCCATCTCTACAGGAGAGACAACCTAAAAGTGTAACAGGGCATCTGCTGTCACCCAAATCGCATGTTACAACCAATTCTCTTACTATCCAGAAACACGGCTTCACTTTGTATTTGAAGGTGGCAACAGCTTAACCAAACCTTTTCTCCCCCCAGCTACTAGATAAGCCAGAGTGTTACCTGGAATAAAGGTGCTGAAAAAGATACCAGAGAACATTACAATTTAAAATAAAGTAAAAATACAAGAGAAAGCTAAATTCATTATTTTATCCCACATGATTTTCTCTTTTCCATTGTATTAGAAAAAAAAAGCAGGATTTATACCATCTCTGTTCACCTGTTATTACACCACACAATTGCAGCAGGATTTTACATATCAAATTGTAATGCTCAGACCCTGAAAAGCTGAAGAATAAGTCAAGTGGGCAGAGGCCAGAACAAAAGAAGTTCACTGTCCTGGAGCAGCTTGATGGGGTGCCTTCCACAGCTGCTGGAAGGGGAAAAAGTTTCTCTCCTTGTTATCTAACAATGATTAAAAGCAAACTGAAAAACTTGTGTTAAAGTTGAGGCAAGGGAGATTTAGGTTGGCTGTTAGGAAAGATTTCTTTACTGAAAGGGTTGTTACACATTGGAACAGGCTGCCCAGGGAAGTGGTAAAGTCACCATCCCTGGAGGTATTCAAAAAGCATGTAGACAGGGTACTCTGTAACATGGTTTAGTGGGCATGGATGATGGTTGGACTCGATCTTGAAGGTCTTTTCCAACCTAAATGATTCTATGATTCTATTTTTCAGGCAGATGTTAATTTACCAGGGAACACTATTTCTCTTAAGCTGCATTTTCCTGACCACTTCAAGCACACAAACCAGGCTTCTGTTCCCTTGAGCTCACACTTGCCAGTCGAGAGCTGCCCATTTACAAGCAGTGTAAATTTATGTCAGCCTAAAGTGACCATGAAACCACAGCTTTATGATACTAATGCTTTCATTAAAAGGTTTATGGGAATATAGCAAAATCTTAAGTATTAACTATTAACCATGTAAATTCAAAAAAGTGAGAGATGATATTCCTTAGCCCCTTCTACAGCTTATCTACTACTTTTACTAAGGACTTGAAGGTAATAACAGGACCCTTAACTTTTAAAAAATATATAATTTTTAATCTCCTTTTGTACTGACAGTGTCTCTGAACTACTCTTTTCATGATGAAACTTTCAAATTTTGTTATATTAGTGCAAAACAGTCAAAGTGATTAAAAAGTTAGATTTGAGGTGATGGCAAGTACGACTGCCTGACACAAAATGAGTAAACGAGAAACAGTTCTCTCTCTCTTTTCCCCCAGTACCTACATTAGCAGTTACAATCCATTTGTTTAATATAAAGACTCACAACAAATATAAACTTAACATGAGCCCTCTGCTTCCCAATTTACTAAGAGAGTTGAGTTTATATTTTACATTTAAGAACAGTTGAAACAATCCCTAAAATCCTGAAAGGTATATGAACATCACAGCCTCCATCATCACACAACAGAGTCTTCTAACGACAGCGTGAACTGTGGAAAAAGGATGACTTTGGATTTGCCTGAAAAGAAGATGCCAATACCACCCATTTTGGAAGAAAATCATTTAAGACAAATGCCAGGAAAGCACATCAAATCTGAATCCTCACCCAATACAGTCAGTTCTCTGCAGCCTAGACGCAGATACCCAAGCTTAGAGTCAAAATTTATCACTTAGTATTATCTATGCAACTTGACAGTTGCCTGTTGGCTCATAGTAGCATGTTGGCTACTATCAGTGCCATAACTCTTACCTGGCATTGTAAGTGCCTAGTTTATGACTGATCTGCAGAGTAACTTTTGGGTTCCCAAGTCAACAAGCTGCCAGGAATCAAGATAAAAGAGAACCTGGATTTTGTGAGTCATAGTAATACTTGATTCAGCTGGTCATAAGCGATTTGGACCAAGTCACTGCAAACAATGCTGTTACACACTATGCTTGGCTGACAGCAAAATGTAAGAGAGGCAATGCAGCAGCTAGGAACAGAAAGAGCCTCTTCATTCCTGAAGAATTGTTTTCAGGGTTCTGAAAATCCTGTGCAGGGCTAGGGCACAATCCTATAAATGCAGAAAAGTAATTTCTCCTAGCTATGCTAGAAAGAATGATTTAGAATGAAATAACGAAAGACTAACATTAAAAGAATCTACATATGTACGGGTCTACACCATTCTAGCTGGGCAACTTACCAGTAAACAGGAAATCAGCTGACAGCCTGAATTAAGAGACCATTATAAGACCTACAAGTGAATCCAAAACAGATATCTGCTCACCGTGTTATCTCAGGGTCTACTGAACACAGCTAACAAACATTTTCCTTGAACCTTCAGCTTTTGATTTTGCAGTCCCTATCAACCCTACGCATTTCAGAGAACAATTTGGTTATTTATGTCTCTGCTTACAAAGCCTACTAGTTTGATCAAACATCGACTTTGCAGGAAACTAAAATTGTTGTATTCAACACAATTAAACCTCACAGATGTCCTGGCTTGTGATATAACGTATCTAGTCAACACAACTCAACTGCTAACTACCTCTGCTTTTACAAAGGCTACATACACACCAATGGAAAAAAATGGTCTGCAGTACAGACAAATAAATGTTTTCTGAAGCATCTGTTGCTCAAATGAGAAAAGAGTAAACGTAAATTTTTTTTTTTTATCTATCCAGCCAGTGATCAAGTTCTGTCACGTGTCTCTAGTTGGTTGGAAAGTAAAAATCAGAAAAGCAGAGTATGGTGATTGTTTCATTTGACTACACTACATTGTTGCAAACATGACCTGAAAGTAGACAAGATATTGAAATACCATTATGGTAAGTAATTCTTCCGTGTCAAGGACTGCAACAGTATATTTAAACTACTAAGTTTGCAACAAGGACTCAGCAGTAAGGCAACCCAACGTTTAAAAGTGAAAAAGCCAAGCCTAAATATGCAAGGATTTCAACCCAGTCACTTAAACTTGTATAGACACCAAAACTCCTCACAAGCCTATGCATGCTTGCGCATACTCACCCATTATAAGCTATGTAAAAGACGTGGCTTTAAACAAAACCATGCCAAAGCTTAAGAACTAGCAAACACTTGACCTTTCCACCACCTTCTTTGGCAAGTTTTATATTTTTAAATGTTTAGCATAGCAATTTAAAAGACTGCTATTTAAAAAGCTGTGGATATTAAACACAATCTCTCTCTATAAGCACTGCTACCAAATATAATGGTTTCAACGCAGCCACAACCATCAAATGCTGCCATAATACATGCAGGCACGGCTCTAAGTCAGCAGCACAAACTACCTGAACAAAGCTGCCTGCGCCCAGGCATCAGACGTCCTGTTCAGCCCTGGGAGGACCAACTACAGGGGTGTTATATCAGGGGCGGTTTGCCCAACGGTAGTGATTCTGCATCAGCAACTAAGCTAGAAAGAAATCCCACGTATGATGTTCAGACAGCATCTATTTTTGGAGTTTAACAGAAGATTAAAACACACAAAATACAGATTACTTCCTCCAACCTGTTGGACAGAAGAGAAAGCTTTGCTTAAAAATACTATAGTGATCTAGATTACTTGCTCACCACTATTAAGGGAACAGGAATAAGCATAAAAAAAGTGAAAAATAATGATTTATCATGTTTACATCATGCCTTTCACAGAACTTTGTGTATTACCAGTTTCACTGTCACCATTTGCCTTTCAAGTTCTCACCTAAAATAGGAAAGAATCAAATCTCCCCTAAATTCATATACTCTCACACAAACTGTAGGAAAATAGTTAAAATTCTGGAAACTACTATGATTTTTTTTAAACATACGACAGATTGACAATAAAGTAACAACATAACTTTTTGAGCCTAGAACATGTACCACATTCACAAATAGCTTCAACAATATTCTCAAGTGTTAAAAATATTTTTCCTTTTATGATGAAAATATTCATTCCAAGAAAATTTAATTTTATAATGATGATCCACTGTTGAAAACTACTAATAGCTAATTCAAAGATGAAAAAGTAACTGAAATCCTAACACATTTTTCGATATTTTGATCTCTACTGACAATGGCTCCTACCCAGCTGAAAGTCAGGAAAACTAAACAAAAGGTAGTAGAGCAGAGGCCTGATTTCACTGATTTACAAAAAGCAGGTTGCAAACACTAAATCTCTACCTCATCATGTTTCAAGGAGTCATTTCCAAGCATGACTTGTGCCAAATTAGCAGTTTACCATTGCTAAAAGAAAAAGGTCATTTCTCTGCCCACTCTCCCCCACTGCTCTTGGCTCCACGCTCCTGCTGTCTAACTCAAGCTAGCTTTGGTACTCAGAGCTGTGGTCACAGTGAGCCCACTGAATTCAGCAGAGGGGGGAAAAAAAAAAAAAAATGAAACAAGAAACAGAAAAACCTGATTCTTTTACTAGGACAGCAAGTTGAATCTGTTTCTCCTGTGAAAAGAGGCTCCAGAGCCACTGGTAGGTGGAAAGCAGGTAAAGAGAAGGTAGCAGGAACATTTTGGCAGCTGCCAATTGTTAATTTGACTAAGTAATCATGGAACAACACACTCCAGCTTTTAAATATTCAAGGAAGTTAGGCTGACAGAATGAAGAAAATTATACTACTTCTAGAAACCGGTAGAATTGGTTGGCTTAAAAGGTTGCAAGAGAGATGGATTTTACTTATTTTTATAAATCAAATTTGGTTCCCCAATTACTGCCAGGGGTAGTAACTCTTTCTAGATGAGCTTCCCACTTCAGTGACTACCCTTTGACAGTGCCCTAATCACTCATATGCATCCGTGACTAGTTCATCATTACTCATTAGTCACAAAACATGCAGATTGCTTGCACAGATGCGTAAGTAATGCAGTGTAGGAAAAAACTCACAAGTGTGAAAATAAGGCTAAAAAAAAAAAGGTGTTTTGGAAAAAAGAAACAACACAGTAGAGGAGAAAAGGGAACCTCCTCTGGAAAACAGGACCAATAAGACAGGGAAATGGAAGATAAAGCAAAACATGAAAAATAACTCCAAAGGAAAAAGGAAGAAGTACAGAGAAGAGGGGGAAAAAGTAAGCACAGCTCCCAAAATTGAGCACTAACAATACCAGCATTTCCAATCAGTTCTCATAACCAAATGCACAAGTTATGCTCATTCCCCTCAGTACTCAAATCTTTTAATCTTTTCCAATAAAAAAAGCCAAAATGAAATAAGCTTAAGAATTCTGAGAACAGTATTAATAAAAAAAAAAAATTAAGAAGTTACGCATGAAAGAGTAAGATGACTAAGACTGAATTCTTCCAAGACAGCAATTTCATAATTTGCAATTATATATAGCAGGAGGATATGAGTAGGTCAATATGCCTACTTGGACATAAGGAAGGGAGGAAAATACTGCTGCTTACAGCTGCTACACATGGCTCTGGTAGGCATTAACAGATGGCTAGGACTGCTTTTCCTTTAACATTATGCAATATTGCTGCAAGGAAACAATACCATAATGAAAGTCAGATAATCAAATTCTGAATGGTGACCAAGATAACTGACACTTAATGAGAAAATACTAACAAGTTCTAAAATAAAAATGTAGAAATAAAAGCATTACCTTCCATAAAATATTGCATACTATTGCCTTTGTTTCTTAATGAAAACAGAAGAAATCATAATACTCTTCTTCTATTGATGACTATACTATTTCCATATCTGGCTGCAGTCGAAAGAATCATGATAAAATTGGAAGTGACTGCAACTATTTAAGTGAAGCTAAATAATAAAATAATCCTTATGTATGTGTGCTATATTTAACAGGGACTATTGGAGGTTAATATTAAAGAATTCCTTCCCCTGTATTTGTGTTCAATTTCTCTCTTCTTCATTTGTTAGAATATGGTGCTTTTTAGTAAGCTTTCCCAGTTTTCCTCCTACTTTTTTAAAAGTGCGAGAATCTATATAGACAAATTTATTTAGCATAACTTGCATATTAGAAACACCCACATTAGTTTATATACACATAAATACTAGCCACTCATGCACTAGCAAAATAAGTACAAGCAAATCAACTCATCGCATTCCTAAAATAAATACCAGCAGTATTTAACATTTTTAATGCAAGTTCCTCTTCTAAAGTTTACAACTTCCCTGTTCCTACCTCTTCACCTAATTCTGCAACACAAAAAGTCACAGAAACAGAGGCTAAAGTGACCATGTCTTCACTTCGGAAAGAATTGCATTTAATTCTTTACACAAGTCATAAGAGCAGCAGCTTTTTTCTTCTCTAGAAACAGCAGCAAAATTTAGGGTGAAACAAGTAACAGCTAATCTGACTAACTGTTGACTGTCATCAAGTAGGAGCAGTCTGATCCTTCTCATATTCACAAGAAGTCCCAGACAGAAAAAAAAGAATTCTGCAGGGCTGGATAGCTTCATCAGTTTGAGGAGCCAGAGCCTTCAGCAGCCTACGAGCTGTTAGATTGTCTGAACCAGGATGATGGATATACACCTTCAGTTTAACTAACAAATGCTAGACAACTTCCAAAGAAACCAGATTACATTCTTCAAAAAAAACACCACGTGCAATACCCACTTCCCCCCTGCCCCCTGCCAACCTTAACTGGTCATATTATATATCAAAAAAACAGTTCAGTGCTTGGCTTGCAAATATATACTATCAGACTCACCTTACTTAGACCCTTACAATTTATGCCGGGATTCTCCCTGACCCCTACTATGACATTAAATTACACAAAATGAGTATGACTTGACAAAAAAACCCTTCCACTCAATGCCAATCCTGTCACCGGTTTCCATCACTTTTCATATTTCACAGCATCTTCTGAAGTTTGTTTGGTTTCCCTCCTAAATTTTTGGCCTATTTGCAGTTTCTTGACACACCAATAGAGAAGATGCATTTACGAAAACCCCTGCAGAAGCTAATGATAGAATACACACACAATGGGAAAAAAACCTGTACCTAATACTCTGTTGGGTTTTTTTAAAGGAAGTTACAGTTTAAGTTGACAATGCTTTCTTTAAAAAGCAGCAAAATAGATTGAGAAAAGCCTCATCTCAAACACAATAAAGTAGTCCTTTTGCTGATACAGAGTTCCACCCACAAGCAAGTCAGCCATCACACAGAGAGAATAATCCCATATGCTCTCCAATGTAGATCTGATTTTTTACATAACAACAAGTTAGAGATGCTCAACTACAGCCTTTAATCCAACCACTCTATGCAGAGGTCAAAGATCATGTGATTTAAGGCACAGCTGGTAAGGAGTAAGTTTTGTTTTTTTCAAAGCATGAGTCCATAACCAATTGACTGCTTTCTAGTCATTTACTTACAGATGCTCCTAAATTGAACAGTGTTATACTTTAGGAAGTAATAGCTTCACAAGGCAGCTTTTTAGAAGGCCTTGTATTTGCACACATAGCATCACTAGCAAGTGTTATTTAAAACAGCTGTGTTTACTACCATTTGTAAAGGTTAAAAAATTTAAAAGCTTAAAATACTATGGTTTAGAGCTTACTTTAAAGTTTTGGTTTAGTCAGCCACTTACATTAAGGTATACATAGATCTTTTTTGGCTTTCTTTTCAAGGAGTGTTGCATTGTGTTCTCAGCCAAAATCTCAGATTTCAAAAGAAATAAAACTGCATTTTTTCCCAAGTGTTTTAAGCTGGTCGAAGTCTCAGAGTATATAAGCTGCAGACCTCTCAACATAAAAAAGTCCCTGAGAACTAGCATTAGTAGTCAGTCATCATGAGAGTAACTTAAAACCAATTACGCGTTTCACTCTTTAAAAGTGCTAAACTTCAAAAATGCACCTAAGTATGTATCTAGCTCAATCCTGACCCTCAACTACTTGGAGAAAAAAAAAACAACTCTTTTTAAAATTCCCAGAAAAGGACAGTCTGAAAATTCTTTTTCAAAGATCAAGATTCTACATTCAATTTTCAAGCCTGGTAATATCACATATTCAAAAAAAAAAAAGCATACTGAAGGTTCTGCTTTATTCAGCAAGTATTTGCCAAAGCCACGCTCAAATGTAAATTATGCTGCTTAGTGAGTTTATAGCTAACTCGTCTCTGAGGAACAGTGAAAAAATTAAATCAAGAATTGGAGCACTGGCAAGTGCACATGGCAGAATGAGCAGTCAGTCTAGCTATGGACCCTCTTTTCTCCTTGGCACATGCAGAAAAAGAGTAAGTTAGTACAAGTTGCGCTCAGTCCTCATGGAAAACTTCAATTCACCATTCCCACCACAACCTTGAACCAGCAAATGGAGCTTCAAATCAATAGCCAACTCATTCCCACTTATGACAAACAGGCTGGTTCGTCTACCACAATGAGTAAGTGCATGAAAGGTGTTTCTAGTCATGCCAAAAGTCAATTTTTTGCAGTGGATGAGAGACAGCTTAGTAAATCTGTGATCTGACATTTAAGAAGAGTCACACTCTATCCAACTCCTAACCTTCCAAAGCGGTCACACCAGCTCACCCTCTACCTTCTGTCAGTACTGTAGTGCACTTGATCCTACAATGAGTAGGTTTAGTGAACTGGCATAAAGTTATTCATAATATCCACAATTTTTTTGTGGGGGACGAATTTTCTACTGATTTACTTCCCTCAACTGGCTCATCCTGGGACCAAGCATCACTGGCAGATGCATACAGCTGGAAGTGTTTAAAGGTAGATTTCACAGTCGGCTTACTCAAGCTAAACCTGCCCTGCCATCAGAAGGCATGGCTGCACTAACAGTCCTGGCTTCACATTCACCACTACCTCTTACCAGTCCTTACAACAGAGAACGGTTTCAGTTAGATCAGGGCACGGACTCACAAACAAGTATCCCAATTCACCTACTTGCCACTCAATTGCAAGAGCCAACCCCTGGGAGGGTAAGGGACTGTGTCTGGGTTCCACCAGAGCCAGCTTAAACTTAAGCTTAAGACCAGCTTAAACTCAGTTGCAAAACCACATCCTTTAAAGCCAGCAATACAACTACAAATACAAAGCACACTCTGATGTCCTTCCTCTCTCGCTACTGCGCTCCCTCACTATCGAGTCCTCTTCATCTTCCCCTGGTCTTGAGCAGCCTTCCAAGATCTGACCACGGCATTCCCACTACCCTTCATTTTTGGTACCTCCCCCCTCACAGAGACAATCAAGTAAACACTTCTAAGGACCTCAGGGCATCCTACAAGCGTAGGAAGAAATTACTAGATTTCAAAATTGCACAAGACAAATTGTAGTCTAATGTTACACCATGTACTGGGCATGACAGGCCTGAGGGTTCAATTCAGACAGACTCCCTCTGACTTCAGAAAAAGCTTTCAACTTTGTTCTACAGTCTCATTTGTAACAGACCCCAGTGTTTCTCTCAACTTCAGGGATGCTATGAAAGTCAAATCTTTATCTCCTATTGTCTTTGAAAAGCTGCAGAGAACAGTGTGCATGCCAAAAGACCAATTACTGAGGCTGCTCCCATCTAAACATGTCAGTATCAATGACAATATTACCAACTTTTCAAGCAAACAGCAAACATTTTCCTCTAATTCCATGAACTGGATTCTGCAAAGTTAAAATGTAACCCTCTTCCACATTTATAATGTCTCATTACTTTCCTGAGCAAACATCTAAACATAGTGAAACAAATGCTGTTCAAAGACCAAAGTTCTGTGAAATCTGAGAGAAATAAAGTCTGTGCTTAACAAGTAAAGGCAAACTGAGTCAACACAAATTTAGGTCAAATCAGACATTTATCACTGAATGCTTTAAGAGGGCCAGTTCCAGAAAGTTAAAAATCAGTTACTGTCCAAATCAGAAGAAAATATGTAGAAGAAAAACTGTAAATAGTTTAAATCTATTTTTAAGCATTTTACTAGATGCCTGAGAAGTCACAAAGTTACCACTGAGAAAACTCCAGAGTGGTGAAAAACCCTACAGTTTACAAGGGAAGTGAGAATAACTGTAAAAAAAAAAAAAAAAAAATCTTGTAAAAATGGCAAGAGAAGCATTGACAATGAGCATGACAAATTAGAAAAATATGGAAGATTGAGAGGCAAGCAAAAGGATACAAGATATCCCTATCCATTGAAGGGCAAGCAGCATCCTAACAACACAAGAAATAGACAAAAGTTGTCAAGACTACAAAGTAAGAATTATAGAACTGTCAACAAAAACACAAAGCCACAAAATCTGAAGATGTTCAATAAGCACAGAACAAAAACAGCTAAGGAAAAAGCCAGAAAATTTGAATCACATCCTGTTGCCATGATAAAATGCTTTCTAATATAACAACAAGTATCATCAAACTTCTTTAAAGTACAGGTTGTTTAGGTCAACCATATAGACCAAAAGATGTAAATACTGTTTACCATTTTAAGTTATTGCTGGCTTTTCTAGGCTTGATATACAATTAACAAAAAAGCAAAGACTAGTAATGCTAAGTACCATGGCTTCACAGAAAAATAAATCCAGCACTTTAAGTCGATAAAGAAGTAATGGTCAAACACAGTTAATGTCCAAAGTGTTTGATTTAGTACTGTCTGATATTTTGATTAAGAAATTAGAATATAAAGAAAGTTAATGTGGTCTGTCTTGCATGCATTAAAAACCAGAGATGAACAAGCTTTATTCTTATGATTCATTTTATGACTATTATACATACTGTCCTAATTAAGGACTAGGCTGGCCAAAAAAAGGCTCTTGCTCTTTTCAGTAGTTCACATTTTTAAAACCTCAGGGGAGTGTTAACATGAAAATAATCCTGAGGACACTAAGCATCCTACAGAGCTTGTATTTTGACCCTACCCTGTTTCATGGTTGTCTGCAACCTAGGAGTAAACAACAGTTAGAGGTAAGTTATACAGTGGGGGGAGAAAGAGGGGTAAATAATACTCCATTTCTGATACAGTGTAGCTTATATTACTTGGGGAAGGTTGGGACAGGCCAGAATAAGGTTTTTTAAATCCCAGCAAAAGCAAAGTCATACCTAAAATGAAGACCCATCCTGGAAACTATCCAGAAAGCATTGATAAGACTTGGAGGTGGGTAGTCATCTGGACACAAGCTTCCAGTGAGATGCAGCTCCCAACAAGACCAGTACAATGGGGAACGCTGAGTAAGAATGTGGAAGTTGCTTTACTATCCCAACTGGCCCTGGTGTGACTACTAGAATAGTGCTCTGTTCTCACGTTCACTACTACAACAGCTATTGCACGCAGAGCAATGGCATGAAAACACTGAAAGAATGAAAGAACACGTCTTAATGAGAGACTCAAAAGGGTCAGTAGGACTGCAGACCATAACACCAGTGTAGGGATCTGATAACCATCAGCATATTAAATAAATGCAGACAGATGGGTATTTGGATAGGTATCTCTCAAGATGTAAGGAACAGAAACAAATTAAATTCAGACTAGAAACAGGTTTAAGTTTTAAACAGACTAATTAAATTTGGGGGCAACTTTCCCATGTATACAACATTATCTGTTACTGTAGGACTTTATTTATTTTCTTTTTTACTTTATAAGTAGTATCCTGGCTATAAAAAGAATTACTTCATTAAAAAACCCTCAACGCCTGCATTAGAAGGTTGGATTAGATCTGCAGTCCCCTCTGGCCTCAAACTATGAAGCTAACCATGATACACGAAGCAAGACTCAACCTTCAATATCAAATATGCTAATTTGTCTGAGACTTCACGGTTCCATCCTCCTTTTTAAGTAATACAATAAAAAATAACTGATCTTTGAATGAGCTCACAAATATAAGCTTAGGCCCTGGAGTGATCCCGACTAAACTACAGAGTAAGTCCCATACCTTTACAGGACAATTAAGAACAATCTGCATGCCAATACAAGCCCAACAATATCAACAGAATCCCACAGGGAGTAGAGTCAGACTGTAAAATCAGGCCTTTCACTGATACTTTAAACAGAAGAAATTAGAGCCAAAGCTATCTACAATAAGTTTACCTATTTTCTTCATACTGCCACCAAGGAATAAAAGGAGCTATCGTGCTTCTAACTTCCCAGGTAGTTACAAATTGAACCACAGGGAGAGAAAGAAAGATAAAAATGAAGGCTTCCAGCCAGGATAATTCCTGCCAGAGCCCGTAACTCTTAAAATTTTCTTCCAACTTTGCAGAAAGATTTTTCTCTGACTTCAGAGTAAGCCAAAAATAAAGACACCCCATCTTTCACAGCCGAGACTTTTCTAATGTCAAAAGAGATCTGCAGTAACCAATAACTTCCATCTCTCTCAAACATATCCCCCAAAACCTAATTACACTGGTGAACGCACTACATGGCAGTAACAAAACAGATCTTCCTCCCCAGTAATAGTTCTTACAATTTAGGAAGAGATGCAGACCTGAAGAGCTGAAATACCTTTGGCAGTTCAGGCCATATTAGGCCACACACCAAGAGTATTTTCCAAACAAAAAGGAGCAATACAAACAAAATCCATTTCCTAAAGCTTCCCTCCCCTTCCATTCGTGGAATTCAGAATAAATATCCAAGCCTATCATCACCTACCACAGAACAGCCAGGAAGTTGTTCTTGTTTAGAAGATCCAAAGAATTTGAAGCCAGAAGGCCTATTAAAATCATTTAGTCAAAGGATAACAGATACAAACAGTATGAGTAGCATTCCCACACTAGGGTTACACTGTACAACTGGAAGCAGAGCTTGCCATTGTAACTGTCACCAGAAACCTGAAGGCTGCGAGAAGGAAACAAACGAGCAGGGACTACTCAGCCCAGTGTTACTGTGCCATCCTAGGGAGCTCTGCATCTCTTATAATGGAGCTACCATACCACATGGTAGGGCAGCCAACGCCACGTCTGCCCCGAGATGTACACCCACAGAACTCCCTTTCTTTGGTCATCCATGCACTTCACAACCCTGCTGAAAAATTCATGTATATGAAAGAGGTGGTATATCACTCACAGAATCAGAGTCACCCCAACACAGTCGACTCTCCTCTGTATTCACAGGTGTTAAACGCCACCCAGTTATCCATTCGCAGAATTCAAAAGCTTGCATTTGGTCTCTAGAAAGACATCCAAACTCAAGCTGAAGACATCAAGAGCTGGATAATCCACCATTGCCCTCCTTTCTTTGTTACATGATTACTCACCCTCACCGTTTACCACTTGTGCCTTTCACTTTGATCCCATTCAGCTTCACTTTCCAGCCACTGCATCTTGTTAAGTATGAACTGAATCATAACTGAAGCACTGCATCTCAGTAAGAAAGTATTTACACGGGGAAAAAAAAGGTGCTTCTCACTATTTCTGATAACGTGAACAGTGTTTTTTCCAGCCTTTCACCATAAGGCATCATTAAAATAATTCTTAACTCTTTTCCACAGTCTTCATTGTTTAACAATGACTTTTAAAGACAAAATTTCATCGTTAGTATTACCACATGCTCAGCCAAAAATCATCTCCTTGTTCCTAATCAGTAAGCCACCTTTAAAAAACAAAAATATCAAGGAATACATTACTTTTTTTTTTTTATCAAACCGCTATATTGGGAGCTTCTACTGAACTGCTTGTTCATATTCATATCCTACCAGTCAATAAATTTCAGGACACAATCCCATGCCTGTGTTCCTTATCATCAATGCATTACTTCGAATATGGCTGCACTAAGGTGCACTTTGTTTTACTAGCATCATTTCATACGAATTCTGGATGGTTTTGTACAGTTGTTCTGTCCTCCCTGCTGAGTACCTATATCCATCTTGTTCATCTGCAAGTTTTATTAATGACAATTTTGTTACTACTTCCAAATCATTCATGAAAAAAGTCTCGAGTCTAGTAGATTAACTCCTCTTAAGACTTTCAGGAACAATGACATTCAGGAATAATTCTCTCCAGCAACTATTCCCAAGGTATATCAGTTAGCCAGCAGTTCTTCATCCATTTATCATATAGTATAAGATCATTCTATGAGTATTACATGAGCAATTGATGTTATCTGATGTACCTCACCACTAAAATTACATTTATATGCTTTGCTGTTCCACTAGTGATCTTACAACAATCCTAGTAGAAAATGGTGGGATCTACACTGTTACACTAGCCTGAACTTGTGTTAAGAAGACTACATGTCCTTTGAAACAAGAATCTATTATTATGTATGGCTTGCTTTCATGTGGGAGGGAGGGAGGCCCATGAACTCAGTCAGCAAGATACCACACAAAACCCACCAAAAGCAGTCCCATCACCAACTTCCTAGAGCATTCACATTTTCAGCAGTGTTTCTACCTCTTCTTACCAAAATTACTTGAATCACTTTTAAGTTGAGCCTTTCACAAATAAATAGATCTTCCAGCACTCCAGTATTTAAGCAATTTTTCACTATTCCCAAGACCATCTTTCCCACAACTTTAATACTGTGTTCATAATATCTCATGGCAAAATGCAAAGCCATAGGGCCCATATAAAAACAAACAAACATTCCCCTTCCAAAAAGCCCCTCAAAAAACTTTGAAAGTAATCCAAATTAGTCGGAAAAAAAAACCAAACCAAAACCCAGTAAGACGCAAAAGTCTCATTTAAAAAAAAAAGGCACAGAAAAAAATATCTAAAAAAGATGCATGACGGATAACAGTAGCATGAAACATAAGAAAGTGGGAAAGATTTTGACAGTCCTATAAAAAGCATCAGTTTCATAGGTATACAGATGTTAAGAACTGATTGTATGCTCCAACATCACTACTTACTTAAGGACATGGTGCTTTTTTCTTAAAAAGTGGACATCACCAAGTATTAAGGCCCCTGACCTTCAAAATTACTGAACACAGATGCACTACTACATTGTTCAATGGGCAGGTCTGCGACAATACAGTTCTGCTACGGTACGGAATCCTCAAGCTTTTAACAGACACTCCAGAAATGCTCTTTTTACTGCCAGTCTCACCACCAACATTAAAAACATCCTTCTCTTCTAAAGCTTGTCTGCACAAAGGGATTTTAAGGACTAAGGGAACACCTACTGAAATCCATGTAAATACTACCCTGTGAATAAGACATAGTCAGATACTCAGCATTTTCAGAAAAATCAAATAAAATACCCTCAAGACTAGTTAGACAAGTGATATTTATTGCATATGAAAAGATTCAGGTTAGTGTTACAGCACACAAATTAACTTACTTCCTTTTGTACACATGCTCAACTTCATACACCAAAGGACCAGTATAAAACTCTACCAGATTGCTTAACTAGTGAAAATCACCAATTTAAATTGAGACATTTTCGTTCGCTGTATAGTAATTACTCAAAATTGATTTAACAAATACTAATTTTCAATCTTTAAAACACAATGGTTTATCTAACAGCCTGTAGATGCTTTTTATTCCACTTTATAGTTTTAGACTGCCCATCTAAAGTTTCCACAAGTTAAGAACATTTTCTTTCAAAGAACATCAACATTCAACAGTCTGGATCGTTACTGAAAACTTCTGTCACTTCCGAAAAAACATCAGACACTGCAAATGAGGGTACTTCTCCAGTTAGTCTGAATTAACATGTACCATCAGTCTTTGTACATCACTTAGAAAAACAATAACAAAAAAAAAAAAAATGAAGACACTCATATAGGGTGCATTGCTTCACTACTTAACCTTCAGAAAAGGCAGGTCTATTTTAAAGTCATAAGTGAGCACAGTTTGGAGAGGTGGAGAAGAGTGGGTAGCATACACAATCTCATATAGAGGCCTATAGAGCCTCTTCAGTCACCAAGAAAACTAAAAGTGTCTTTAAGATGTTGTTTAAGGAAAAAGAGTGCCATCTGTTTAGCAAAAACTGGAGCCTGGCATATGCACTAGTCTTTTTCGTAGGCTGCAAAATCAATTCTCACAACCCTTCATGTATCAGGTGACAAGTCCGCATGCAAAAAAGGTTTTCTAAACTGTTTTAAAATACATTTCAAAACAATCATACGAGTCCTCGAGAACGCGCGCATGCCGTTGACAGAAGCGGTGGCACAGAAAAAAAGTAAAAATACGACACCAATCGACCTCTACGTGTTACCTGTAAACACTCCTCCCACCGCCTGGCCCACCCCGCGGGACACACAGACCGTTTCCTTTCCAAAATAAACCCCACGCCACCCAGGCGTGGGCTGGATCGGACCAGGCCCGACCTGCGGGTCAGTACCAGCAAAACGCAAGAAGAAACATTTATTCTTCCTCCTCCTCGCCCACCCCCCGGGGCCGCAGCCGTCCCCC
>JANXJC010000064.1:5169847-5215448 GCA_027564655.1 Leptodon cayanensis | reverse complement strand
CCCCCCCCGCCTGCCTCAGCCCCCCGGCCCGGTGCCGGGTGGGACCACCACCACCACCGCCGCCGCCAGGAAGAACGACACGGGAGGGCCGGCGGCGGACCTTGCCCTCCTCCCCGCCGCGCACACCCAGGCCGGCAGCGGGGGGGCGGCGGCGGCGGCGCACCTCCCGCCCTCGGCGCACCCCGCCCGCCCGCTCTCTCTCCTCACCTCTCCCACACACACCCCACCCCGCCCTCCCCTGGGCAAGGCACCCTCTTGACCGCGCCCCGCCGCCACCGCCGCCGCCGCCCGGCGGGTTAACCCTCACCTCCGGGTGCAGGATGGGGACGCAACCCGCTTCTTTCTCGTACTCCTCCAGAGGCGCCGCCATCTTGGTTGCGAGCCCGCCGCCCGCTGCATGCCGGGTAATGCGCGCGCGCGCGCCCGCCCTTCCCTGTCCCCCTTCTCCCTCTCCCTTCACGGCCCGCGCGCGCGCGCGCGCACCGCGCTTTGGCGCCCACCCCCCCCTTCCCCCCCCCCTTGCGCGCGCGTCAACGGCGGGGCGGCTGAGGGGCGGGGCCCGCCTCCCCCGCCCGCCGGCCGCCCCCTCAGCGCCTCAGGGCTCCGGAGCCCGCTGCGTCTCCGGCGGGCTTCGGTGAAGAGCGGTGGCGGGGAGCGGCGGCGTAACGGGCTCTAACGGGCCCCCCGGCGAGTTTGAAAGCAAGAGGGGCCGGAGACTGGCCCGGCGGGGCGGCCGCTGTCCTCTCTCGGGGGGGCTCGGGGGCTCTTTTGCCCCATCTGCGGGGGAGAAGGCGCCGATTCTCCTCCGCCCGTTTGCCCACCCGCCTTCCCACAGCCGGCCTGTGGCCGCCTCTGGCGGGTAGCCCGGCCCCGGCCCCTTCCTGCGGGAGCCGCAGGCTCCTCGGGGCCCGGAGGGCCGCTGTGAGGCGGGCAGCCGTCCGCCGAGGAGAACGCACGTTCTTTTGGCTGCAACTTAGTTGTCTGGAGGAGCGTGTGGCTTTTTGGAGGTACCAGCCCTCCTGAGAGGAGTGTTTAGTGCAATTGAGGTTTCGGGAGATACTTCGGCTTCATTAAGTTCACGATAATTTGGAATGAGAGCAAAAGGAGAGCTCCCCCGTACGTTTAATGTTGATTTGCTTCCAGGCTCCGTAATGTCCGTCCAGTTTTCTCTCGAAGTTACCTTCATGCCTGCTAGAGAGCATGGGAAGAAACCAAGAGAGTCTTTACAAGGTTTTTGCTCTCAGCTGCAAGGATGTTTGAAAGCCCCTAACAGTTGTGAGGATGTCTGGAAGGGGTTCCTTCCAGCCGTTTGCACCCAGCTGAACTGGTGATCTCTTGCATCCCGTCACACAGGCTGTCCAGATGGCCAGGCGACCTGCTGCGGGTTCGGGGGTCACGGTACAGCGTGCGGGATAATAGGTTTGGTTCCGTTTGGTTTGTCGTTTCCGTTCTTAAGAGCTGTGTAATATGCACACAGCCAAGATTAGGAGTCCTAAAGCTCTTTATTTCAAACTTTTTTTTTTATAAATTACATTTTTATAAAAAAATGTTTCTGCAATTACAGGATGTTATCGCTGGCTTGGCTGCTGCTTTATGTTGTCGTATCTGTGGTGCTCTCATTTGCTTTTGTGAGAAAGGGACCTTTAGGTAATACATTTTGTTGTATCATAATACATTAAGCTCATAAGCCTAAACCCCCAGAATGATATTCTCTTCATTACTCTTTCCTATCTCATACAAAATGTAACAGAGAAGCACTAATAAAATCTGACTACAGCATTATTAAAATGTTAGACCATAAATATCTTTTTGCTGTATAAATATATTTAATTTTTAAATTGTCAAGAAGAAGAATGACATAGGATTTAGAAACTGGGGGTGTGAAACAGGTCTAAAAGCGCAGACCTGAAACCATAAGGTGCCAAAGTGCTAAAAGAGCAGAACAAGACACAGAGTATACAGGAGAGGATCTTTTTTTAGCTCTGTATCTTATTAAATGTACCAGGGCTTAGATATAATTTGCAATCTGATTTGCCTGAAGAAGAGGGTTTTCAACCCCCTGCAAACCCCAGAAATAGAAATCCTATCAGTCACGACAGTTCTTCGCTTGTATCTATAATAAAAGTAAGGGAGATAAAATAACCAGAAACCTTTATAGTATTTTTACTATGCAGATTATTTTTCCTTGCAAGTCTAAAGAATCTATGCTTCGTCCCCTGGCTCTGAACTGGATTGTAAACGCATACCCTGACATCTGTCTGGGTATTTATACCCCGTTCTTCACAGGTCTACACATTTTGAAACCAGTTCTGTTCTCAGAGACATCCGTACAGAGAATTTTTGCCATTAAACTTGAGGTCCCGTCTGTGTATATAGTTCATGTGCCACCTATTATATCCTTCTTCAGAACCGAGTGTCCCTTTTACCACCAAGTAACAGCAGAGCTAGAATATGGAAACGAGCTAAGGTGTCTCTGAATTAGAGCTCTTCCTTCAAAAGCTAGCGGTGATTCAGAAGTTAAAAAAAAATTTCTACACTTCAAGCATTCCCTGTCCTCCCCTAATCTGTAACACAATGGCTTGGAAACATGGTTCTTCCCTGTCTTACATTGTCATTACAGACAGGTTAACATCTATGCAGAGTAAGTGAACAGCAGATACTACAAAGTTAACAATCTGCTTCAGTAGCAAAGTTTACACCTATTTTCCACAGATCTAAAAGGCTGTGAGGTTAGACGTTTTTCTGGACTCTGCCAAAAATTCACTATCTGACCTTGAACAGTTATCTTACTCCTCTATGATTTAGTTTGCTCGTTTGTAAATCAAATACTGTGTCATCTAGTTCAGAGGGGTACTCTGAGAATTTATTATCGTTGCAGAGCAATTTAAGGCTTTCAGATTAAAGATGCCTCGTAAATGCCAGGACTTATCGTTGATCAATGGCAGAAAATGCTTTTCTGCGTGGTTGCACTGAATGGTCAATAGCTGATGTGTGAAGTGTTTTCCATATTGACCAAAGAGGTTTTATCCAGTGCTACTTACTAGGCAAGCAATAGGGACAGGTCTGTAATATTGGCTAAACATGGCATGCACTGGAAAATGATTTTAGATTCTAGTCTGACTTAAGGAAAACACAATTCACCAACACCACAGACGAACAGATTTTCTTCCCTTTGTTTTGCTTTACATTAATCACTGAAAATGGACACAAAGTCTAGACACCTTTTAATTTTCAAGTGAGCTAAAATACAGCTTAACTGGGAAGTAAGTAGCACAAAGTCCTATAATTCCTTATTCTGCAGTATGAATTTTACCTTTTTTAATGAAAAAACCCACCTTTGGCAGAGACAAGGCATATTTATAGAATACACATCCATACACACAGTTCAGTACTAGGGATGACTGTGCAGCTATTTTAGCTTCTGTCTTCCACCAAACTGTGAAATGTGACAGTGAAATAAAAAACATTTAACATACATGTCTTAGTAGTAGTTTTGTATTGTGGTGTCACCACTTAACTAAAAATGCAATTAAACAATGTTTACCTTTGCAATGAAAAGGTTGCAAAGGTAAAATACTAAAATACTGTAATTAAAGTTAAGTATTTGCACTCACGGTAGGCCAAAACTTAAGGTGAAAATATTGGAATGTCTTAGTACAAAAATAGGTGCTAAGTAAAAAATACCCTACCCAACCCTACAAGAATGAATATCTTTAGAGGAGCTGTGTTTGTCCTTCACTTTTCATACATACTTTTCATGAATTCTATTCTAATTGATACATCATGAGATGGATTTGCCACCATACTGAGGCCTCTCTGAAATTTTCCCTTGCACAGTCACTCAAAAAAACAGCTTCACTTTCAGGGGCTAAAATATCTGGGGAAGCCATATCATGTTCCTGTTCTCTGAATATGTCTGCAGAGGGGCTACGATCAGAATGAGTAATTATCTTTATTATTCGCTATCTACACTGCATTTTCTAATCGCATTACTGTTTGAGCCTTGCGTTTTCTGTACTGGAAATGACATCCATCCATCTAGATGTGTATACGAAAATGAACATATATTCTGCTTGGGTTTACCCAAGTCTATGCTTTCTCTCTGCATTCACTCCTAGATGGAGAGCACCCGGTTCTCACACGGTTTGGACCAGTTTGGGTGACTGAAAGCCTATGGGTACAGCCTCCCCCCCCAGGTGGCCTCCCCTCCAGTCTGTTCCTGCTTCTGGTTCCTGGAAGTATTTCCATAACATGGTTCTGCAGGGCAAAGTACTGCTGCTTTACCATATTCCTGAGTGTTTAAGTATGTGCTGGCCTCAGAAACATACACTTCTTTACAGGCTGTGTAGGTTTTTCTTCTCTGTGGGGGCCAGCATCTTTTCACTGTCCTAACACCTGCCTGGTCGAAGGTCACTCCCTAAGCTACGACAGCACACCTCAGATACTGCGCTTCCATCAGTGTCTCCCATTTCTGGTTTGGCTGTTGGAAGGCAAGCCTAGCAGCAACAGTGCAACTTGCTTCAGTAATTTCATTTTAATGAAATTAATGAAATTAAATCTAATTCAATCCCACGCTGTATGCCCTCAGTGTTTTTAGGACCTTACTCACTAGGTCTTCTCTCAGCATAACAGGAAACAGCCAGAGGGAGAATTCAGGTGAAACTAGTGAGCCACTTTCAGTAACAGGGAGAGGTTCACAAACGACCTTTCTCCATCCAATGTGAACAAAACTGTGGAGAAAAAACTATGCTGGTATGACCATTTTTCTTTTTGAAGAGAGGTGTCTATCGTATATGACTGTAGCTGAGCTGGGATCATGACACCATTACTGGGTTTCATTTCATACCTTCTTATGGTTAAGATAGGCTGTGATACCCCAACATGCACAGTTTAACAGCTCAGAGGAAAATCTTTAAACTGATGACAAACAGCTCCTCTTCTACGCTGGGCAGGGGATGATATCTAAAGTCAAACTAGAACTAGTTTTTATAAGGACAATCCAAGTCATTGGACTTATTATGGATTATTTTGTGTCATTCTGCCCAAACAGCTCCATGGAATTTGTCTTGAAAAATATAATCCAGCTGAAAATGCTCTCAAAGCAAGCGCATTGGGAGAATATTAAATATGCAGGATTGATACCAGAAAACAAAGACAGTGAATTTGGTCAATACAGTACCTCCTGTAGCTGCAGTCACTGCGTCTGTGATAATATTTCAGGGCTCTGACAGCTGTGTGGATATGAATAAAACCCAAGGGACTAAACCTGGGTTTGCTCCCAACCATTTGCCTCCCGCTCTTGAGAGCCATCGGATCTCATCGGATCTGTGGGTCAGATCCTGAACCACGGCGGGCTTCAGCCCACTCTTCTAAGGTAACGTGAGTCTTCAGCGTCCTGGGCTGGAAGCCGTGGAGATTCAGGAGAGGATTCACGAGGGGATGGGGTGTCCTTACTGGGAGGTGGCAGCATCTGTCAGCCGGGATGGCAACTCGACTGTGTGACGGTGTAATGTGCCACCGCACGTCAGGCAGCGCTGGCGGTACCAGAGAGCGGTGGGTGACGTGATTTGCCTCGCTACCGAGCACGGTCAGGCTCTCTTCTCCGCACAGCCGGTGAGGAGGAATAGCCACAGTGGCTACATTAGGCAGTTTGCTTCTGTGGATCGCATCAGAGAGCCTGACAGTGCTCTCACACCAGTTTTATGGTGATGGGTTTCTGAATTTCAGTGGTGGTTATCTTGATTTACATTGTTGTGAAAAGAGGAAAGCCAGACACAGTGTCTACTTATACCATCCCTTACTATTTCTCAAATACTGCTGTATATCATATCAGGCAGTTTTAGATACCATACAGTGTCAGCGATCCTCCTAGAACAGGGAAAAAAACGGTGGACAAATCCCAGCTGAACTATTATCTGATGTCTGGGTGCTCCCTCAACCACTGTAATTTGGAGTGTACACAGCATGGACAGGGGTACTAAAAGGCAAAAGCACCTTCTTCCCCACTCCTCCTGAGTAAATTGGGGGAGGACAAGCTTCTTTTGATGGGATAGCAATCCATAATATTGTCTACTGGTCTGCAGATGATAGGTGTTTTGCAGGACTGTTAGTATGGAACAGGATGAATCTGCCCGAGGAATTCTGCTCTTTCCCTACACAGCCTTTTGCTCCCATGGAAACACTCCAGGAGGCTGCAAGTCTGAAGAGAGGCCCAATGATGATGTTTGATAGGAAGCATCAGAAAATAATATATTTGTGCTATTTCACCCTCACTTTCCTAGGGTGAACAAACTCTCCATTTGGCCATTGGAAGCTGGAAGCTGGAAATGCCCTTGCAGTGGTGAAAGATGTCACCCATTTAATTTAAAGGGGGCCTTTTCCACAGGTAGTTTTCCACAGGGTAATTGGACCCCAAACCTTTACATTAAATTAAGTGCAGGGAGCTTTTCCCATAAAGTTATTAAAATGTAACGCTGATGAAATAAACATATATAGAAAACAGTGACAAACCGCAAGATGCTAAACATGTATTAAAAAAAAAAAAAAAAGTTGTACTTGTGGAATCCTAAATGGCTTAATTAATATTGGGATTTCAAAAGCTCTGGAGCCCCCAGCAAAAGAAGGACATGGACCTGTTGGAGCGAGTCCAGACGAAGGCCACAAAGGTGATCAGGGGGCTGGAGCACCTCTCCAGTGAGGACAGGCTGAGAGAGTTGGGGTTGTTCAGCCTGGGGAAGAGAAGGCTCCAGGGAGCCCTTATAGCAGCCTGCCAGTACCTAAAGGGGGGCTACAGGAAAGATGGGGAGGGACTTTTTACAAGGGCCTGTAATGACAGGACAAGGGGTGATGGCTTTAAACTGAAAGAGGGTGAATTTACATTAGATGTGAGGAAGAAGTTCTTCACTGTGAGGGCGGTGAGGCACTGGCACAGGTTGCCCAGAGAGGCTGTGGCTGCCCCATCCCTGGACGTGCTCAAGGCCAGGTTGGATGGAGCTTGGAGCAACCTGGTCTGGTGGAAGGTGTCCCTGCCCACGGCAGGGAGGTTGGACTAGATGAGCTTTAAGGTCCCTTCCAACCCAAACCAGTCTATGATTCTATGATTCTATGGTATTATTTCCCTAGGTGATTACCTTTCCTGATGCAATTCCACACGCTGACAAATTCTGCACTGATTCGTAGAGTTAAAGGTACAGAAAAGGAGTGGTTTTATCTAACTTGACTTTTTAAGCCCACTTTTGTCCCTTTAAGAAGATGCATTTCTATTTCCCATTCATCGTGTTCTGAATATCTGATCTTGATACCATATCATACTCATGGATGACTTCGCTGCTATCTTGAATGTCAAAGAACCATCTCTTCTTTCTTTGTTCATTATAGTCAAAGTTGCTATTACTCAGTGTTCTCACTACTTAGACTGAATATATCTAATAGGTCTAAAACATTTTTTAACTTACCTGAGTCTGTTAGTCTCCTTTGAGTTTCCCCCTAGAGCTCTTTCATTAGCACATCCAGGAACATGCCACATGTACCAGTTTGTTCCGCTAACACATCTGCCTGTGCTTATTTTTGGGGGAAACCTGGGACTACTGTGGTGCAGCCCTGTACCACAGCTGGTACTGGATTGTGCTCCATATTTGTAAGGGAAGATGAACAGACTTGAAACTGAAGACTGGATTACACTTTATGAACTTTTTTTTTCCTATTTTTGTTTTCATTGTTCATTTGTTCTCCCAGACCTCTCTTTGCATCCATTGGCCTGATTATTCCAACTGCCTTTGGAGAAGGTGCAGAACATGTCCAAAAATGGATTTTTGAAACATGGGCAGCTGCTGAGTTAGAAGCTCACTGCCAAAATGAAAACCAATAAAATAAAACTAATAGTCATTCCACTACTTTAAAAAGATATTAATAAGAATGAAGCAATAAATATTCAACTGTGGTGTCCTTTTATGGAAATAATGCCTCCTCAGATTTGAGGTTGAAGCGGGCTGAATGATAAAATAAGGAAAAAAATCACAGTTAGGAGTTTAAGTTACTATCTTTGGATGAAAGCCGATAAATGAATTTTTTTGGTACTTTGTATCGAATGATGTAAATATTTTCCCTGCTCAGTTCTATATCAAGCTCAGAGGAGCATGATAGACTAACACCCTTCCCCATTATAAACAAAAGTTTGCTAGCTGAATTCAAATAATTTTCAGTAACTAAGATGATGTCCAAACATACAATAATAAAACTCTCTTATAAATAGCATGATCATAGAATACTTTTGTATTATAACCCTCTTCAGGAACTGTAGCTACTGTGGTCATGATAGTGGACATTTAGAGACCGTTGTCAGGGGCAGCATATTGCCAGAGATGGACATGCTCGTTCATTGAGCATGAAAGGTTGTTTGCATTCATGTAAGAGGAGAAAAAAGGAATAGCACAGGAACAAAATATAAAACAAGGAAACTTTTATCAAAAGTAGTAAGGAAGAAAATAAAATATTAAACTAGAAAGCTTCTGAGAGAAGAGAAGAGAAGAGAAGAGAAGAGAAGAGAAGAGAAGAGAAGAGAAGAGAAGAGAAGAGAAGAGAAGAGAAGAGTTGGAAGGGACCTACAACGATCATCCAGTCCAACTGCCTGGCCACTTTGCGGCTGGCCATTTGCTTTTCATGGGAGATGTTTTATTTCTTTATGGGGTTTTTTTGTAGGAAAAAATTAATTGACGCTTTGAAGTACTTAAAGCATGCCATGCAGGTCTTTTAGATTTATTATATTATTGGAATTAAGGACAGGTAAAGTAAACCAACACCACTCATGATAAGCTTCAAAATTGTGGTGGAAAATGTTGCATGAATTACCATCTTATTTAGGTTTTTGCTGAATTTATGATGAATTAATAACCACTGCACACAGGCAAGTACTCTATCCACAGGTGCTGATATAAACTAGGCTGTGCTTCAACAGGAAAGAGTGGTAGCACCAACAGTTATCTGCCCTTGACTAAGCAAGGATACATTGGAAGCAGCAATTTCTTTTACTGACCCATTGATACAGTTGACATGGTTTTTGGATTGGATTTCCTTTATTAGATTCATATAATGACTGTCAGAACACTGAAGCTACTAAATGAAGAAATAATGCCCACAATTAGGCTTTAAAATAATAAAGTAAGTAAAATATAACAAACAGTCCGGAGGCTTGGGTGAAAATGGCCAATCTGAACTGCAAACTCAAACATGCATCACTAATATTCAGTACAAGATGTTAAACATTATGCTGCATGATGAAATTTTAATCCTTTTAAAAAAGAAAACTGGGTTCAGAAAGTTGTGTGTTTAGATGGTGTGCTTGGGAATCACTAACGACATTGAAATATATAGAAGGTGTATAGCCAGTATAATCAAGTCTAGGAGCTGTAGGAAATGAACCAGTGGCACAGTTTTTAGAATAAATGCAGGAGAACTGAGCTGTCACATTAAAGCTGACAGCCCTGTTACGCAGCTCTAATCTGCTGTGCAAAGATCTGGGTTAGGAGAGGATGGAAATCTACAGATGCACTCTTCCAAGTCTGCCTTTCTGAGCTTGAAGGTGAAAATCAAAACTCAAGCCCGATCAGAAACATCACAAAACACGGGCGATGCAGATAATTCCAGAAGCAGGTGGATGATTTAGCCCTCTTTCATGATTCTGTTCTGAAAAAAAAGGTTTCTAGATGCTAAGACATTTTCAATGCACCGACTGTTCTCTCCCTTCATACGCTGAGGTTAACACATTCAAAATAGAGTTGATGATTCCTACAGCTTGATGAGGCAGTCTGCCCTTGAATTGGTGCAAAGTTTAAGACTCTTTCAGCCCCTGTTCTCAAAAGTGCCACCACTTGAGAGATTTCAGAGCGCTCTAACTGCACGACTTGACAATAATGGGAAGTGGCAACCCTTGGGAACTTGCAGGTTCAGGACCTTGGTCACCTTGGGCTTCATTTACTGCTGATGCTTTTAGCGGTCCTAAAAAAAAAAGAAAAAAGGCTCACTCACACTTTAATACAGTGGAACTAAAAGGTTTGGCACACAGAATGGTATTTAATAGATGAGTGTATAGCCGGGCTCTGAAGCTGTTACAAATGGTCACATAGTATATGGTAACAAAAAAGTAAGCAGTTTATTATACTCTAACCTGCTGCTGCTAATTTATAAGCTATTTCTCTTAGGTTTCAGCATTTGCTAGAAGCACACACATGCTTCCAGCATGTCTAGGAAACAAATGACAAAACGTGTCCATAGGGAATGCTGCACCATAAAATTGAATTTTAATAGAGCAGGAGGGGGCTGACAGCAAAAATAATCAATTTCATCTGGGAAGTTGCAGGTCGGCATATTGCAACTGAGAATATTCTGGCTGTTGCGTAGACGTGAGCTCCCCTGTGTAACACTAACCCAGTCCCTGCCAGTCTCCGAGGGAGAGGGGCTAATTCCGTGAAGGTGAAATGAAACGTAATACAGACCTAGTAGCCCAGGGAGGGTGGGCAGGGACAGTCACGGCTGGTGGTGCCCATGGGCTCCTGATTTACTGAATAGATCTATTAAGTCCTTTCTCCTGGCTTCGTGGTTCCTTTTCCCTCACAGTGGTATGGCAAGTATTGCCCTACTGCTCCTGCCCAAGGTAGTCTACTGGAGCAGACCAAAAAATAGACACACACAGTCTAGATGATAATCCGCACCTTCTGCAGACGATTATAGTTATCGCAAGGTTGGTTCTGCCTCTCGCGCAATATTAAAAGAAAAAAAAAAAGAGAACCAAACCCAACAAAACCACCAAAAGCCTCTCTGTCTGTCACTGTGGAGAGAAGGCACAGGAGGTGCTCTGCGGGATGGAGCAGAGCACAGAGAGCCCCGGCAAAAAAAACCAGTGAATTTGAAACGTGAAATATTTTACTATTGACCGTGAATATTTATCTCCTCCTCAAATTTGTTACCTGGCAAGAACGAAGCCAGGACTCGATGATCTTGAAGGTCTTTTCCAACCTAAATGATTCTATGATTGATTAAGCCTCTCAGTGTTTTACTGGGGAGAAAGGTGGTTAATGGAGGAGCTGGCCCAACTTTTCCCTTGCACCCTAAGTAGCTAAAAGCCACTTTCTGTGGCTGGCGGGAAAGACTCTGCATCCTGCCTGTGAAAGGTATTGCACCGTGCAGACGTCAGCTCAAGGGGCACGGCGTTGGGGTGGGAGAGGGTGGGAGTGACCCCAACAGAGGCTACTGCCCGTGGCGTTCCCCGGGGGGGGATATCACTCCGGCCTCTCACTCCTCTGAGTGCCGTTTCTAAAAATTGCCTTGGCTCCAAAATAACCTAGGTGCTTCTGAAGATAATACGTTTGTGCAAAAGGATGCTGGCTTGAATTCACGTGTATTTCTATTGTAGTGGTATCTCAAGTGCGTGTCAAATGCATGGGGAAGAAGGCATTCAGAATGACAGAATCAATAAATGAAGTAAACTTGGTAGCAATAGCCTCAAATTGTGGGACTTTTGCAGACAGAAACCCAACATTTTTTCACCAAAATAAAAAAAAAATATTGTAGTGATTAATCTTTTAGTGAAAAACCTAATGCTACTCACTTAGATGCTTGAGTAAGGACCCACTGGAATTATGTTAAGACAGTCTATTGTGATAGTCTTGCCATTCAATTTCTCAAACTGTTGGTGTCTTCCAGGTTCTCCACCTTCTCCTTCGATCCCAAAGTGTGTCAGCAGTCTGTAGTCTTGGCAAGTTGGCTACTTCATAGCAGCCAGCTGGTAGGACATCTCCCAAATACTGAAACTGAGAAATCTAGCCCGATTCCTTCACATGCTGTCCATTTCATTCATTAATACATGTATTCCTTAAAATATCTATTTGAAAATGCCCACTATATGAATGAAATACATGTCATGGTTCTCAGAAGTGTCATATATCTGTGACATTGCTACTGAGCTGACCGGGGGAAAGACAATTTTTTCCTGCCATATTTTCAGGATCCCCATTTTCAAGTACAGTCTTAAGAAGAATAGAAAGTGAAGGCTGAAATGGAAGGTTAGACTTAATATTAATTAGAAAGATAATTAATGAATCTGACACCTTTATCTGAAAGCTGGGAATATATTCCTGTGTTGTTTTGCTGCGGAAAATGCAGCGTGCAACAGACAGATCTGAAGTATCATATTCTGGGGACAGCATTAACATGCTTTTTCATTTGTGATCTTTTGGGTGGTTAAGACCACCTATGGTGGGTGAACCGTTTCAGTATATGAAGAGGACAAGGTAATAGGCATGGGTAGGAAAAAACAGCCAAAATATGAAAGCTTGCAAAACTATCTGCCGTCCTATAGCCTGTAACTCTGCAGGAAAGAGGCTGTATAAGAGATGAGCCTGGCCTCTCTGATGCATCAGAACAGAGGAAAAAAGAGACAGATGTTCTGTTTATCTGCCATGAATCAACAAGAAGGAGGTCAGCAGGAACATGAAATGAATTTTTATGAGAATATTGGACATCAAAACCTGCTCTCTTTCTTGCCTGGATTATCAGTCCAGCTCTTTTTTCTGTATTTATGTTTTTGACTTCTAGTGGGAACAATTAAGAAGAAACAATGAGCCTCTGCTGTCCTGACATAAAATCTGCAATAAAATCTAGCCTCTGGAAGAAAAGCTTAGAATCCATCAGGGAGAAAATACATCCTCCTGATAATTGTTTAGCAATGGCAGAGCACTGAGGACACTCTGAGGATATGAGGCATGAGATTATAGATCTAATAAAAATGTCTGTAAAATAGAAAGTAATTGAGATGTTTTAGAATACATTCAGCAACCATGAACTGACACAATAGGGCAAAAAACTATCAGTCTGCTTGAAAGAACAGAACCAGCACCCTTGCAGTGTTCCCTTCAAGGACAATAGCGGGTTTTATTTTTTCTGTGCTATACCTTGGAGGAGTTTCCACTTTTTAAAGCACAATAGTGCCAGAGCAGATTCTGTCAAACATGAATAATTGAATTTGAACGGAAATGCAGAGACTTTCAAAATACAACTGAAGACTTTGGAAAGCACTCAGAGAAAATACATGAGCTAGGTTCGCTACTCCTGGTCTCATTTATGTCTAAACTTAGCCTATCTCCACTGAGATCAGTGAAGTTCTGCTGGTGCAAAACTTCAGCAAAAATAGCTGTGAATCAGGTCCAGTATTTGCAGGGGTCATCTCTTAAGAGAAAGGAGCAGTGGGTATCTTTGCAAGCACCGATGTAGACAGTATGATTCCGTGAATATCAATGGAATCACTTAAGACTTCCATCAGTCAATGCTCTGAGATCAGAATCTGCTCTTCCCTTTTGCTCCAGTGACACATTATCACTGTGTTTGTGCTTATTGCATTAGACGCTAATGAACCTCAGCGCTGGCTCCAAGGGCATAGTGCAGATTACTGAAGCCTAATGAGTTCCCAAATTGTTCGTTCCTTGAAGAGCTCATCTCAAGCAAAGATGAGCGAAGCTAGGTCCTGCTCTCTGCCAGTAGCCTTGTCTTAAGTTGGCAGCAGTCTCAATAAATAGGTAGAGAAATAAAAAGAGGAACAGACTAAGACAAGATGCAAAATGAAGGGGTGGACGACGGGGGGGGGGGGCATAGGAGAAACCAGAAAAAGACCCTTGAGTAGAAAGGAAATAATATAAGTCCATAAAGTGTTGGAGAAAAGAGAGAGAACGACAAAGAAACCATTAAAACAGGCAGTAAAAGATTGAGAAAGGAGGGTACTAAAGAAGCAGAAGAAAGATCACTGGGGAAAGAATAGTGGCATTTCTTACTCATCATCTCTTGAAACAAATTTTTCTTTTTCATCCAGTGTTTCTTAATCATAAGGGCACGGCTCTTTAATTTTTGTGTTGTACTAAATCTTCTCCCATGGGATGTATACAGCCTACGGGCTGGGGCAAGGGAACAAGGAAGCCATGGAGTCTCATGCATCTGGAGTGGAATACTAGCCAAAATCTTTACTTTCTCCGTGATTAAGCAGTATTTGACTTTTAGCTTAGCTGACACTGACACATCATGAATAACAGCAAGGCTTTGGCCTGTTTCTAGTGTTCACAAATCCAGGCACTCAAAAATGGAAAAGAATTTACTTGGTTCCCCAGGGCTTTGCACAGAAAGGATATTTCCAAAAACAATGCATACAGCATTAGAAAATCAGGCAACAGAACCTCCTTTTTACCCAAGCAGCTGCTATTAAAACTGAAGGCTGTGCACAGTGTGCCATTAGTGCCATCGCCTGAGAAGTGCATGTTTAAGAGCAGCTTTACACTCCCCATGTAAGCCTTTGAAAAGAAAGCCTCATGCAGACAATTCCTCTTATATAGCTATGTCTGCATTTCTTAGTCTCCCACACGGGGAGAACAAAAACTATTTAAAGTTCTGTTTACTCCTGCTGGCTAGTTCTTATTTCGCCAGGGCTGGATGTTATCCAGTAAGTGTTTCAAGACACTTGAGATGCAGAAAACATCCTGTCCTGTCCAGAAAAAGGCCTGCGTGTTTGCCTGATTTGAAAAGCCATTGACTATTGATGCCTCAGGATCACCAAGAACCGAAATCAATGCTGCATGCCCCTAGAAGGCTAATCATCCAGTGCAGCCTTGCAAAGATGTACAGCAGTTTGTTTTGTTTGTGGTTCGTGAGATTTTGAAGATAAAAATCACATTACTTTCACTAATATCCTCTCTGCTTGCATTGAGTCGCTGGTTCTGACCCAATTTAAATGGCTGCTGCCTTCAAGTGATTTATGTTTGCAACAATGCCATGTTTCATCCGAAAACATATAATCCCAGCTTCCAAGCTATATGAAGCACTCGTCTCCAACTCTGGCACTTTGTGGAAATATTGGCTCCAAAGCTAATGCAGGAATTGAAAGATATAGGTGAGAATTATCAGAATAGTATAGTTTCAAAGGATGGTATTGTTAACTGTATTCAATTATTTTGGAAATGTTCTGTTTAGACTGTTAGGTAGTCTCATAAGCAGGTAGAAAAGCATACATCTAAAGAAGAGAAAATTAAGACCAGCAGATAAACAGGAAAATGCGACAGAAAAGGGGACACATGATCTCTCTGAGCTTGCAGGGCACCATGGGACTGGAAAGGAGCCTCTGGGTCATTGAATTCAACTCCCTACGATCACACTGTGATGGCATTGACATGAGGCTCAGATGGATCCTCAGAGTATCTGCTCCCCCACCTAAATCTCATACCGTAAAGCAGTCTCTGAGACCATGTAACAGTTGCAAGACCATTAGCACAAAAGGCAAAAAGCCTCAAAAATTACACCATGGCATCACTTTAGAGAGAACAGAAGAGATGCACAGCACTGCCATTAGCTGAAACATCCCTGGAGAATTTGTAGCAGATGGACCCTGCACCATGCCCTGCAGGAAAGCTAAAGCTGCTCAGCCTCTGCCAATCTGACGTGAAGGAAAAACTTAATCCTCAGATAAACCCCAAATCTGGCAATTAGTTTAGCCCTGGGAATGTGAGCAAGATATGGCAGCCAACGACCTGAGAAGTTCATCAGATTGTGGTGCTGACCTAGCTCTAATTGTGGCCAATCTATTACACGTCAGAGAAAGTAGATCCACAGACCTTTCTCTCTGCCCGCCCCTGGCAGTGCACTTGCCAAATATCCCCTAGAATAGAGGACATCAGGAATAAGGAGCTCAGATGTTGTGACATATACAAGATATTGCTTTCCCTCATTCGTCCCCTGCTTTCCCGCTCAAGGTCAGACCCGAGAGCTGCAGCACTCCCAGAAGCCTGGCAAGAGAGCGGGAGATTTGTGCATCCCCCCCCAAATCCTGGCTTAGTCCCATGACCGATGCAGTGACGGCCGCACCATCCCTACTCCTGACCCAGAGCCTGTATCCCTTCCCCCATCACCCAAGTGGCCATTTTGGGGCAGGGAAATTTCCTGCTAGAGCCCTCTGCAACCTATATGTTAACAATAAAGTATGCCAACTCTACCCAGGAGTTTTCTAAGGTAGGTATCAAAACCTACCTTGCATACGAACCCCAGGCAACCGAGGCAGGGCTGTACCTAAACCCAGTGAAATGAAGCCAGCCCAGACCTCGTTTTCCCTCTCCTTCGATGTACAGCCGCAGCCTTTGGCCTTCAATGTCTAACGCTGAATTATAAACTTAACCCCAATCTTCACCTTAGCCATCACACCTTGCCAGTCTGGGTCTCAAATCCAGCCAAGTAGCCCATCCTGGTGTTCACCCAAAACCAGTCCAAAGACCATCTGGCTCAAAAGCTACTCTCCTCTCTTACTGGCAACACCCCTCCTCCAACAGCTCTAGCTCCAACTCCAGCCAAATTCTAGGCAGATAACCTTCGACAGTAGCTATAAAGGCCAGAGTCCCCTCCCAGTTCCCTAAATTTGAAAAAAAAGGAAGTTTAAGACTCAAACAGTCCAGCCTGATTCTAGGCTACTTTCTGCTTCCCTAACCGGTGGTGTTCAAACAAGGCCATGAGAGATGAGGTCATTGGTCATAAGTAAAGAGAAATAGGAGCAGGGCACAAACAATCCATTTTTCCAACTGCACCTCCAGTGAAAAGGCAGCCCTCTTCAATGGAGACAATATTTTCACTTGTAAGGAATAGCTCACGCAATTCTATCTTAGACTTATGTCGCAGTCACAACCGAAGGTGAAGTATCGCTCCAGTAACTGAACCACAGGCAAGGATAATGCTGTAGAAGAGGTTGGTTTTACTATAAAGACTTAAGAAGTTCATTTTATATCTCAAAAATGTCAAAGAATGTCAAGATATAATTTCATTTAACTTTGTGTGTTGGGTTTTGAACAATTTCACCATCCTTTCTCCAAGTCACTTGCTTGTCATTAAATGAATGTACTTGGTCTCTTTTCGTTGTTTGCTTCATCACGGAAAATGATGCTTTGCTTCACCAAGGAAATTTACTGAGTAGTCTTGACATAGCTGTAGGGGAGTCAGTGCTGTGTTATCCCATTGGGGAGCAGTATATAACAGATATTTAATACCAGTTGTGAATCTAATAAATCTCATAGTCTCAGTTGGAGGTAGCCCAGTTCCACCAGTTCTGAGTTTTAAAGAGACATGTATGTTTGCTTAGGGGAAGGGGACTAAGGGGTAATTGATGGGATGGACAAAGAAGCCGATGCCACACGTCCTCAGGGACTTTTGTGACCGACTCCCCCCAGACAATGACTTTACTCAGAAGGACCAGAGAAAGAAATCTACATTGAAAAGCCGGCTAGATGTACTGCCTTGTTGCTGAATGAAGAAGAAAATCTTAGCAGTAGGACAGGAAAAGAATGGGGCTGAATATGAAAGGAGTAAGTTGTAGCCTGAAAGTGAAACTCTCCATCTTAATACACTCTGGAGGACTAGAATAAGTGCTTTCTAATTAGCTTGCATTTCACTTGACATATTTATGGCCGTCACTGCACAAGTAGACCAATATACAAGGCTTTTTGTTAAAGGGTCTCCAGAGAGAAACATCCAAACTCGCCAGCAACCATGTTTCAGAGGTTTAACCTCTCTAACCTTTATGGTTCAGTTACAGTTCTTCCTCCACACGTGCCGAATACATCATTCTGCCGAGTGAACTGTAAGCTCGACTTAGGCAAATCCTGCTCTATTTAACATGCAATTGCCTTACTTTTTTTATTTGTGGTTACCTTTTATCTGATTTGCTCATAAAAGTTGCCTAATTATTTAAAGACATGGTAACAGAAATGCTAAACGTAGCTATTGCATTACAGAAATCAGATGCAGCAAGCAGGTGCCGTGTTCGTGCCCAGAAGACCGTCGTACCTTGAGGTGCGAGTGACCGGCGCAGCAGCTAACCCTACGCCGTGGTCTTCTGACCCGTGCTGCGCCGCACAGATCCCTTGGCCGCCGGGCAAATTTAGGTGGTGGATTGCAACGGAGGAGCCTGCCGGCGGCTCCCGCTCGGTACCCGCGGTTACACCGCTTGCACGTTCTTGCCTTTGTCTAAAACTGCAGCAGCAGTTCTCCTGTGAACATCCCTTCTACCTGGCAGTAGTAATGATGTGTAGAGTTGTTTTCTTTTAAGAAAATCCTGAAAGAGCTCAAATTAACAAACATAAAGTGGTGTAACTCCTGTGTGGATGGGAGCTGGAGGCCTGTCTGAAGCTGCTCGAGTCAGTGTTACCAGCATTTGAAGGGACATAAGGTTATATATACTACCCTCTCTTTCTCTATAAAGTTGATGCTAATAAACAGCATTTAAACAGTACTTGTCAGAGTCTGAGTGCCTTTCTTACAGGGATCGAAAGAAACCAGCACCTCCTGGTGCAAGCAGTTAAGCAAGCAGTATCCTAGTCTCTTCTTTATGTACAGGACTGGTGTCATTGTTCCGTTGGGTTTCCTCTCAAAGGGTGCTTAATCAGACTGGAAAAGCTAAACCTCGCTTGAAATGCTTCTTTCTCATCAACTGGGAGAACCACCCAGTTTGACTTCCACACTCCTAATTTTGGTGGCTTTTGTTTGCCTTGTTCCCTCCAACACAGGTGACTGAGACTGCCAATACAACCCTATCAATCTCTTTTTTTTTTTTTCCCCTTAAGGTTTGGCATCACTGGAGTCTAACAAAGAATTTTCAGGTCGCAAACATCCGTGTCACCGACCTGCTGGCTACCCAGCCCAGCGCTTTCCTGACAGACCTTCGCTTCTCCGTGGATGTTCACCTTGGTCACTCAAAAGCTTCTTGAGCATTGACCAGCTGCTAAGCAAATGAGCCAGCTGCAGGTTTTACCCTCAGAGTGAACACTTTTCAGCCTGTTCCTTCTCCTATTCTCCACTGAACTGGAATACGCAGATGTTAGATATTTGTATCTGGCACTAATTAACAAGTACCACCCACCAGAGTCGCTAAACATAACCTTGTTTTTACCCTGTGGAGGGATTCCACGATTTTGTTCCAGGTAGGTGCTGCGCCTTCATTCCAGATTGTTCCTTCATTTTCTCCTTTGGCAGAGCATCACCTTTTTTATCATTTGCTTTCAGCCACAGATTCCCTAAGGGAATCCCTCAGCTGTTTCTTCGGTCGTCTCCCTTGTGTCTGTGAAGCACAACGGAGCGTGATGTGCCGGTGCTGACTTGGCATCAGCTGAACGGAGCGCAGCTCCCTTCCTGACGGTGCTCGCTCGGCTAATTAGCTCTGCTGAGAAACCACAGACAATGAATCCCAGGCCAACGGCACCGTGATGCCGTTACCTTGTTTCCAACACCCAAACTCTGCTTTTTTTTTTTTTCCCTGGGCTCCTACCCTTTTTCTTCTTGCACATGCAGTTTGAGCAATCGCGTATGAAAGCATATTTTGGATACTGTTAGTATGCTAATTATTCCCAAATCTGTCTCTCTGCATTGGACATCTCTTACCTTGCTTTTTTCTTGGTTGGGGTTGTGGTTTGTTTCTCTGTATCTCTTCATGCACTGGCCACAGTAAAACCTTACCCAAAGCAGAATACACTCTTCCTCTCTTCCATGTCCTCATGATGAACATCCTGAGTTATCTGACAAGAAAATTAAGAAAGAGCATTAACTTTGTTTCCACTGCATACTTTAGAGCAAAGAGGAAATGAAAATGCTAGAACACTAACATAAACAATAAACTCAAAAGATAGCTTTGTTCAGTGGTGACTCAATAAAAGAAAAGAAATTATAATAGGTGTATGATATATAGATAAGAAAAAAAACATCCTTAAGCTGTGGAAAAAAATTAATGTAATCAAAATGAGCATGTTCAGAATCCACATGTAATGAATATACCATTATTCATACAGGGTAAATATTTTTCGCTTAAACAAGAAGTTTCAGCATTTCATTGCAAGAATTGAGCAAAATCCAAATTGCTTATTGACAAGCTGTAGTAACTGTGTACAAACAAGAGATGAAAGATTTTAGCTTGTCATTCATGATATATTCTGAAAACATACCATGAATCATTCTCAAGTAAGCCCTACACTGGCTAAAGCAAAAAGGGGAATCTAGCCTGAATTTCTGTAAAATAATAAACAAACAAAAATACATAAGACTTGTATGTTTTGCACTGGTTTAGTGCTTAATACTAGTTCTAGGGGTCTCAGAGATTAAGGGTTGCTTCTCTGCAACAAGGAATAACTGGGGGAGCATGAAGATTATTTGGGGGGGGGAAGGACGGGAAATGGGTTTCAGGAAAGATCATTTGTTTTGTAAAGTGAAACAAGCAATGAAAAGGTTGAGTAAATTTTGGATCTCAGTATCTAAAATGTGTCTGTTTGTACACAGTTTGGGAAATAGCTTAGCAATTAAAGTTAAATCCCATGAATTGTGCCGGCAAAACGGGATGAGTGAAACAGCTCCGTGAGACGCATAAGCAGAGGGAAGAACGTGGGTGAGCACAGGCAGCCCCGGGTCAGGCTGCCGGGTGGTGAAGCCCCCGTCCGCAGGGGAATTGCTGGGGGGGGGATTATGTTGCTGCTGCCTTCCTTGGCGGTACAAAAACAGGACCAAAGAAAGGAATTGCTCTTCGTATCAGTGGGGCTACACCATTTTATGCTACCTAAATCTTATCATGACTGTGTATCTGCATGCAACAGCCAGTAGTTTCCCTTTGGTTTTGCTGTCAAAAACCAGGCTGCAGCTACCAGATATCCCGTAGAGTGATACTGGAAGAGCGCTAGTAATAGCTTTACCAAATAATTTACTTTTTTCTTTCTTAAAGGAGATAGAACACAGGGATTTGGCCATGCTGTCACACATATAAGCCTGGTCTGATTGTGTGCATACATACACACACACCTACAGACATAAGTTTGTGCACACACTTAACACACACACACGAAAACACACTCACAGACTTCTCTGTATTTTGATAATGCTCTGGCTACTGTAGTAAGGATGAGCCAGAGACACCCGGGCATATTAAAGGTAGCACCTGAATCAATTCTAGCCTTCCAGTCCTCCACTTTGCTAATTATGATCTTCTAAATTGAACATTTGAGGTGAATTGCCTTAAAAGTACTTACTGGAGGTTGGGAAGAAAACAAAAGTAATGTTCCATTAAAGCTATTATCTCAAGTCTTGCAGTAATTATTTTTTTTTTTTGTAAAACATTTCATTATAACTCAGAAGCAATTGTCTACCCCAGTTATGGCAATTATGTTGATTGTCATTAACCATGCAATACAGAACTGTGTTGCAGACGTAGGGCATGAATACCATATACTTAACCGGAGTCTTGCTTTGAGATATTCCCCAGCTGACAGTGAAAGATGGACAACATTCTCCCAGATGTAACCCCACTGAAGTAATGTACCACAAATATCTCACTCTCTCATGTATTTAAGGAAATTGGAAATAGTTTACTGAAACTGATATAAAGAATATGCAAGTCCAAAAAACTGACAGGCTTTCAAAGCTGAGTCATTGATTCTCATAACGGTCTTGGACTCCAAATAGTTTTCAGTGTACGCTCTAAAGCATTTCCAGTCTGACTACTGTTGTTAAAATGCCAAGAATTTCTTCAGAAACTCATCTGTTGTTTTGCTTGTTGTGTTAGATAGACTAGGACATAAACACTTGCATGCCCTGGCAAAGAGAAAATTGGAAAAGCTGGCACCATCCTGCAGAGATCTGCAACACAGGGTTTAAATTAAACAACATATACGGGTGCTGTTTCTCAGACATCTCTATCAGCTCCTCAGTGGGGCCAGACGAAATAGGTTGTTGAGAGTTACAGTTACAAGAAACCAACAAATAAGGCAACAAAAGCATCTTTCATTAGCTACCTACAAATAATCTAAACCTCTATAGATGTTCAAGATGACCTAGAAGAGAGGGACTTTCTGCCAACATCATAAAATCATAGAATAATTCAAGCTAGACGGGACTTCTGGAGGTCCCCTCGTCCGGTTGCCTGCTCAGAGAAGGTACGGCTGGACCAGATTGCTCAGAGTCCCATCAAGTTTTGACCGTCCAAGGCCGGAGAGTCCCTCACCCCTGCGGCCAGCCTGCTCCAGCGCCGGACTACCCTCACCCCCGGCCGCAGAGTCAAGCTTTTCAAAGCCTCTGCGTGACTTTCGGCGATACCGGGCTAGCGTGGAGAACTTCGGCCGTCATCTTGCACCCAGTGGTCTCTGCAAAACCAGAGAAGTCGCCGGGGATGCAGCCAGTGGGGCCGGTTTGATCCTCCACCGCCTGCCCCAGCAGTGCTCCTGCTGCTGGCGTAGCCCTGGGGGGCTCTCGGTGGCTGCTGTAGTTTGGGGTGGTGGTAGAGCCTGTTCCTGAGGAAGGCAGATGCAGATACAAAGCAAAACCTCCACTGTTCCCACACTGACCTTTTTGCTAACGAAATGAAGAATATAAAAGTGAAGCCAGACATTTTTAATGGAGATTTTTAAAAAAAGAAAGCTTTAAGAAAAACATCGCTTTGCAACCGCCTTTGTAGCACAAAAATGTATCCGTATAAGCTTTGGAAATGGCTCAATATTTACATTTATGCAGTGCCTTAACATTAAAAGACAAACACAGGGTTTATAAATACATAAATACAAATACAATATAAAAAATATAAAGATATAAATACAGTGTTCAATACTTATATGGTGCTTTTGACTCTGAAGACTTTCAGCTTGGCTTTTTTGCTGTAGTACATACAGACAAGGAAAACCTTATTAAAGTGAATCGAACTCCTAACCAATCATATCTGCTAAGGATGTGAGTTTGTGGGCACTCATTTCCCTGCAGGCATCATGAAAATCTCAAGAGTTATCATGGCCCTTTACAGCTGAGGAATCCTTTTTGTTCTGGTGTACATTTCCGCGGGAACACAGCAGACACTGACCATGCAGGGGCAGAGGACCTGTAGAAGGGCTCCCAGAGACTTCGCTCCTCTCTGCCTACAGCAAACCCGTTGACTCCAAAATTGCTTTTTGACAGCTGATAAGAGTTGATCTTTGCATGGCTTCACATAGCAGCCCTTTTCCTCTTGGCCCTGGGTGCTGACAAGAAAATTCACTGATTCTGGAGCGTATGGCTCCTGGCCATACTCTCAGCTCCTGGCACAAGGACTTGAACATGGTTCTCTCTACTGGTTATCCCATGCGGCTGAATGACGTGGTCTCACCAGCTCGTATAGGTCTCCCAGTCCCAAACCCTCCTCTTGACAAGACGAGCCTGCGTTACGGCTTAAATCCGGGGAGTGGGAGCGGTGCAAACATCTCATGCTTTCCCTCTATGTTAAGCAACTCCATCCGTCCCTCGGGATGTGCGCAGCACAGATCTGTCTGGCTCCACCTCAGGCGATGCAGATGGGCTGCGGCAGGCCTCGACACCATCACTGCTGAGCACCAGCACGACCTGTAGCGGCAGCTGAGCGCTGAGCAGTCACTGACCTGGCCATTCGCCTTGTTCCCTGCGCGGCGTGCGCTGCTCCCATCCCACGACGTGCACGAGTCCGGCAAGACGCGAGCGCGGCGCCTGCTGAAGAGGCCGAGGGCAAGAAAGAGCGAAGGGCTGCGGTACGGCAAACTATTGCGCTGCGGCAGCGGTGGGGAACTGCCCCCGGCAGGAATGGGCAGCCTGTCCCAGGCGGATCACAAACCCCAGCCTCGCGGTGTGTGGGCACGAGCCAGTCCGCACCACCCGGCTCGGGAACGGAGGCTTGCTCGCTGGTGTGGGTACCAAAACCTATGGAGACAAGAATCTAGTAGCCTCGATCCTTTCCTTCCTTCTGCTACCCTGCACTGTTTTATTCTCGCATCCCACCGCCCTGCTAGACTTTTCCAGACAGCTGCTCTTCTGCTGTGCTGATCCAGCACCGCTAACAGCCTTGTGTCAGTCCCCCCAAAAAAGCTGCTCTCCCACCTGCCCGGTCGGGACAGGCGGCGGGAGGAAACACAGCAAAGAAGCTAATGAGACTGGGGAGCAGAGGGAGGACAAAATACCCAGTGGCTTAAAAACCATCCAATTAATATTTTAAGAAAGGAAAACAGTGTTTGTGACTTGGAGAGGGCTATTTTACTTCTCCCAGCTTTCCCCCTTATTTCACTTGCAGAGGTCCCTTTGACGGGCATGTCTCGGTTCCAAGCAGCCGGACCGGGCTTGCAGAGCAGTTCTCCCGATGCGTACAGCACTGTCGTACTCCTGCCGGCATCAGCCTCTTGAGCATCTCTTCCCTAATTGCCCATGACCCTTGCCTTTTCCTTCCTTTATTGTCTCACCTGCGGTCATACCCGCAGCTCAGCAGCTAGCTGGAGAGGGCTTCCCCAGCCTGCCGGCATTCTCAGCCACAGTGAGCATTTCTTGGCTTTTATCCACCCAAGACAGTTCTTCAGTTGATATTATATCAACTCTGGAAGGAGCAATAACATTCGGCAGGTTACTGACAAAACTAAGCTTGACAGTTCATCCCACCTGCCCTGCAGTTCCCATAGGGTGAGATTTAAACAAGTTCAGTGAGCCATTTTATCGCTGGTCACTTGTTTCATTTCTTGGGGGACAGCGGTAAAAATCCCCCATCCCTTGCTCTCATTCCCAAATTTCTTCCTGGGTCCGTTTGTTTAAGAAACCAGCTACTTACTCCAGGCTTACCTGGTTCTCTAGGACCCCAGATACTGTTCTCACAGAGATTTCTGGGAGGAGATAAACACGGCTTAAGAGCAGTTAAGCCAAGGCCACAGTTTTAAACCCAGCACCGTCGTTTTTTGAGCACGCAGGTTGCAATACTGAGAGAAAGGAAGCATCACCTTCTGCATTAGAATTTGCCATCTCCTGGTGACCACCTGCCAGGCAGCTGGGCTGCCGACCTCGTCTGCTGTCTCCCTCTCACCCCCCCGTAGAAAAGAAGGGAAGAGAAGGAGAGAGGTTACAACCACCACAAAACAAGGCCACCTCGCCCGAGTCCGTCCTGGCACAAACCTGCTCCGAGACAACTTCTCACGCTCTTCCCCTGCTTCCACGCTGGGCTTCGGGCAGACCCCTCTCCCCTCTGCGTACCCCACGTAAGCCCTTTTCTGCCCGGGGGGGCTTTTTTCCTGGGGTCTCCCACCACAAGCGCTCCCTTTGGTGCCTTCTTTTTCCTGCTGCCAGAGGCTGACGTGGCCCCTGGTAGGGAGCAGGGAACGTGGCCCCCCTCTTAGGAGCACGACGAGCCCTTTTCGTCCCGCTGTTCCTGCGGGATAACGTCCCTGCATTTTCCTCTGCTCTTTGGCACGAGTGAACATCTGGTCCTTTTCTGTAAGTGGCGCTTTCCAGAAAGTTAGAGAAACTTTTCTTGCACAGATCTAGCGGCCAAAGGGCTGGAGGGGGCAGCTGAAATGGGGCACGGGAACATCCCTCCGTGAAAAGAAGTGCCTACGGGCACTCTATTTAAAGCTGCGTTTTAGTTGACCGAGTTATCAGATTGTGTTTAACAGCAACAGTGACATTTGTGGTAGACAGGAGGTTTTTCAGCAGATACTGTTGTAGCAGAACAATTTGCATGTGATCCTGCGTGAATGAATACGAAGTCTACATTCAGTTCTCCCTGGGCTAAAAGAGTGGATCAAGACTAAAAGCCGTCGCTATTAAGACTGCTGTCTCCCAGGCTGTATTTAGAAATATTCCAGCAAGAGGCTCAGGAGTCACCTCATACAGTGCGACTTCTCTGCCAGGTTAGCCACCTAATATTTAATTAATGGCTTTTCCTTCCCCAGTCTCTTTGCCCTCTCTTCCTATTTGTTTAATATTAATTCAATTTCTCCACTCTCACCTTCATCACAGCTTTGCTCCTTTAGGAAGAAGGGGTCACCATGAGGTTCTTAACAAATATGGTGATCTGGCATTTTGTTTGAGATCGATAGAGTTACTTCTGTGAACTGTTCTCCATGGGATTTCTACAGTGCTAAGGATGTCCCGTCTGCCAAATGCTCTACTTGTAACACAGGCCAAGATGCATCACAAATAAGCCAAAATTATCCATTTATTAAGAATTAATCACTAATGAAATACTTGACAGCTCAAATTTAAAGTTGCCTAAATAGTATTTTGTACCCTTCCAGAAAGATAAAGCAAAACTCAAACTTTCAGAAAATGAGGAAGTCAAGAATTAAATGTGAAGCCCTAAGTCTGATAACTCATCCAGAATCCTCCTTCAACATAGGAGGAACATATGGAATACTAGAAAAATACAGAGGCCCCAATTCTTTATATAGTTACATTGATAGCTTGTACTAGCTCCCTTCAAACGACAGCGTCATCCGGTCATAAGGCCAGCATCACGTTGGTTGGTTTGATAAATATCCTTTGTTTCAAGTAAATTCACAGTTCAACTTTACTGTACATAATCTTCGCTAGGTAAATACCATTAAGTTTTGCTCTTTGTTGAGCACACACTTGACTTCACCTGTTGAAGCACAAACCCGCCCAGCTGAGCCCCAGCTTGCAATGCCCAGCAAACTGGACTTGAAGCTTCCATCAAAGCCGTAGGCTGCCATAGGAGATCCTGCCAAGCTCCCATTATCTCTCTGTGTAATTACAGCTTTTTAGTTCAGTGGGGTGTGATTAGCTCAAGCTGTAACTCATTTAGTGCACTATAATTACAGCGCACTCAGCTTCACAGTTGGTTTTGACCTAGAAAGGGTGGGTTCCTGGGGTTATTTTTAACAATCTGGTGGCAGTGTTTATAGGTATTGCCAAGCCTCACAACAAAAACAGCTGAAATTCGACAGGCACTGGACAGCCTCGTTAGTGGCTGCCAGGGTCAAACGTGTCTAGATATTCCTGAGTATTCTACATGTTGCTCTCATTTGTGTGTCTTTACATGTCATTTCAAGACTGGCTCTTCTTTTAGCAACAGACGCCCAGTGAAATGAATCTCGGGTAAGTGGTCTGACTGACCAAAGTGACTGGAAAGGTTTCTGCTTTAAAAAAAAAAAAAAAAAAGAAAGAAAAAATGGGTTATTTATTAACTATAAGATTGCTAGTTTCTTAACTTCCGATTAGAATTATCAAAAAGGTAAACATGCGGTAAGTGCTAGAGATATGAAAGGCAGTAAAAAATACAAGCTGTGCACAGGAAAAGCCTCATTTTATGATGGGGAATTATACTTTAGCACAATTAGGGCAGTAGATGCTTAATGACTGCCCAAAAAAAAAAAAAATACAGCTTCCACTAAAAATCTTTTATGACAATTTACCATTATAGATGCTTATAAAAGAAAGAGCAGCAGTAAAGCCACCCTCAAAGGATTGTCCTCCATTTTTTGTATCTTCTTTTTAAAAACAGTTTATTTGAATTAACGCTACTAGGTATTATTGCATCAATTTTACCATCCCTGTGTAGAAAAGCTGCAAATTCATTTACGTTATGGTGGTGGCTCAGTGACGCAAAACCTTGCTTGCTGCTCACATAGAAAAATCTCTCTTTTTTTCTGTGTTAAAAAGAGTCTTCCTGAAATCTCTCTCCTCTGCGTTGCTTTCACCAGGTGTTTCTGGACTCACGAATGCTTATAAACTCCTTCTGCAGGACCAGAATTGCTTTTCACCTACTAGGAAGGAGGAATTGGTTACATGAACTATAGAGGAAAAGCAAAACTAAATTGGATATTTCTTTGATCAGTAGGGAAGGAGTAGTCTCCTTTCAAAATAGTCTGGAGGACTGGCCAATGTTTTAAAATCACACATAAATAAGCACAATGGCCTGCAATATTGCAAAAGCTTGGTATAACCTCCTCTTGTTATTTTATACCTTCAGGTGGCAGAGAGGGATGCAGAAAAGCAGCGCTGGTACAGACGTAACTGAGAACAGCCTGTAGCATAACGTATAATAGATAGACTATACTACTGTTGCAGAAAAAAAAATTCTCAACCTTGATGACATCAAAAATATCCTTGCTCTGCAAGAAGTGATGCCGATAATCAGCTCTATTAAGGGTCACCCTGATATGACAGGATGCTGCTATCGCAGAGGAGCAGGGGAAGAGCTCAGACGTACACCCGCTTGCCAGAAGTGGCTGCCACGGCCGTAACAGGCAGATTTTTCTCAACAGCGAGTTACCTCCACGCTTTTATGTGCAAGGCTGAGCTCTCTGAATCACTCTGAAGTTCCCCTGTCACTTACACCTTGCTGATCTGGCCTTTTCGTCCTCCAGGGCACCCCCAGCCAAAGCACGAAGAAACGTCCTCCCCGCCGGATGGTGAAGGTGACCCAGCGCGGGAGCAGAGCCCGGCTTGCAGCAGGCGCTGTCGGTGTGAACCGTGGATTACAAAGCCGAGCCACGGCACTTTCTTGTGCGGAGAAATTGAAAGAAAACTATCGGGCAGGCCCGCCGAGGGAAGGTGGAAGAGGTGAAACCCAAGGGCCTTCAAGAACTCCTTTTCTTTAGGCTCTGCATGCCCGTGCGTGTTGTACAGCCTCTGCGGCTAACGAACATAAACGACGCTGGTTAAAAGCGACAGGAAACTAATGTAATCCTTCTAAAGTGACATTATTATAGATGGCGACTGTGGGAAAGGGATTCATTTACCATCCATGATAAATACAGTGGCTACTCTTTACACATAATGACGCTATTCTTACATATCCCAAAGGGTTGCGTAATTGTAACAAAGCTTCTGTTGCTGTAGCCCAGGGTGGTTGGGATTTGAGAAAGTTTTCCCAAGGTCTCTTGGGGTTTAATGTGCATGTTATTAAAAGCCCAAGACTGCCACTGTTTGCCATGCTGAGAAATGTTGTGGGCAGTCGGTCAGGGCAAAGGAAAATGGTAATGGAACCCTTACAACTTGACAGACTTGACTCAAGGTAAAAATATATTAGCCTTTTTTTTTTTCATCCTCTCTGCATACTGGGTGCCTTTCATTTTTCCCCTGCCAGTTTTCTAAGCCATTATTTCACAAATTCAATTTCTACACCCAGGACAGAACACTCTGATTGTAGAAGCAGTTACTTCTTCATGAAACATTGCCCAGCTGATTTTATTACTGGGGCTCCTGCTAAAATAAATAATTGTACAGAGAAGGAGTGTTTCCTTCCAAGCTGAGGGTAGAACATATGTCATAAGCTAGTTATTAAAACAACAGTATGCATTAATACAGACAGATTCACCCATTAGGTGGCATTTCGATGATGGTGACATTTCAATGACTTTATTAAAACCTAATTTATTATTTTTTTATTTTATCTTGTAGTGGTATTTCAACTGTTCCAGCTACTGCGTTAAAAAAAAGAAAAAAATCGATCTTTTGTATTACAATTCCAAAGATATACTCTTTAAAGAAAACTGATTTAAATGGGAGTTGTATCTTTGTACTAGGTGGTGCACTGAAGTCAGCAGAAGTTTTGCTAGAGTGAGGTCAGCTTCTCAAATGTTTAGGACATTTCTAGCCAAGTGGTTTCTGCAGCTCAGCCTCTGGGGTAGCAGAGCAGGTTGTATGTAACTTGACTCAACTCTCTGTTTTGAAGAAGTTGTCCAGAGTCAATAGCCCTTCTTCTCTAGCAGTGTTCACATACCTGTCTGCCAGGACACTGACAGCAAAGAAGGCAAGAAGAAAAAGGGTACTTCAGTCTGCCTGTTGAAGCTGGACCGGCATGCAGCAAAGACAGACGAACATTTCCAGGGCAGGGAAAGCAGAGAACCTGCAGCCCGGTGAAGAGAGGACTTGATTTGACTGGGAACAAGGGTGGGAACCCATTTCCCACCCTGCCTTTCTCTTCTCACCAGGCTGTGTGTGAGCTCTTCCTTGTCCCCAAAAGGTTGAATTTCCTTCTGGGCTGTGCCCCTCTAAAAGGCGGAGTGGGGAAGGGGGGTACCCAAAAGTCAGGCTAGATGCCTAAGAGAAAAGGGAGTCCATCCTGGCATTAGGAGAGAGCTGGGATTCAGGAACACCTCCTGCAGTATCCTTTCTTTGTGGCTATGCTCTCCCCAGCCCGTTTTATCAGCACACAGGCTTGTTTTCATCCCATTTCTGACTCACTACACAGAGAGAAGAGGTTCCTAACTCCTGGGTATGGATTTGAGGATCTGGCTCCAGCAATAAAGTTTTGTGGATCCAAATCAGTAAGAAGTAGTACATCAAAGATGACATGCTGCTTAGTCACCGGGGTATCAGGAGCAATTTTCATGCCCTTTGGCCATCTGCCATATGTAATACTGCATCAAGGCCCCCTTAACATACAGCAATTACTGACAGCAACTCTTGCCCACCTGAGAACAGAGAATCATCTCAGACCATTTCCCACATTTCTTCTTCTTTGTATGAATATATATATATATATATATTGCACTTATGAGGGAGGCAAGAGCCTGGCACATCTGCTCTCATGCTTGTTCCTTTGTCACTCTTCTGGAATACGTTCCAGCTCCTCACCCCACTTGAACTGACTGGAGTAATGAGCAGTCTTACTCAACATCTCGGCTGTTCTCTGCCTTGTGTTTTGCTTCTTAATGAGCTGAAAGGGTGAAATTATTAGCATGAAATTGCTGCAGTAGCTGCTCTGACTATCTGTACTTTCAAGCACCGCTACTTTACTGGTGCCAATTACAGACATTATCCTAATTTGCTTTTCCTTGCCAGTCAGTGTCCCACTGCCTGATGGCTTCTTACACAGTTTCCGTGAATATTTCCCTCTCCAGCAGTTCTGACCCAAATGTGCCCTCCTCTTTAGGAGGATTCAAACATCTTCACTACATCACCCTGATCGTTCTCTGTCTTCCCTCGGTGTGTAATGTAGTCGGTCTCTTTCCCCGACACAGAGAGGAGAGAGTGTGAACCAAGGGACTTGCTTCCCTTGCTCTTCCCTTGCTTTAGGAAAGGGCAGGTTCCGATGGCACGGTTCAGTCACGCATTTGCTGACTGCAGGGCTCAGAAAATTAACTCTGCATCACAGTGAGAGAATGGGAGGTGATAACCTCCCCCCCCAATTAAGAATCACAAATGTAAGGCAACTAAAATAATAGGTCCTTTTGTTAGACTACAATTTGAAGTGTCTTCCAATTTGACTTCCCATCTTTAAATCCTTGGTCTGTCTATGGAAACACCAAAAATTCAGAGACACACATTTGTAGACCATAATTAAGTCATTCATTGATTTTCTGTATTTATATTACACTCTCCTGTGCATCTCAATTTCAGTCGCATGTCTGCAAGTGATGAACACACATGATACTCCTCTTTACCTGTGTCAGCAGGGTAGCAGCTATCCATCAGCATCACATTTGTTTATTGTTCTGGTTATCACCCACCCAAACTTGTGCCCTACGGAGGTATCCTTCTGAGAGATGTGGCTTTTCTTTACTGACTAGTCCTTGCAGACAATTGCTGCTAATTTAGAAATAATTGTTCTTTTCAGGCATGCACGCCTCTTGCTTACTTTTCCAAGGTACTACCTTTTTCCTACACCTTGGAAACCTAAGAGACCAAAGCCACCCTCTCTATTTGGAGAGTAGCATAACAACATCATCCAGTGGATTCTGATGATTTTAGCTGATTTCTGTGGTGTTACGTCCACAGTAGATGCTATAAATGATGCAAAACATTTAGTGCCAAGTGAAAATATACGGCCATAATAGAACTCAAACAAATAAGCACTTTTTTAAAAAAAAAAACCAAAACAAAACAAACAAAAAAAGGAAAGCATTTTCATATAGTTCTACAATCTGAAATGAGATTTTGATTACAGGATGGGGGGCTAGACAGGGCAGGACTAGGAATATTAAACAGATACAACTTACTCTGCTTGAGTAACTTGGGCTTTGATTTCCAGTCAAGGAGAAAATATTAACAGAAGGTGGTGCTGCTTAAGCATAACAAATCTGGATATATCATTTGCTAAAGCCTAGAAAGGTCATTTAGGGATCTGTGGAGAACTCTACATTGCTCTTTATTAAACTGGATAACGCACAGAAATTCTAGTCCCATCTGTACCGGACATCCAGAGATTAATATAGGATTGCAGCATTATAGCTGTCATTGCAAAGCCTTTCCTCCAAAGATGAAAGACCTTCAGAGTCATTAATAAATGAGACCATACGGTATTCCTCTGAAACAAGCTTTGTAAGGATGAAGCACAGAAGCAGCAGCAAAAAGGACCCCTCCGAGTTCCTGCTTGCCTGGGAAGGTGTGGTGGAGCTGCCTGTCCATTTGTGGTTTCTCACAGAGGCCTTTTATCAGCAGGAAACAAAACACAATGGCTGCAGAAAAAGGTGCTGTACTCTGATATCTTTTCACAACAGGAACACGACTACTTTTGAAACCTCGCTCTTGACCTTGGGCTGTCTGGAGAGCTCTGTGCATCTCTGTTCTCCTCAGCGCCAGGCAATGTTGTGCTCCATGAGTCCTGCAGCACACAACTTTGGCCAAAAAGTTGGGCCTGACACAAAGGACAAAGTCTGTGCCGACTTCAGGGCAGCAGGGGTGAATTGCTTTTTGTTTGCTGGGTCAGCTACTCAGACCAGCAAGTAGATCAAAACAGAATCAAGTCTCTGCCGCCTGCCCAGCTACACATGGTGAGGGGCGTCATATTAACAGCTCTGAACATTCAGGTGTCAGGTCCCGGTAGCACCCTTAAGGTTGTACATGAGCTTCTCCTTTCCCAGGACAAGTATATTGCTTCGACCACGGTCTAACTCTGAGTCTAACTCTAATCTGCAGGGCTCTGAAGCCGTTAATTCCTGCTGCCTGCCTGCCAGCTCCCAGCAGCACCAGCACACAGCAGAAGGTTCCAAATGTTGTTCTTGCTGTCAGCGAAAGCAGCAAAATCTTCTGGGGCATATTAGTGCTGCTGTAGGTGAGAAGGCAACAGATGGAAAATAGGTTTAGAAGCTCAGGGGACATCCGCGATGCTCCAGGGACCGCAGATGGCTGGGAACGATCACAGTAAAAGCAGTAGTAAAATTATTCAGGGCCTCTTACCTTACTAGAGCCAAAGGAGCGACTTGGCCACCTTGTAAACAGTGCCCATGACAGATGGTTGAATATCTATCTAATCAGAAGTTGCTAATACAGGGAAGCATTATGGCAAACCCTGAATTCTGCTAATCCACAAATTCTAAACCTGCACAAAAGATATACTGTAAGGTTCACTCAGAAACCAAAGAGCATGAATAAAACCTACACATCTGTAGAGATAAATTAGTACTTCCTTACCCTTATCTAATCTGGCTCATTAGAAGAACAAGAAAAATATGGGAGCTGATTTTTTAAGTGACTTTCTCTCTGTTTCTCTGACTTTGATTTTGAAAAGAATGCATGAATTTATGCAGAACCACACCGCATTCAATCCTCTCCCTCTACCTTGCTGAAGAAGGGGGAAGAAGATCTTGAATCTCCACCTATTTTAAATTCTGCTTGTATTAAGAGAACACAGACAGAAGCATTACCTTTCCTTGCAGGGTTTCACAGCTGGGCTACAATTTGAGGAAGACACAGAAGCTGGTAGGAGAGCAGGGGACAGCACTCTACTTGCTGAGTTATCCCATCAATTCTAACGGGTTGACTTGAGGAAAAGGACATTGTGTAAGAAAGGTGCAAGAACTAGACCCTGGAAAAAAAGTATTTGACCACATATTTCTGTAGTTGGGAAACTTTTATTTATTTATTTATCATAGAAGTCAAGCAACACAGAAAGAGACAGCTTTGGCACAAGTTACATGAATGCCTGATAGCTAGTTGCTGTTCCCAGTGGCTTAGGAAACCCTTCCAACCTGGGCTATTCTATGATTCTGTGAAGTTTCTAAACCCTCAAACAACAAATTCAGCAACAAAATGGAAATTACAGACAAAAGCCTCATATCATGAAGGAAAGCTATTCTTACTTTGCAGCACTTCACCTCTTCAAACCCAGATATGTTTGGTGGTCCTATCGCTCCTGCTTTTGCGAGTGGAGGTGAAAGAACTCCACTCAGGGAAAGAGTGTAGTGGTTTTAGTAGTTAAGTCAGAATAAAATAAGAATTTCAACATGCAAATCCACTTAATACAGTAAGAATATGTTAGAAAAAATAAAGATCTGTCCTACTTCTACAGGTTACTCCTGCACATAGTTGTTTACAAGGAAGATAGTAGGCCTAAGTCTATTTTGCAGCTTTAGCAGTACAGTTATAGTGGCTGAACACCTTAAGATAAATAAATAAAAACGAAAAAAACCAAACCTACCTAATATACCATTTTAACAAGAATGAGTGGCTATTGTTAGCAAACCTGAATTGCAGCATTTGGTAGAAGATAAGATCTCAGGAGTTATTTCAAAGTTTAGCTAAAAGGACAAATTTAGATAAAGAGTTCATGCTTACAGTCCATCTTCCTAGCCATCATTCTAACTCTTCTCTATTGTATCTGAGCACCTAATAAAGACAAAGTCATCCAAAGAATATATCCTTATCTCTTGAGGGCACTGTACCCAATTTGCAGGTAGAAAGCTGAAAAACTGACTGCTGAGCGACTTGCCAAAAGACATACAGAGAATATCCGTATCAATGCCTGGAGTTTAAACCTTGCTGCCTTACCTACCAGCTCCTTCACCACACATGGTGAATAAGGACTCAAACAACACCTGTAGCAAAATTTTATTTCCTCACATTGTTTAAATAATTTACTAGAGTAAGTAATATAGCAAAGTACCATAAGAGCAGCCGTTTGGGGCCAGATCAAAGGTCTGTCTAGCCCAGTATCCTACTGCCAGCAGTGGCTGATAATAGATGTCAAGAAGTGTCGCACCCACAGGGGTTCAGATCATTGGAAAAGCTCAGACTCAAAAGCTGAAATATCCTTCTACTCGGCACATTTTCTTATCTGATCTCCCTAAACTGCATGTCAAAGCTACACGGAAAACCGCTGTCTGTGGGCTTTCATACATATTATGGACAAGCTGTGACAATTCAGCTGTAGTTTAAACCTGAGCTACACGGACTACTGCTAGCAGTCCTGCCAGGTAACTTCCAAATCTCTTCCAGCAGCTTTTGTTATCTACTGAACTCCTAACTCCAGCAGATTTTTTAGGAATCTGCAAGTCAAAAAAGGCTGGAGATTGCTTCCTTAGAGATTAGGTTTTGGGTGATTCTTCTTGCTGTTGCCTGTTTGTAGCTGAGAAAATCCTACCATCTGCTGGAGAGAAGAAAACCTGCTCTGGTTCCTGCAGCTGTAACTATTAATCTTCCTGCACTTCATGTGCTTTTGTCTCATTTTTGTTTCAGTACTTTTTTTTTGTTTTGTTTTAACTTTAAGATGGTTTAATTATCCTGTGTGCACAACGATTTGGCTAAGTCACTTTGTGTGTGTACACATGCGGATGTCTCGGATGTTCACCCTATTCTTTAACTCCCACTGCTGTTTTGCAGTGAGGCAAACCAAGCCTCACTTAATTCATAGTAAGTAAAAGCTTCAAGTGGAGAAAGAAGAGCTTACTTCAGCATATTTTTATTACCTCTTGAGGTACAAGGTGACTCGATCCTGTATCTTTCTGAAAAGCAGGCTTTTCATGCTGACTAGAACAGAATATAAAAAAATTAACCCAATAGTAACGCTCCAATCCAGTACAGCTCTTTACTTATCACTTCGGCATTTCCCACTAGGTTACTGCAAGGAAGCAAGACCGACAATCCTATCTGTGCCTTTGTCTGGGACCAGAACCGGCTTGAGTCAGCTCTTCAAATCCTGGTCAGTATTGCAGAGGGACTGAGCTGCTTGAGCAAAGCACTTGTCACAGCAGATACTTTTTCATACTTTAGAGGCTATCTAAGCATGAAAACAAAAAAAGAAGCCACTGCACTCCATTGCCTGCTGTGAGGTTTGCCCACCATTTCTTCTTAAAGCACACAGCAAACGGAGCGCCGACCCATGCACGACCTGTCCCTTGCAGCAAAAAGAAAGCTGTGGAAGACTAACGTGGTCTGACTGCTTCTGGGGAACAAGATATCTCACCAAAGATTCTCAAAGAATCCAGCTCTTTGGGACCCTTTTCACAGCCAGCTTTCTTCAAGACCCCAACCCAGTATAGAGCATGTGCCCATTACATATTTAAAGCATGATAACAGTTTCTCTTTGTCTGTCCTGCCAGCCTGGTATCTGTTTCAACATAGTTCAGGCTATCTGAAGAAAGAACACATTACGGTGACCCCCTTGTCTACATCAATGCATTAGATTCCACACCTTTATTAAAGAAAACAGAAGGCGGGCATATTTGCCGACCCTAGCACATGGTGTTTACATCCTACTTTAAACACAAGGCACTGGTTCTTACATGCAAGCGTACATACATGCCTATGAGCTTGTTCATGCATCCCAGCTCCAGCTGCCAGGGGTTTGATGGATGCACTGGTAGGAGCCAGAGCAATAGTTATGGCCCTCAGACTTCTTCACTAGCACCATCCTGACTCCTACAGCAAGCCCAAGAGCAAAGACACCAGGAATGCATTCTCGGATGGGTCTGCTGGGGTCACTTGGAGCTTGGCTGTATCACAGACAGTTCTTGCAATTGTATCTTACGCTTTTACCCATGTAAAACCTGTTGGTGTTTTCTTTTCCAGCTAACCCTAACTTTTGTGCTATGATGCAGCATAACAAAAACTAGCAGGAAGCCAGGCAGACAGAGAAGTTTTTTCCCCCACTTTCCCTCAGTTTCACTACTTACTTAGGCCCAAAATGTAACCCCAAAGTCCGACATGCATGTATTTAGGCTCCCAGTTTTCAAACAATATTTATAATGACATACTGTCTAAGAGTCCAACTCTTCCATAACTCTGCAAGTCACAGGTTTAAAAAATATTATTTTATTCTTTCTACCATGTGTAGAGCAAGGAAACCAAAAGCAAAGTGACCCATATTTTGAACACCGTTACTCTGCTTTGGGTGTCTGCAGTAACACCATCAAAAGAAACAGAATGACTTATGGCCTAATATATAGCTGTATGCATTATGAAACTGTAAAACAAAAAGGAACACATAAAAATCCAGCAAGGTAGCAAAAGTATCTTTGATCTTATATATTATTTATCTCTTCAAGTACGTAAACCAAAACAGTACGTTTTGCTCTGCATTCTGTATATCTTACACCTAGAATAATAATCTAAATCATGTAAAAGGACCCTTGCCTAACAATCCAAAATCCTTTCTATGAAAAAGTGAAAATCCCCCCAGCCCACAGCTTGTTCCTTCCTGGGTAGTTGGGGAAAAATGAAAAAGACGCGTTCTGCAGTGTATCCGAAGATTGAATAATCTAACGCTGGCAGATCATTGAGTTCCCAGGGAATTTTCTACATAAAGGAAGTCAAGTACGAGCTGATGGGGAATGAGGGCTCTGGGAGATTTTATCACCAAGCTACAGCCTGGAGTGGTAGTCGCGAGATGCACCTCCACCGATTTCTGTTCCGTGCATTTGCAGCAATCCAGCAGTTACCATAAACTTCAGCCTGACTAAAACGTGTTGGGAGTTAGGCAGGACATTTTTCTTGTTATAAGCTTGTTCCCGCTGTTGTAGATTATAATTTCCTTTCATCACACAACTAGAAAAGAATATAATGCTGGAATCTTTTGATGCTTTACGTTCTGATGGAAATAGGTTCTTCTGTTCTAAACCCACATACAGAGTTGAAAAGAAAAGCTAGAGAAATATTGTTTGCACTAAAATCAGTCCCTTGGTGTGCGTAAGGTAGGCTAAACAAGAACATCACAGATTTTCTCAGGGAGTGTCAGAAAGTGACATTGTAAATAATTTAAAATGAATATAGCTAGTTATGAGATGCTACTGTATTCCAAGGAGATGTAGGAAAGATATAGAAATGAAAAACCTGGAAGAATTAGAACAGCTAATTCTTATGATGTTTGAGTAACAAAGAGTGAGGATAGAAAATACACACTAGAATCTTGCCTGCAGACACACCTCTATTACTTCAGTTAAATTATGACTTAAATTGGTTTATCTAATGTAATACCCCTATACAGATACCTGCATTATTTTATCAGTTATTTGTTTGGATAACCAGCTTGAGAAAAATCAACACAAAACAACTCAGGGCTACCTATATATTGGCCTGATCTGGTATAATGAAGCAATTTCTAAAAATATCATTAAATTCTGTGTACGGATAAGACTTGAAATATCTCACTGGATAGTGCTTGATCAAAATAGCAAAAAATAATTCTGGGGAATTCACCGATATCAGTTCCATCATTCTGGAAATGAAGATTAGAGAAAAATGCATTTTTTCTCATAGGCCTGTGAGTGAAATGACTGTAAGCACATCCCTGTTTTATAGCTATTGGAGAGCTCTTGCTCCTTGAGACACCTAGGAATCTCAACGCCACTCAGGTTTATGCATGCAGGGCCACACATCCCCCAAAAATTGGCATTAGAAGAACATCAGTGTTTAAGAAATGCAGTAAGAGCCAGACAATGACCAAGAGAAGGATGCCTGTGTCGATGAGTTTCATCATGTGCGTGTGGCAGGATCCAGTCTTCACCCAGTACGATTACTATTTTAGATTAGGACTCCTGCCTGACGTGGGGAAGAGGACGGAAGACATACCTGCCCTGGGGATAAGCAAACAGTGAGCAACAGTAAGCAAACAATGGGTGCCTTCAGAGATCAAAACCGGGGTATTTTTAAAGGTACATATGCTAGGAAAAACATACAGACACTGGAAACGTTCATTCAGTTTCCAAATCATGTTCAAAAGATCACCGTCATTAAAAATTTGTAAAGCTTTTTAAGTAGGAAAAACCCATGCCTGTCAGTAGAAATGAGAATACTCACCTGGCCCTGTCCTTACCAAATCATAAGTTAGAGTCGCCATCTCTCACAGCCACTCCGCTTAGCCTTGCTCCATCTATAGATGTCTTCCCTCACCCACAAGCTCTTTTCCTCCCAAACTCTAAGGGTTTCTGTTCACCCTATTTTTTTCCTATAGCCTTTTCTCTCTCAGACTGCATCATCCCATATTGCTTGCTCTCTGCAGCTAAGACAAGTTTAGGTTCTTCCTTCACCCGGTGCCTCGCACCCCCCCTCCAAGTAAAAATTTCCTTGAATAAAACTCAACATGTAGCACAACCAACCTGCTCTTAATGTCATTTATTCTAGACATGACTGTAGAAAGCCAAGCTTAACAAGCAGCACGAAAATAGCTTCCTATTGCCAGCATCAGAGTAAGAAGCTGTGAATTCTTTTTTTTCTGACAGCGTGTTATTTATAGTAAGCAGACAAGGCCAGGGGTGGCTGCAAGTGACTCCAGGCCAAACAGAATGACGGTGAAATCTGTCAGGATATGAGCTCGTCATCACTCCCTCTCACTGTAAAGCACAGAAAAACAGGGAATGAGGATTTCCTGCCTGATACTGCAGGCTTCCAAATAGCCTGTTCTCTACCTTGATAAGAGTACAAAACAAAGCAGGCATTTCTTCCTGCAGTGGAGTGACCAGCAAAATGCTGAGGCATGGGTTTTCCTGAGGGTTAAAGTTCAGTGTCTTGTGCTTTTTGGCAAAACCCTTGCAGTTTGGGATGAGTTTCCCTGCCATCTCCTAATGAGTTATAATGCCCAAGATGCTGAAAGAAATAGCAGGCAGATGGAGCTAGTGATTTATGCATCATAGGCAACAGAGGCTAAGTGAGAGTGTTTATAGGAGCCATCTGCAGCTTTATACACTGATCCTACAGTCCATTCATTATGTTTGGGCTCGACACCAGCAAGAGGAGCCTTCAGCACACAAGCAGCAGTGAACTATAGGGAAAGTCTAGTAAGATCGGTTGTAGTGAACATTTTGAGCTCCCTGAGAAGAGTAGCTTACGTCAGCCTTGCTGAAGAAGGAAGCTCCTGCTGAAGGTACCCCAATGTATCACTCACAGACATACTAGTCTTTTCAGGGTAAAGTTTCCCTATGTTCGAGAAACAAAGTCATAAATCCTGGCATGCTTATCCTCTGTAACTTGGGTCAAATCTTTTGACTTTCTTCTTCAATATTTACATCTATGAAAAAAGAGGATACTTTATTTACCTCATATAGATATTGTGAGGACATTTTTGTATTTCTATATTGCTTTTAACATGCAAATGCACTCTACAGTGGAACACAGTGCATATTACTTCAAAAGGCCACCAGCCCATGTTTTAGGACATATGAAGCATGTGTTTCAAAACTTTTTCTTATGCACAGTAGAGATGGGTCCAAATTGTAGTAATTCAGATAAGGCTCACGCTGTACCAAACCACTGTGTTATTTAGACTTGAGTTCAGGGTCAGGTCTACCTCCTATGAACAGACACTGTTCATGCTTTAGAAAATACTCAGTGTAAAGTGAAATTAGAAAAATGTATAAACATTACTTTTAATATAACAGAGTGCTGATGTATCAGAACTGGAAAATAATAATCAAATGAGATCTTCTGAGTGTTCACAAGCGTTTTAAGGTTCTTTTTGTCCAACCACACAATGAAATTTGTCAAGACATTCTTCCCAAAAAGTAGTATCCTAATAACTACCTTTTTACATAGGAAAAGTAGAAAGGGTAAAAAGAGTATAAAGGAGAAATCCCATGGTATCCAGATAAGGGTAAAATCCTGGCCCGACTGAATTTAATCAGAAGTTTGACAGGGTTCCTATTTTAGCACTTTGGGATGGAAAGTTTTGGCTGGGTAAGCAATATTATCTTCCTGACTTAAAACAGAAGGAGGACTATTGCGGTGCCTCCCTACAGCTCTCAAAAACTATGGCCTGGAAAGCGCTGAAACAAATGCGGAAATTTATCAGAGAGACATTTTGCCCCATAATTCCATACACGAAGGGAGGCCCTGGAGCTAAACCACCTCTTCACTGATGTAGACAAATCTTCAGTGACATCTTGAAAAATCCTGAGCAAGCTGGGACAGTCTTGACATTGAGGAAATGAGTTCCAGGAAATTTTGTTTAAATCTAGACATTGTGGCATTGAGATGCCTACTCAGCAAGAAAAAAAACATATCTGCTTTTAGTGCTAATGGCAAACTGATTTCTGAGATTGTCCTTCACCTGAGGTCTCTGCAAGTAAAGCAACAGCAGGAAAAAGCTTTTTGCCTCTGGGGCTTTAGATTAAGATCACTTAAGAAGGCAAGGTATTTTCACAACCAGTCACCACCCTCACACAGTGGTATCACAACTAATGTTTTCTGTAGTACAGGATTTGCAGAGATAGAAGAAAGCAGGTCAAGCAAGAAGAACTTCCTCTCTTTTTCAAGAAAAAAACTTAGACTTCTGGGGACAAAAATAAACTTAGCTACCAATTGATTACATTGTTTTTTCTAATGCTGTATTTAAATGACAAGTGAGTGCTCTAACAGAGGCAGAGTACCTGGAAGTATTTTACCTTGATTTTGGCTTGCTCCTCATTAAGCCATACATTGCAGAAAGGTTTAGTAAGAGGCAGTCTCTATGCCATCATCAAAAGCCTGACGTCTGCTTTTAGCTGACACAGGAGTTGTACCTGATGGAAGATAGAAGAGGGTATTTCGAGGAGGAAACATGCAATTACACCTGGATTTGGTTTGGATGTAATTTGTAGTCTTTCAGAATTTGTCAGTTTAAAAATTTTAAAAGCAACATTATTTTTAAATTTTTTTTTCATATATATATATATATATATGAATGCAATGATCACTCCACTGACTTAACAGAATCCTACCCATGAAGGCAGGATCGTATTCAGGACCACTACAATTTATTGGAAGTAATCATCTAGGTTCAGATTCAGCCAATTTTAGTGACGAGAAGCATTACTTAATGGAGCTATTTATTAAGTGAAAACTTTCATGGAAAAATCAGGGAAATTCTGTTTTTCAGCCTTCTGAATGCAATAAACTTGAATCTGCACCCACCCCCACTGGTGCAACTCAGCTGGAAGAGGTGAGTTCATTTCTGTGGTGTAGAAGTATCATGGAGCAGAATCAGGTCAGAAGTACACACGGGAGAATAACATAATAAATTGTCCAACTGCAGTGGGTTTTTTAATTTTATGTTTTCATGGCTATTGAAGACAACTGAAACTGTGCAAATGCTTTCCTTTAGCAAATAAACACTGTGCACAGGCTGGACTTTATGAAGTTGCCTCTACAGAAGCAAGCAATGATTAATGAATGTTTTTTAACATTTCTATTGAATATAGTCAAGTTTGTTCAAAACAAGGAACGCTGTGCCAACATTCTATGTTGGATTTTGTAGCTCCACCTGCCAGGCAGATATTCCCAGTCTTCCCCTGTATTTTTTCCATTCCTCCCTCTCTTGGAAAATTTTTATTATGAGAAATTTGCTTCAGTTATATTAGCAGAAGTCCTTAATTCAACAAAATATTTAAGCAGATTCCAGCCTTCTTCCATCTTACTTACATAGGGCTAAATTAAGATTGGTCGATTGCTATGTGTCTTTCTGTTTTCCATTGGACTTTGTTGTGGGGAAATTATTAAACACTCTGAACTGTTATAAAGACTTAATAATTTGCATTTACTTGCATCAGGGACATGTAATTCTCTCTGATTTTATATTAAGCATTTACTAGTTTGTTGAACCACATGACACAAAACTAAGTTGAGAAAAAAAATTCCAAAAAAATTATTTCATTCCAACTAGAGGAAAAGCCTCCAGTGAAGTAGATGATTAACACCATTTTTAGTTCTCCTAAAATCTTAAGCCAGTCCTATCCATTGCCAAACAAAGGATGCTTCACCTAAACATGACCAAAACATAAACTGCTGTAAAAGTCACTAGGGACTAGAGAGAATTATATGCACAGAATTTGGAATAGAGCACAACTATGCAACGATTTCTTCTTTAAATCATTTAAAGACATTTCCTAGCCAACTGAACATTGACTAGTGGTCACCTGAAATGTAATTGCTGGCCATAATTCTGAAAGCAATTGGTCCTATTAGTCACCGACACTCTCTCGGTAGAATAACACCTTTAATACCAAACACATTCAAAAGCAGTGGGGAAAAAAACCCCTTAGATTCTAGCTTTCCTGTTTTCTCAAAAGAAGAATTACCCATATAGGCAAGCTGGTTACCAAACAATACAGAGACTGATACTGCTGATTAACACGGTATAAATATTACCCATTAGGCCTACTACTATAATTAGCAATTATAACAACTCAGCTAAGAAAGGTCCGTTTGGAACCATCAGTGAGGGATTAAACACTAACATGTTCCTGAATGCCTGATTTCCAGATATCACCTTGACCCACATGGATATTGAAATACCATTCATGAAGTAGCAGTTCCTTTCAGGAGGGAGCAGCATTTTTTGTCCTGTCAATAAACTTCATGGACCACCTTAGCAGCAAGAGCATTTACCAGCTTCACTAGATTTTTGTATACTATTGGAAATTTTCAAAAGATTTTTGGTTTTCATCTGCTAGTTAGATGATTTAACTATGAATCTCACTGCATTACACTTTTTGGAAGGACTCTCTATTCAAGCGAAACAACAATTTCTCTTTACGACCTACTCCTGGACTCTAAGTTGTTCAAAAGTCTGTTTTTCACAGCAGCATCTGCCCAATGTGCTAGTTGTGCCAGACTAATTTCACTTCAGTTTGGGTTGCTGCTTTCCATACTTTAAATTTAAAGATAGAGGAAAATTTAAGCTGGCATAATTATCACTACCAAAAACCTTTCACATCAGTTTCAATAGAGAAGATGGAATTGAAGATACTATCAGGTCTCCTTTAGCCCTTTCCTAAGACCCACAGGAACCACAGGCAAGTTTCATGAGAACTGTACTCACACAGATGAAACCTAAAAGGAAATGACAGTTCAGATATTTCATGAGACAGAAATGCAGAACCATCTAGGCAACTTCCAATTAGATTTGCAGACTGCAAGGTTGCAGCAGAGAGGAATGACAAGAAGTTTCCTGTAGCTGAGGCAATGATGAGTATATACATCATATTTCATTTGTGATGCTTATAGCTATTAAACATATGCCAAAATGAAGGGCATAGCTCTCAACTTATCAAGATCAGCCTGTCAAGGTCTGGATGTGAGATACTGGCCTTTAATATATTAAGAAGGTAACAAGAACATGGTGAAGAATGAAAAATAGCATTGCATAACATGGAAAGGACCTAAAAACACATGGCATGAGTTGCTTTTACATAGTTTTCTATGCATCAGGCTTTCTTGTGACAGAAATAAAGTGTCAGATAACACAGGAGCCGCGTGGTACAAGAGCTAAAATAGAGAAAATTGCCTGAGTTGCCTTTCCCTGATCAGAAGATGTTTCATAAGCTTCTGACAGGCTGGAGACCACATAATCACAACACACATTTGCAGAGGTGGATGGAGTCTTGATTCAATTGCCCTACTGCTAAATAAAAATCTTAACAAGACTCTGAGAGATGCCTGTGCTTTGCGCTGAATTAATGAATGCTTGTCTGTGAGAGGAAAATCAAATGTGACAGTAGACTTTTTTTGAAAAAAATCCCCCAAGCATTGACTAGATAAACCCCCCTGAACAGTGAATATATAAGTTTTGTTTTCAGTAATGATGTGCTTAGCATTTACAAGCTAAGTGAACTGAGCATTCTACCAAGAAAATGAAGGAACTGAGATGCAGTTAACCCTGCTTAAAGTTAAGATAAGGCCTGGAAATAGAATATGCTTTGAGGATTATGCACTAAGGACATACAATATAAAGGCATAAAACCTACATACATTAAGGGTATGAATCAAGCTAGCAATCAAGGGTCAGGAGGGAGGCTTACGGCAAGACACAAGCTTTAATTTGCAATCTGCTAAGGATCAATTGCAGTTGCTGCTTCAACTAAAGCATTGATCTCAACAGCTAGTCACAAGGGGACCATGCTCATAGCTGTCACGGTCTAGTTGAATGGGCTTGTTTAGCCAGAAAGTGATAATAGGTCTGAGAGAAGGAAGGGCCTGGACCCACTGAGTTAGAAGCACTCACTTTTGTCCAAATTTAGGCCATAGAATGGTATTGCATACAATATAGTAGACAGCTATTGAAAAAAATAGGAGAAAGAATCATCCCAGGGAACAAAAAGAACCATAAAAGGAGACTGAGAAGAGAGCCTTGATAAAAAACCTATTATGGAGGGACCAGCAGATATTGCCTACTGACTTGACAAGGGATCAGAAAGGAGCCTCACAGCTATGGAGGTCCCTTCCTCCCCCCACAAGCAGGTTATCTCCTTTTGGAAGACAGGCTTATGACTTTGAGTATGTTTTCTTCCACTCTGTACAAGAGTCCACACTGAGAAGGAAACACAAAGAACATGTCAGCAAGAAGTTCTGGAAAAGAAGGTTCAACCCGGAGCACCTTGATCTTAATGTGCGCATGTCTTCCTTCCTGCAAAATTGACATGCGGTGGAGGAATTATGCCAATGGGTTAGCTCCAGCCAGCAGCTCAGCACCACATAGATGCTCACTCACTCCCCCCACGATGGGATGGGAGAAAGAATCAAAAGGGTAAGAGTGAGAAAACTCGTGGGCTGAGATAAAGACAGTTTAATAGGTAAAGCAAAAACCGCGCATGCAAGCAAAGCAAAATGAGGAATCCATTCCCCACTTCCCACGGGCAGGCAGGTGTTCAGCCATCTCCAG
>JANXJC010000064.1:5137079-5159705 GCA_027564655.1 Leptodon cayanensis | reverse complement strand
AAGCTTTTCTATTTTGTTAGACAGCCTTTTCAATTAACTTTTATTATAACAGGTCGTTGATGGTAATATAGTTCAGAAATATATCTGTTTTAAGATAAAAGAGGTGATGGGCAGAGTCTTGGTGGTTTTTTTTTAAAAGAGCAAACAACCCACAACAAAAAAAAAAAGTTTTTCCCAAAGGCTTTGATTCATTTTAGAGGACTGTTTCTGGATTTTGAGTGATTTTTTTTTCTTTTTTTTCTTCTGTTGTCTTGTGTTTTGGGTAAAGTTGATAACCTCTCTGTTTAACTTCAGCCTCTCAATAGTTTCCTTCCTTCCCTCTGCTGCTTACAGCTCTTCCACTAATACAAAGTGGAGAGTCATTCTTGGAGTTTACACCTGGAGCAACATAAAGGGTTTTGTAAGCCTCCTGCTTCCATTGAAAACATATGAGCAAATATTGAGACTAATGTGACTTTCACAAGTTCTCTAGATGTTGGAAGGTCTAATTGTAACCAGAAAGTAGAAAAAAAAAAAGTTATTTACTTTGAAAAATTAACATTCACTTTCATGATACTGGGAATTAATAGAGGAGATACATTGTTCCTGCTTTGTGGACTTACTTTGACCCTGGATTTGAAGAATCTGCATCATTTTGGCAATGTTTTTGTAAATTAACTTCTGATCAAGGAGATGGTTTCTCTGCCGAAGAAACTCCCATCAGTTTAGACACAGCAGAAGCAGCTCTGTGTAGCTTTATCTTAAAACAAACACTTGGCCAGCTCGTGGGAACAGCAAGTTCCATGCTTTTCCAGTAATTTGTCTCAATTAATTCATTTTTGTAATTTCACACCATAGTAGAGAGGCTTGGTGGAGCTTGATGTTTTGAGAACTGACACTGACTTTTAAAGGGAAGATTCATGTGCAGTGTTGAACCCCATAAACTGAGTGAGTGATGTTTAGGAAACAGTGCTTGTAATAGGGCACTGATTAGCAGCAGATACATTAATCAGAAGTGTTTTATTCAGAGTAACTGGTTCTGGATTGTACACAGTTGAAATCTGGTGCAGTATTTTGCTATGTTTGTTACAAAACAATGTTTTATTCCATCTGTACAACAAGAAAATCTGTTGCAGATGTAATGTATATAGTAGCATAAGAAGCCTCTTGAGAGCAGCTAAAAGTGTTTGACAGATGGTAAGAGGCATTTGGGAAGTGAGATTTTCATTTTGGGGAAATAGCTTGGACTTCTGGTGTTAGGAATAAATAAACCTCATTTTCTTCACACTCTTAATTGTGGATGTGAGGTTTTATCTCAGCTTGTTGCCTCAGCACAGGGTGCAGCACTGATCCTTCATCCACTAAAAATGCTACATCTGTCTCTTCGGAAGTTCTCAAGGTTCCAGTGACTTGGACGCAATACGGGAGTGTGTGTATCTGATCCTCCTCTTTTTTCATTCATCCGTTTGAAAGGGTTCTCATTGCATCTAAGCTTGGGCTGGTTCATATCCTATCTGTATGTTCATATGTTTTCCAGTGCAATAATCCTGTCACCCAGTCTTTGTGTTTTAGTACTGCAGAAGCTGTTAATATGACTATTCAGTTGAGATAAGGGCAAACAGCTTGTTTCTTCCAGAGTTATCATTTGCTTGCTTGCAAACTGAAGCCATGGTATTTTGAAGGTTATTTTAAAGACCAGCAGGTTGCTTTTTAAAAGGACTTGGGAGTGTAGCTGTATTACTGGTAATTTAAACATGTGAAAAAATATTTTTATTGAATTTGGTGTTCTTGCACAACTTAGGGAAGCATGCATATTGTAGGTGACTTTTTTTGCTTGACTGTTTTGGCTGTTAAGGGAATTATACATCAGAAGAAAATAGGTTGGTTTTAATATTCATGTGTTTAAAGCTGATACGAAGTGGGTGGCCCAGTAAACTGAGTTGGGTATTTGACTGTGGCTTGGGCTTTATTTATCTTAGGAATGCTTTATTTATCTTAGGAATAGCTTTAATAAATTAAAGGGTGGTTTTCATGGCTCCTTTCCCCTCCAAAGTAACGAATAAAGCCTTCAAATGATTTACTTGCCTCTTCAAATGGCAGAAGCATCATTCCAAACCTGGGTTCGTCTCATATATAGTAGGTGTTTTTTAAAGTACATACAGAGGGCCTCATCTCAGCAGTTGGCATGTATTTCCTCAAAAAGATGTTCTTTAGATGTTGTATTTCTTATGGATGATTTGGAGAGTTAAGACAAACAGCTTATTACTTATAACTAGAAGATGCTACTTAGAGAGTGTTACATTGTTGAGATGAGATTTGTGTGGTAAATTATAGGTTCAGTTGGTGTCTAGTTCATGAATTATAAAAGATTCCTGGCTGCATTCTAAAGGAGAAATGTGACATTTTACGATTCATGAAGCACTTGTTGCCAGGTACACAGCAAGTTCCTTTGCTTGAAATTTCACGCGGATTTTTTTTCCTAATTACTGGTAAGGCATGTGGTAAAAAAGGATGCTTGTACAGGCAAAGTGAGTACTTTTCTAGGTAAAACATGGGCAACGTTTGCTTAAATATTGCATTGACTGATCTCATTTTTTAGTTAATATATTCAGATTTTACAGTCTTGCAGTCTTTGCAAGGTTAGAAAAAAGTATGCTGCTGTAAACCTGCAATGAGGTACTCCTCAAGTGGCACTGAATTAAGAAACACGTTTACTTGAGAGCTTAGCTTCCCTTGTCTAGTTACGGTATAGTGGAAAAGATCACTCAGTATGAACATACATGGTGACAGATATAAGCCCTTTTCAGTACTAAATAGCATATTTTTTCTTTATTCTTGTATGTTAGATTCTGATGTAAATACCTGCTTGAGAGCCACTGTGTTTTCTTTGAAACAGGCCATACCATGAGAGGTCCTCCATGGTCTCTTCCTGCAGGTGATAACTAATACTGTAGAGTGGATGCCTGGAGTTGGGGAAAAATACTGCTCTCAGTCGCGCAAAGCTTTTGGAATAAATCTGCACAAGTTTGTCACTCCCTGCACAAGCTGTTCCTTCCAGATCCGTCTCAGAGGTGGCTGCCTAAGGGACCTGCTGCAGCGTGCTCCTCCGTGCCTGGGGACGTGTGGTAGGAAGGAGCAGGGTGGGAGGCTTGTTCCTCACGTGGTGGGGCGCCAGTGCTGCCAAGAAGAGAAGGAGGCAGTTTGTTCGTAGTGGAGGTTTTAGTGCAACTTGTGAACCTTTATGTTGCATAAAGCAAATACTGTTCTTAAACACAGAAGTGATAGCTAGGATATTGTTTAGACAGTAAACCAGTGAGTCTGCATAAACTGCAGTTCGTTGTTTTGCAACTGTGGGAGTCGAATCCTGCAGCGCCATACTGTACCAGGACAGTGGGTTTACCATTGTTTGTCACTGGAGAACTAGTCTAAGAGGACTACAGCCTGAAAACAAATATTTAACATGGCTCTAGAAGATCGTCAGTCTCCTTACTTGCATGACTTTACCTTTGTCCAATAAGAGCTCCATTATGAGGCTTTTGATGTCAGAAGTTTCTTTTGCATAATTGAGAGCTCTGGCGATGTTTTCTTTCAGTAGTTTTTCCAGCAGAAAGCAATCACAAGAACAAGTTTATTTGTATCGCTTAAGTGAACTGAGCCAGTTTAGATAATCCATTTAGAGTAGTGCAATCGACCATGTAATGCTTGGAAAATGTTTTGGTTGAAACAAATGTATTATGACTTAATGTATATAACACAGTCTATGTTACTTGGACCTGACTCTTGAGTGTGAACTATTTAACTTTCTCTTCCCCCTCATCCCCATCCTCACATGTGTAGTGTGAAAATGAAGCATCTCATTTGCTTGATGGATTGATTTATTTGTCCTTTCTTAGGCAGTTTGCCAATGGTGTATCTCCCACCTTGGAGATAGGCACAGATAATTTTTGTGCTTCTTGTATAGCAAGATGGCAGTAGCGCTGACTCCTTGTCTGTATTGCCACCCACACCCTGGCTGCTGAACATAAACCTGCATTTGTTCCTGTGCTTTACTGAATGCTGGCTCCATGGAGTTACAATTGGGAGCTAAACTAAATGTAATTGCTAGGAGTGGTGCTGGGTGGAGGTGGTGTGGATGACCAGGAAAGCTTTGTTTCAGGCTTTGGTCATTTCCAAGTGAAGAGAGCCTGTGAAGTCAACCAAGCACTTGAGAAAGTGGACCTCTTTTCCCCTGAATAGGTGGATGTATAATTTAATGTTTTTGGAAGAAGTCACCTGCTCTATGCTCTAATATGACTAGTGCCAGTATTACCCTGTTTTTCCACTAGTCCTGGAAGCTGCTGCACGGCTCTTTTTGAAGCATATTGGACACTCAAGATTACTGATTATTTATTTATTTATTTATTTTTTACAATCTAGAAGACTGAGTAACTTCAGAAAAAGAATATGCACTTTAAATACTTAAAACACGCTGATCTTATGAATACATAGTCCATGTATAAATACAGAATACAGTATCCACAGACATTAGGATGATGCGTATAGGATGGTAACTAAGGGAAACTTTAACTTTTTCTAATATACTAGTCCTAGAAATACAGGGGTGGTCCTGAGTTAAAATATTAACATGATGAAAATGACAAGAATTGAAGAAAATTAGCACAGCTATTGTTCCTTTTAGCAAACAATCTTTGAGTAATCACTAATATGTTTAATCTAAGTCTGGAGGAAACAAAGTTTGCATAGAAGCCAAAGCAGAGTTAAAAATAAAAAAAAAAGCTTTAAAATTATTCATTTTAGACCTCAAATAATAGCTAGTGTGTTTGGGAGGAAAAACTGCAGAGGAAAAGTTCTGTAGACTTGGGTCAGAAACAGGCATCAACTCGGTGACCTTGTACCTAATAGCTCAGTATCTTTGCAGCTGACATTGGCACGTGGAGGTACAGTACCTCAGCTAGCCTTTGTTAACAGTCTTTGCACTGTAAACCTGGGGCAAATGAAGTGATAATTTGGCTTTGACTAGTCTCTGTGGGCTTGTTACATGCACTATACAGCCAACATATATTTATTCTGAGCATAGTATAATGGGTTCTATCTAATTTTAGATAATACATTAGATTTTGCTAGTATGAGCTGTACAGTTGAGTTACTGGTTATGCTGCAGCAGAAGTTAATGCAGAAATGCTCTCTTCCCTTAATGCTCATTCTTCTTAATGTTCTCTTCCCCCTTTGGGAGGGGAAGAGAGAGGTTTGTGCATCAGAAGGAGAAGTCATTTAGGTCTTGTATTGGGGAGCCAAGATCCAAGGTCTACAAGAAGAAATTTCAGGATGAATAATAGTGTTTAGACTTGTGTGATTTCCAGCTCTCCGGATGCGAGACCATGAGTAATTCTCTGAATAAGGTATGTGCTTTTCTGCTATTTCCATTGCTTATGGGGAGAGCTTACAATGCTTTATGCTTCTCTGTTATTGACTTCTTTTTTTTCCCCGATCATACTCTTTTCCAATTCAAGCAGTGTCATGAAAGTTATGGTAATATAGAAGGAGCAGGACAGAAGGAGGATTGAGGAAGGCAGTTAAATTCTTACCTGAAGCAGCAGATAGGGTTAAAATAATGTGACTGAAAATCGGGCCATGCTGATGTGTAACATACTTAAGGTGGATGTGATGTGCACATCGCTAATGGAGGAGTATCTTTTGTGAGTGAAGACAACTTACATCACTTTCCTAACCTAGTGGCATCTCTTCTCTGCCATGTTGAGATGGCCTTTTTGGTTCTCTTCTGTCCGTTCTTCTGCCTAAGTAGGATGGCCTTCTGCTTGTTAGTTTCGTTGAGGAAAAGGCATTTGGGATTACTGTTTTTCCCTGTGATATATGACCTGTCTACTTTTTCCTGCAACTCCAGCTACACTGCCTGTTCCTATTTCCTTGGTTACTTACCATCTTTCTCCTGCCTTGGTCTCCTACACAGGTCACGGTTAAATTGCTGCAGGGAATTTTCTGTCTCATTTCTTGTAACTCCAGGTACCATCTGACTAAGCATGGCTTTAGCTGTTTTCAGAGGATTATAGTTTTAGAAGAGGCCATGATCATAACCTTGTATTCCCTCCAGATAGCTGAGATGCTGTGGAGGACTACTAGCTGGAGGAGGGGACTGGGTTTTTTGGGGTTTTTTTTGAAGCAACATGCTTTCCCGTGTTAGATAGACAGTGGTATGTGCTGTCTGTATGTGATGTCTGTACTACACAGTGCCTGTGTAGTATCTGCTTTACTGCAAGGACTTGCTTAACCCATAGAACATAATTTGCCTGTGTGCATGTGTATATTTGTGTGTATAAAAGAAGTATGCTAGTAATATGTTAGAAGCAGATAACCTCCTGTAAACTGCTAGATTGCAATCCTCAGTCTTCAGGCTAAGGCAACAGTAGGGGTAGCTGTGACCTGAAGTCCTTCATGTTATTTGCAGTGTCCTTTAGAAAAAGAGCCTTTTTGTATTGATAAGCAAAGCAACTTTGGTTAATCTGTATGGTGCAAATTGTAGACTCTGAAGGTACCTGTTTGCTTTGATTACTGTCTTTTAAAAAAATTTCTAAGTTGAGTCTGCATGATACATGAGAGAGAACTTGCAATTCTAAGCCAGTAATTCTAGCTTCAAAATTTACACTAAAGATTTTGCTAAGCTGTCCATTATGACCTGTTGGAGGCTGAAAGATTCATGTAGCAGTACATATTTCCTGTACCGAAATTACAGTTTTGTAATGTTTCTTTTGTGATCAAATGAAATTCTTATCAGTAATTAAAATGTAGTCTTTGTGACTGTAGAGAGAAGCCAATAAACTAACATTTGAATCTTGTTTTGTATGCAGAATTAAGGACTCCACACTAACCTCCCTATAAAGATTTACTCTTTGCTGTTTTTAAAAACAGTACCTTGATTCTAGCTTGCAAATAGGACTGTAGTTATACAACTGTCACTAACCTGTGCTGCAGTGAAAAGGGACTGGATAAACCTTAATGCAAACAACTACATTAAAATACCAGCAGTAGAAAATCATCAGGGGATAATAGGAGCTTAAGGTCTGTGATATTTACAAGCAAAAAGAAACCTCCTCTACACAAATCCTGATTCTACCTATTTTAATAATGCACAAAATTACTGACTGTAAGGAGAGGTTTTAAGATGGATTGTTGAAATCATCAACAAGAATGAATGTTTTCCCTTGATTGAAAAAGGTTCTCCTTTCATCAAAAAAGAAAGCCTGCTGAGGCAAAGAAGCACCGAGCAGAAAGCTTATACATGCTAATCAAGGTAGAAGATAATGGAGAGCAACGAGCTGCCCTATAAAATGAGGGAAAAAACGGTGAAAAATAAACCTGAGAGAGTGTACAGATGGGTCTGTACCATGTCAGCTACTTGAATTAAATATTAACTATACACGCTTACTGTCAGTACTTTAAAGAACAGTGCTCGATATTCCTCTCTTGTGTAAGAAGAATATTTTCTTTTAAGCTTAATAATCAGTTCCTTTCAGTGTCATCAGCTCTGTTTGGTTCTCAGCTTAGAACAGGAAAACGTGCTTTCTTTTTATGTAAACTAAGAACCAATGTAAGGAAATGAGGCTTGTGGTGTGAGAGGGTTTGGTTTTTGGTAGTTTCGCTTTGTTTTGTTTTTTTAAATTTGTAGAGGACCTCTGTTCTGGTCACTCACATCACAGGTTACAAATTGTGCTGCTGTGGTTTTCAGAGGCATGTTCATGTTGAATTAAAACAAGCTTTAGTGCTTTTTTCTCTGGTTTTGGCATATAAACTGTATTTGTCTTCAGTGAACTTGGAGAAGTTGTCCTTGCATATCTTATTGTGATTTCTACTTTCTTCCCAAACAGACCTAATTTATATCAAAAAGAAGATTAAAGATCTGATAGGTGGTCGCTATTTTCAAGCATAATAAATCAGTGAGTGTATGTTGTAGCATTTATTGAGTATAAATATTTATTTTTTTGTTAATAAAAAGTGACCAGAACAGATTTTTATGCATAATTTTGACTATGTACTTTATTAAATATCAAAATTTATTTAATCCTTCTTTATGAAATGAAGAAAACTGGTTGGTTTTCACTTATCTTAAGCCACTTTCCTCTGTGACTGACATTGTTTTTGTAAATACAACCCAGTTATGAACAGGGCTTGTGTTATCTTGTAATGTAAATATACTGAAAGAACCTCTGTTTTATTAATTGTCATATAAGCAGCATAGATGGAATCAGGGCATGAATACAATAAGGCAAAAGTCGACGTTCAGCTGTGCTGTTTCAGTTGCTCTATTCTGTGAATGCTTCCAAATATCACCTGTAGTCTTTCATTCGAAAAGGGAAGAAGTTACTGATCTTTACATCTTGTATAGATTAAATATTTGCCAATAGGAAGCTCAGAAAAGTACATTGCAGATGTTGCTCTACTTATCTTTCTGCATTGTAGTTCTTCTTTGAATCCTTACGTGGATTTATTTCTGAACTCTGTTCCTTAATTATTCTGTATAATAAATTGTGGAGTCCTCCTTCCTCTTATTATAGGTACAACAATTCATTATGCCTCTGAAATTCTTAACCAGCATGACAATTCTCATGCTGCGAACAGTTAAAAATCATATCTTTCTGTCCAATACATTTGTTCTTCTTCAGCAGAACTTGCAACAATACTTTATGCATCAGGTTATTGAAGATCCAGCAGAAAAATTACACTACTGCATGGCTTAGCTTTCAGCAAAAGAGACCAGTGACTCTTCTGTAACACCGTGGTCACTTAGTATTGCTGACTAATAGTGGGAGGCTCGAGCCTCTCAAACCTCTGGCTCTTGTTTTTTATTTTAAACTTCAGGAAGCTAAGGTCTGTTGCATGTTAAGTAAATAGTGTAAAGGGTAACTTGATCGTGTGTTGCTCGTGAGAACTATAGACTAAAGACAATGAGTTTTTAATTTTTGCTTAAAATTCCGAATACGGAATATTGTCTGGCAGTTGACCTTTTGTGAAGATAGTGTGTACAAAAGCATTTGTGCTGGCAGGCATGGTAGAGGAAAGGGAAACTAGAGTGACAGAGATCTGACCTTACTCTCAATGCATAGTGTCCAGAAGTGATAGCTGAAACACGTCTGAGATATTGCACGTAAGTCTCGACTATTATTCATTGTAGGCGTTTTTGTAGACATTTTTGTGGGTTTAAAAAAATACTTACGTTTCCAGTGCTAACAATCAAATTTCATTTCATCAGGTTTTTTTTTTTTTTACTATTAGTTTCTCATAGGTGATTAAAATGTAAACTGCTTGCTTATCAGATATTTCTATCTTAAAAATGCAGACTTAAGAAGCTTGGGTTGTCTTTCTTGCAAGATGAGTAGCATCTGTTGTGATTCATATGGCTTTAAGGTGTTGGGGGAAGTGTTGTAGAAGCAAGCACTTGACTTGTAGAATGATTTTCTGAATATAGTTTAGTGCCTTGATAGAGATGTTTGAATTTGAGCCTATGTCCGTGAATTCTTGGGTGAAGGGAAGGAAGGGAGGTGTTTTTTTGGTGTTGTGGTGGCTTTGGGGGGGGAGTTTTTTTGTTTGTTTGTTTTTGTCAGGGAGAAGCTGGTGTTTTCATGACTTGGAACTTGCTATAGCTGACCTTCTGCAGCCTGCACCCCGTGTTCTGCGGCAGGGCAGCCCAAACAGCAGAAAATCTAGAGTAGTGAAAAGTAATTGCTAAATAAGTTTCACGTCGGTGAAAACTTGGAAAGAGACCTGAGTGAAGGAAGGGGGGTGTGTGTGTATGTTATCAGGGTTTTAACTTGCAATCTGATAAGCCCTCATTGAATCCTCACCCATTCTCTGGTGTCGAGGGTCCCAAGAGTTGAGTCTTGTGGGAGGAGAGAAGAGACTATGGGGCTTTTCTATTACCTCTTAAGGGTGTAGTAGATACAGTTTTCCAACTTCATTCAGCATCTGCTCTCTTTTTGTGACACAACGTTGCTGTTGCCAGCCATACAGAATGAAAGCCTACTTTAGCTCTGGTGGGCTTATTCTCCTTCCTGTTAGGATCATGTTTGCTTGAAATTTATTCTATGTTTTTAAAAGAAATTGATTTTTTTTTTATTTCCATATTTGTCCTGTTGTAGCCATCTTTTAGACGATTGCTCTGTCATTTAACTGTTTCAGTTACACTTTTCTGACACTTTTTACATGCCTTTTCTCCATCCCAGCTCTGTTCTTGGGTTTCTGCTTGGATAATGAAGTTGCTCAGCATCACACACAACTGCCTTGCCTTACCATCTCCTTCCATGCCCATAGTAGTTTTCTCCTTAGCCCCATGCATCTCTCTTTTTCTTTGTTCAATTAAGCATATAGTAGCATATTTGTTTTCCTTCTTGGCTGCTATCCTACCTGTCTTAGCAACTCAGAAACCCAGTAGCATTTTTTGCTGTTCTTCTGCCTTTCTTTACTTTCACTGGAGAAAAATACAGGTGTTCGCTGATTGGAGCTTGCCAACATACATGCATATTTTGCTGCTGTGAATTTTTGAAGGTCTCTCCTTGAATCCTGTGAATGGCAATCTTTGCTGCTTAACTTGCAAAGATCATGCTATTGTAACAGTGTGGGAGAAGCTGCAGTGGAGGTGCTTATGTCAGCAAGCGTATCCTCCCTTCCCCAAACAAATTACTACAAGCATAAGCTGTACAAGCAAAAATAGTAACACTCCACTCCTCCCAGTACTGTGTCCAGAGAGGTTGTTATCAGCAGAAATTTATTTGCTAGGACCAACACTTGCAGGAGCCCTACTGCTGATACTCTGGTGGAATGCAGCGATACCAGTCTGCTCTCCATTGCAGCCTTGGACTTTGTTGTGTTCGCAGACTTAACGAAGATGCCATGTTATTGTGTCTTGGCTTCTGCTCCTCCTTCATCACCGTTTCTGATGTCTTATGCTTCTTGTAGTTTCCAGCGAATGTTTTGCTGAGTAGCAATGACAGTAATTTTGATCTTAAGAAGCAGGCTGTCCTTTCTCATAGGAAGTGGAAATGCTGGTCTTTTATAAATTCTGATTTGTGAGCGTTATGATGAGAAGCTCTCATGCTTGGTGTCCTGGGAAAACCTGTTTGAACTAGCATTTATGTACTTCGCTTGAGATGCATAACGAGGCTGACAGCTAGGAGAGAGTTTTTAGCTGGGGGAGCATTGAAATTGCTGTTGAGGAGGTTCCTAAAACTATTGTTTTTGCTAGTGATTGAGCCATTTTTCTACCCATTATGAAATAAATATGAACCCACCATGATGGCAGTGTGGGGTTTTCGTAGTTGTTGTCTGAATTCAATCTGTGCAGCAGAATCTGTAAGAGTTGTAGCAGTGGGATATAGCATAGTTTCCTTTTCTCAAAGAACTCCACTTAAAATTTTAGGAACGAAGGGAATTACAGGTCAAGGCAGTATATACCTGAATGCATCTCACTTAGGTTTTCCCAGAGTGAGTGGTGGTTCATTTTTGTGCAGCTCATGCCATGTGTGTCTTGAAGTGGGCAAAGTCACTTTTCAGACAAAAGTGACTGCTTCTGGGAGGTTCTGCACGGAAAGCTTGTTGCTGACAGACTAGAGCCACCTTAAAGGAGTTGGAGAGATTAGTGTGAAACTCAGGTGTTTACTGTGCAGGCCAGTATTTTCTGGAAAGTCTGTGCCCTGATTCCAGACAAATTGGAAGCCCAGAGGGTCTAGATGTAGCCTCCTATAGCAGAATGGCACTTTCTAGTCAGGAATTGGAGGCTATTGCAGAAAACTTATTTTGATTTTGGTCAGCTGAAGTAAAATGTTTGAGTGTGCTCAAATCCCATACACAGGAACAGTTTATTGTGGGTCTCTGTTTTAAGGATGTTACCTCACCTGCAGTAACTTAAAATTTTTATGTTTAATTGGCATTATGGTACATGTCTTTAGTCGGCTGAGATTAGGACCAAGGACCAAGACTTTGTTTTTCAAGTTAATACATCTTGCATACTTTCTTACTAGGTACAGTATGTTCTGCAAATGCTTAACCTGAAGGTTCTTGCAGCAACCTTACAGTATGTTCTGTATATTGCGCTACCTAACCCCAGGTTAAGGTAGAGAGCTAAGCTGTGTAAAATACTGCCATCTACAGCACAACTATGTGCAATAGCTGTCAAGGGTGACTTGACAGCAATCGAGATAACTCCTTGTCAAGTTAAGACCTATTTCAAGCATTTAACTCCGACATGAAGATGATTCTGACTTTTAGCCACCTCATGAAGGGGCTGCTTTCAAAATGAATAGCTAATTCAAGCTTATGTAAATACTTGAACAGATGCTTGTTAAGAAGATATATTGTGTATATTTGAAAAGAAGTTAAGCCACTCTGAACTCCATTAGTGAATGAATGAAGTTATACTAAGATACAACATGCAGATCACCGGAAACAGAATTCTGATGTTAAAACTGCGTAGTAACTATAAAATGGTGATAATCAGCTCAGATTCAGTAGAGAATCAGAAATCACTTACTTATCCTTCTGTTGAAAAAGTTATGTTTCTACCTAGTGTTTTAACTTGAACCCCCCCCATGAATTTACTTGCTCTGACACTAAAAACTAATTAATGATGATTAATGTGAAGGACTAGATGCAAGAAGAAACTATAAAGAGATGCAGATTCTTCTTCTGTTGTCATGATGTTACAGCCTCCTATTCAGAATAGCATGGAAAAATCCTAATGCTATTAAAAGAGCAGAGTTTCATACCTGGCTTGAAATCTTTTAGTATAATATCAATTTCAAGCTCAAATGGGAAAGTGTGGAAACCAGGAATGATAGTAATTTACTTTTAGGCAAAGTTACAGAGTGCTTTTGGTCTGCACCTTTGACAGTATTTGTCATGCAAAATGGCTCTTGTTCAGAGTCTGGATACTCTTGAAAGGCTTTTGTAAGTGGCTGGATGTTGGTCTACTATAATCTTTTGTTCCTTTCATTATTTAGGGGTGTGACTATAATCTTCCATTCCCTTCATTATTCAGGGGTGTGGTAATAGAATAACATAGTGATTGCTTCAGCTGCAACAAAACCAAGGGGTTGAGAAGAAACCTGATCATCAGCTAGAGATCCATATGCATCCGAATTTCATGGCAGGTCAACATCATTTTTTTCTTTTGTAAGAGGAAATACAATACCCATTGTAAAGTTGCTAAAAATGTTTTTGTCTCAAGAAGGAAGAAAAATTTAATATTCAACAAAATGTTTTAAAAGCTCAGAATCACTTTTGATCAGTTTAGAGTACTTTGTGTGTCTAAACTGGAATGATGCCACTCTTAAAGATATTATTGAAAACGGGCAATTGCTTGTAGTTTTGTGGTGTTTCTTATTATTTTAAAGCCACTTGGATTTACAGAGGTGATCTCCAAGGACACTCACTCTACCACTCTTAAATGTGCTTTTATATTTTTAATGAAGCTTTCAATGTGTAGGCTTTTAGTTGGCTGTGAAGTCTGTCTGAAGCCTTACCTTGCAATTAAGTACTGTAGCACAGGATTTTCCATGCTTTTCACATCTAGGAAAGAAGCAGTTAGAAAAATGAGAAATCCAGGTCCCTCTGCCTGTCTAGTCATTCTGCTAATTTAAAAATGGCAGCCATAGAAAATGCAGGTTTGGCAACATAAATTTTAGGTAGCTTTCCTTGTCAATACTTCATCCAAAAGACAGAAGGAATAAGGTTACCTTACTAGGGGAGAATGAAGTTAAACTCTGTGAATGTGAACTGTGCTGTGGAAGCAGAGAATGAGTTCTGGCCCGTATTGATACGATTAATATCTATTGTTATAGATAAGCATGAAAACGCAAAATCAAACTTCATAGCCCACCTAGCTCATCTTTATCCTTTGTTTCTATGCCTATTTTTTTTCTGTTAAACCTTCAGCTTCGCTAGGATCAAAGAGTTCCCTTCATCAACCTTAAATGTTTCAGGGTTTTCATGGAGAATTGAAGAATTTTTTCAGTTCTTGTTAAAATGTGATTTATTTATGAGTTATGATTTTTAGTAAAACAACTAACAGATACTTGAAAGTGTCTAAGGAGACAGTTGTGCTTTGCTGCTTTTTTTTAATTTGAATGCAGTATGCCATTCTCCAGTCCCAAAGTGGATAGACTGCTTAGCATTTTAATTGGTTTTCAAGCTGAATTCAGCTTTAATGTTCAAGGCCAAAGACAGGGTTATGAAGGTTAATTGTACTTATCAACATTTGGAAACAGTCAATTCTCATTGTATCTGAAAGTGCTTTTCTCCTGGTGGGGGGGAAGAGTGGCTTATTACTTCATGATGTAACTGCAATGCTTATGTGCTTATCTTGGTTAGGTGATTTCAATGGATAAGCTTCTCAGTTATTTTACAGTTTGGTGCTTATAAATGGCATTGAAATATCCAAGTGGCCATTCACTTAAAATCTGGATTTTATGAAGTTAATAGTTCTCTTGGAGTTACCAGATCGTAATTTCATATTCCATGTGTGTTGCAGACAGTCTGGGTATGAAAAAGCTTAAGTTATGAATGTCACAGACTTTCTAAAAGCTATGGTGTCATTGTAAAATGTAAATGCAGTGTAAAACGTGCCATTCCATTAAGAACTACTGGCTTATAGTATTTTTTCTCAAGTTGTGATCATCAGGAGGAGATGGTAGCTCGTCCTCTGAATTCTATTGAGGGCTGCAAAATGAAGGAAAGAAATACTTATGGGAAAGATTTTGTATACCTAAGTGGTTTTGAGAATAAGGGGCTCTGCACACTTAAAAATACTGATTTCAATGAAAGCAACATGTGCTTTTGCTTTACAATTTTGGAAGAAAACCCCAGCAAATCTTTATATGCTCTTACATGTTCATCACAAGACTTCTTGAAGAAATCAGAGTTTTTAAAAGTTAAAGCTTCTAGTTGTAAGTACTGTGTACCTGCTGAAGTTCACTGCTTTGTATCTATGCCCACTGGTTTTGGATATTCAGTCTGGGCACTCAGTCAATAATGGATTGAAAACGCAGAACGTGAGATTTCTCGTCATCCCTTTTAGCGTAGCTCGTGCTTGGAAACATGTGGTGCCAGTTATTCTTACAGCTGCTCCTGCAGGAAATATAAAAGGGTACATTCAGTTTTCTTCCTTCTGACATCTCGATGTGGTGTGTGAAAGTGAGCATCAGAGATGGGCTGTGCCCCAGGAAGTGGACACTTGTCTATGAGTAAGTTGGGACATACATTTCTGTTCAGTTATAGCTCTGAGACCTGAGCTATAAGGCCTTTGCTGCCTAGCTCCATTTACATTGCGAAGCATGGAAATTAGTCTTTTATTCCTTTCCTAAATGCTAGAGTTCGAAATACATGCATAAACTGCCTTCATGGGAATAAAATGTGTAACATGATACTTAGAGGTGTAGTTAACTGTTGTGGCAGAGATACGGGGTATTGAATTGCTTTATGCTAATATTATCTTGGTAGTTAAGCTAGTGTTATCTTGGTATTGTGTGTGATTTTTAAATGTGAAAGTAAACTATAAAATGCTGTTAAACTGATAACCCTTGTCAGTTTTGGTGACAGTATTGGAATGAGGTAATGTTGTGAAGGGAAGGATCTAGTTTTTCTCTTTTAAAAATAAATTCTCTCTTAGAATATTCTCTCTTAAAAGTATTCTTTATTGTAAAAACACAATGGATTTGCTGGAGCTCACAAGCATTGCATCCTTCCTTCCAGATGTTTGTGTCTGTCTTCTGTCTGTCCCTGGGCTCCCAAACTGTGGCATGTCTTTTGCAACCTGCACCATGCTGTTCTGCCTTGCCTTAACTAGCTGTGTATTGAGGGGATGGATAGAGGATGGTGGGGAAGCAGGATTCAAAACTTCCTGTCACACAGTCCTGTGGGATTGCACAGCTGAGAGGATAGCATTCGCCTTAAATCACATGCGCAGGCTATCTGTTGGCCCTGTTAACCCATTTTATGGGAAGGAGAATTCCAGTACTTGAGTAGACTGGGTGGAATGGCAGGAGGGGAGTCTTGTCCATTCAATATTTGTTTGGCCCTGAACGGAATAAGTCTTTGTCCAGGATGCTAGGTTTTTTTCTCTCTTTGTTTCTGCTCTGAAGCATTTCAAAGAACTTCCAAGGAAGTGTCAAGACTTTGTTTTCCTGGCTGTGCTATATGAAGTGACCTTACAACCACTCCCTGGTTGTCAAGGAACAGAACCCTATTATCCCAACCATGACACATACTTTCTTTCCTGCTTGAATGAATTTAGTGTCTTCGATATTGGTCCCTGAAGCAGAACTGCTCTTCCGAAATGGGACAGTTTTGGGAGCAAATGTGTTTAACTCCTGTGCTTGAGAGCTAGTTTTGGGCTGTGAAAGGCTTGGCTTCTATTTTCAGCTCTGGCAAGAATTATTTTTATGTAAGTTGCTTGTTTGTCATTGCAGATAGGGTGAGCAGTTGCCTAACTTATGTTAGGTAGTGATATTGAGCTGATTTCTGAGGGCTGTGAGTTGCAGGTAAGTTGTCACTTGGTGACGGTTATATCTGTTCCATAGCTGCTTGTTGTGGCAGGCTAGGTTCTTCTCATTGCCCAAAGAAATGTCATGAAGGAACATGTAATTTGGTGAATAGAAATGGGTGGGGAAACAAGAGGTCTAGTGCTAGGTCACTCGCCAAGTCTGCAATGCGACAGTATTTTACAGTTCCTGTGGATTAGGTTATATTGTTTAAATGCTATTGGTTCATCTTGTTAAACTAAAAGCTATGTGAGATTATTGCAGCAGTTCCAAATCAAAGTTGATCAGTTACTCAGTAGTTTCAGAAAGACAAGCTTGGATGTTTGTTGCTAAAAGCACTAGTCCTTGTTAAGCCTGTACAAAGGCTATTTGAAATATTTGTTCATGACTTAAAAAAACCCCACAAAACAACGAAGAAAACACATCCACAAAAAACGTACTTCCCCCCAATACCCCCCAAAAAACTCCCAAACCAAAACCAACCAAAAAACCCAAACAAAAAACCAACCCCCCCAAACCTATGAAAGATCCTGAATTGCAAACGTGTAGAATAGCACTGACACCCAAACCCCCCAGAAATTAGGTTCATCGGCTCATTTTAATTAGGCAAGCAGTAAAGTAAAAAAAACCCTAAACTTGGCATAAACAATGGAAATCTAAATTAGACTTTCTAAATCTTTTTAATAAACCATGATGTGTAAGCCAGATACTATCGCTGCCTGTTTGAACCTGCTGCTACTTTAAGTTAGAATTTCTAGGGTTTTTCCTATTGCAGTAGGCTTCTCTGACCTTTTGTTCTTAAATTCTCATACAGATATCCTGTATCTTGAAATTGTGGAAACTACCTTCTAGTGCTAGCCAAAAGAAATCCACATAAATGCCATCTCTTATGTCATCAACTCTATTTCAATATCGAGAAGAGACGCTGCTGTCAAGACAATAAAACTAAATTGTACCTGAGAATAAACATTAGGTTCCTGTTTGAAATATCCACAGTGTTTAATCCTGCAGAAAGTGCATTTCATAAAAACCTCTCAAACACGGTATAACTATTGCAGCTAAGCACAGCTCGACTGAGACTTGTCTGTGTTAAGTCTTCTTTTATGCTTTTAATCTTAGAACTTGCATTGATTTTTCTATTTTATGTATTTTGGGTTAGAGCAGAAATTAGGTTTGTGGTTACTCTCTTACCTGAGCCCCTGTGAAGTGTGTTCATGGTACTTATTAGCAGGACCCAGTGAGGTAATCTCAGTTCTTCAGTGAAACTAAGCCATTGGGGTATAGAAAAGTGATTCTGTACTGGTAGGTCTTTGGGAGCTCTGGATGAGGAAGGATGGTCTGTTTTATTCACTTTACATTAATGCTATTCCTCAACAGTGCTTGCTAACAAAAAACTATTACCACTGTTAGACCTTTGGAAGCCTGTAATCTGGTGTTATTTCTAAATGAATGCAGTTAAATGGCATCGCACTCAGAATTTGAATCATTGTATTCTTCATGGGAAGGTCTTAGTGAGTCACATAAGTCATATTTTGACATTGGTCTTTTTTTCAGTGCACAGAACCAACTGCCTCCCCTCCCCTTTATGAAACTTAAGGTGTCCTTTCAACAGGTATGAAAACTTAAGAGCTCTTAAGGTATATTTCATCTCTTTAAAATGAGTTACTCATCCTTTTCAGTTCTGAGAAGCAGCAAAATGCACACTGCAAAAGAAAGATTAAAAACCTAGTAGAATTGGCACTTGGAAAATTGCTCCTTTGCACTGACTCAGTTTTGGAGGTATATTATTCGTCTGATTAATTTAGTTTTCTTCCTTTTGCTGTAGATGTGCATTAAGATGATTCTCTTCCCCTTCAACTCTTTGTTTATTCAACAGTAACTGTTTATGTTACTTTGAACTTGAGAACCCACGTCACATTTGGATCAAATGGAACTTGGTAGCATACAGATATGGAACAAAAGGATAGTTTGTACTCGAGGGAGCTTCTAGTCAAACACTGACAGTTACTAGTTAAGAGATACAGTAAGAAAAGTAAAGATTGGTATCTGCTTTGGTTAGTTATCATAATTTCTGGGAAGACTGTGGTGGAACCTTATGTGATACCAAAAATCTGATACTGTATGTCACTTGTAGTCACCTCCTTACACGTTTCTGCTCTTTTGAAGGTGTGTGGGTTTGGGGTTTTTTTGGGGGTTGTTTTTTTAGTATGGTGTGTCCTGCATATTCTAAGCTTTGACCTTTAGAGCTGGGTGATGGAGAGGGTACGTGTAGCCATTAACGTGGTATTAATTTGAATTTGCTTTAGTTGCTTTGGATCTGTGTCCATTGTCAAGGAGTGTACTGAGAAGGATTTGATCACTTTTGAGGAGGACAGTCATCCTGTTCCTCCAGGTGTCTCCAACTACTGCAAAGATGAGAGAGAGAGACCATAGGTGAGAAAAGCGGGTGGCTCTTCTTAAGCAGAGGATTGTGTAGTCTTTTGGACACAGTCTTGGAAAAATGTTCATATCCATCCCCCAGCAACAGACTTTTTTAAGCATAAATGGTATTGCAGTGTAAGTAATACATGCTCTAATGCCTGAGGTAGTTGCTTAGTGTTCATATTAAAACTGTAAATTGTTTGTAAACTCTTGGTAAGTGAAATGTTTTACGACAACTGTCTGTCCAGGTACGTATTCTGAAATTGTGGCAAGCTGGAATCTTGCTTGTGTTTGCTTAAGTCAGCTCGGAGAGAGAAGCAATGTAGGAAATCAACTGCAATAGCTTTTGATGTGGCACTGCATGATGGTGCCTATCTCTCCAAGCAAAGTCACTGAGATACAGAAACTTTACAGTAGTTTAAGGTAACTTTTTACTTTATTTGCAATAGGTTAAGAGCACTCATCTAGTCACATATAGTTCATCTGGCAGTTGGTAACTCATTCATCTGCAATAGTGTGATTACTTGCAATCATGTATATATAATCTCAGAATAGCTCTCTGAAACTTTATTCTTTATGAAGTTGACTGTATTCTTGACCTGCATGTAAGACTTAAAATATTTCTGTGTCTGTGATTGCATTATAACAAAGATGTTTAGAGGGTTTCATCACTGAAGGTAGTATTCTGCATCATTTGAAGTATTAAAGTAGACTTTCAGCATCCCCTTATTGAGGCTTTTTCAGCCCAATGAATTAGTTCTTATATGCTTAAAGTGTTTTTCATAGGCTTGAAATAGTAAGTATCCTTTTTTTTTTTTTTTTTTCCTTTTTAATGCTTTGACTCTATTTGACAGTAACATCTGTCAAGGGGAAAAGAGACAATTTTCCTTTTAGGAAAAGCAAGGTTGGATTTTTGTTTTGGAAAGTTCCATGCAGAGGAAATCCAGATCTATCTTGTGTCTCAGGATGGCAACTGATTCCACTTTGGCATCAGAAATGGAATGATTTGTTCTGCCACCTACCCATCTTGTCTGTGGAAACATCTCTGCTGACTTATCTCACTTTTTCATTTCAGAAAAACGTTTAACAACTTTGCTTTTCCTTTTGCCTTGGCTTGACTCCATTTCCCACAGTAGTTTCCAGTCAGTTTTGGGTGAGTCTGTAGCTGTAGACATAGTCCATTCTTGCACAGGCTGTTATGGTTGGAATGGAGGTGGGTGAAGAGGTGGCCTTCAGCTGTTCTTTACCACTGCCATGCCGGACTTGCAAGTGGAAAGGCAGGTGCGAAGTCCCATGGCTTAGCTCAGTTTAAATGATCTGTGTTTTGAGAGTGTCTGCTTAAAATATTTTGCAATAGTGGGTGTCCCTCTGACAGAAGAGGGTTAGGGAGCACCTGCACAGACAGGCCTGTGGGCAGGTCTGAAAGGCAGCAGCCGCAGTGGGGAAGGCAGAGGACCAGGTGTGGAGGACTAGTAATCTCTTAACCCCTTTCAGCTGTGTCTAGAAGAGTGTGTCATGCTGCAACTTCACAGGCTGCCAACATGAGAGGTGAGAAACCACAGGGAGTACTAGTTGGCCTCTCATCACAGTGCAGAACAACTTTTTTTTACTCTGAGATATTAATAGGAGCATTTTGGCTTCTAAAGCAAACCTCTAGATGAACATGAGTTGACTAGGTAGATGGGGCGGGGGGGTGTGAGGCTATTAGTAGTACCTTTACAGTTGTGAAAGAAAACTCCTAACACTGTTAGAAGAAAGGCAGGATTCCCTGACTTAAAATGATTACATTTGTCATGTTCCTTTCTTTAACCTTTTTTAGTTTGTCATCTTTGGGCAGGAAAAACACAAGGCACAAATAGCAAATGTGCCTTTTGTGTCTGGGGTGGAGTTCTGAAATGAAACCAGTTTGCAATGTGTCTAACCATTTAGTCTGACTGCATCTTTTTTTTTCTTCAAAGACTGTTGTCAACCAATTTAACCTTGTTTAAAATTGATACAAGTATATATGCTGTAAGGTTGGTTTGCCATCCTCTTGGGTTTTTTGCTGGTTGGTATTGCAGCGTCTTGAAATGTAAAAATAAAATGCTAGATTTGGCTATGTAAGGTTTGATTGAACCTTCTTTTTCTACATCGTCACAACAAAGCAGAACAAATTTTTTGAATATTTGAGGCTTCATAGGTGCTCTCTGGTTCAAGCTTAATAAATGCAAAGAATTTAATGATTTAATGCCTCTCTTGTTCTTATCCTCAAAAGTTAGGCTGAACCCTAGATGAAACTAGCATGTAGAGGCAAAGTGAATAATGGTCTAGGTAACCAGACACTCTTATGTGAAGAAATAACCATTTTTAGTATTGAGACTTACAGCTCCTTTGGACTGTGGGAGCAGTCTTAGAAAACATGCATCATGAAGACTGCAACAGGTTGGGGAGCTCTGAAGTACATTTTAATGGCCAAAGGTCTCCAGAACACTTGGGACTTGAGCTTTGAGAGGATGCTGGGTTTCAATATCTGGAGGTGACTCTTAACCACCTCTTCTGTACTCCTTCATTTTTATCAGGACAAGTTTGTCTGTGGGACATCTGTTCAAGGTAGTAATTTATTAAAGCTGCAGTTTCTATCCTTTTCGTTCACTGCCATCTATCACTCTCAAAAGATAGCTGAGGTATCTGAACTATGCTTCTGCTTTCCAAGGCTCTTTCTAGATAAGACATGTTTTCAAGTCTTGTTCTTAAACACTTCAACTTTACTGGTTTTTTTTTATATTTGGGGGGTAGGGGTGGTTGTTGTGGGGTGAGTTTCTTTTTTTTTTTCCCTTCTGAAAACAGCAATACAGAAACAGGAAACAGCTTTCTTTGCATGGGGATTGTTTATTCAGGAAATGAGAAGGCAGGTGATGAAACTCAGTGTGGAAGGAAGCATTTCATAAGGGTGTACTTGGTGGCTGATAGCATTAGGTGATCACAGTATACTTGGGGGACATATGTGAGGCAGTTGAGTGGTGTGGTTATAGCTGTAGCAGACTTTTGAGCATTCAAACGTTGCAGTTCAGAGTTAAGTTAAGCATGCAGTTAGTCATCTACGACTTCCCCTATATCATTACTGGTTTTGTCAAGCTCTCCTATTTGGCCTGACTTCACAGCAGAAGGAATTGAACCTAGAGATTTACTCAGCTCTCAAATTTCTCTTCTAGAATTGGAGAATAAAACCTTTTCCTAATTCTTCCAAGTTCTTGTTAGCGTCTGTAAGATGCTTAGTTTGAAAGTTGAAGAAAAAATTTGTGATTTCTTTGTTTGCCAGATCTTTTGCTGAATCCTTTGTCCCTGTTGGCCTCATTCCATTTTTACCAGTAACTCAGCTTCAGTTCCTGCTTTCTCGGAACTGTTCTCAACAAACACAGGGTCCTTGGCATGCAGTGACATTGGGTCGTGTGAAAAAGCTGGCCTGATCTGTAGCTTGCTAATGAAGTGTACTTGGTGTGTGGACTCATGAACTGAGAGAGACGATCTGTGGCCTCACACTACAGCCAGGGGGCTGTACGTCCTCTGATGCACTGGATTCAAAGAGCCTTGAAAGTAAGACATGTACCTTTTTCTGCCTGGACTTGAGTAAGGCCTTTGACACTGTCTCTCATGGCATACTCCTTGAGAAGCTGGCATCTCATGGCTTAGACAAGTGTACTCTTCA
>JANXJC010000064.1:5085670-5136200 GCA_027564655.1 Leptodon cayanensis | reverse complement strand
TGTCAGGCATTGGAACAGGCTGCCCAGGGAAGTGGTTGAGTCACCATCCCTGGAGGTATTCAAAAAGCGTGTAGACAGGCACTTCAGGACATGGTTTAGTGGGCATGGTTGATGGTTGGACTTGATGATCTTGAAGGTCTTTTTCAACCTAAATGATTCTATTATTCTATTACCTTCTGCGCTATTGCTGCTCCCTTACTGCATGGTGCAAAGTGAAAGTGCCTTCACCCTGTCATATGACTGCTGAATTAGATTAATTGAGACTTAGATTATTTGAGAGCCTTGGTTTGATCACCCTAGTTAGATTAGGATGTAGATTTCCTTTAATCTCTTAAAACTGATCGTATCCCCGTTAGCTCTTAATTTTTATGAACCTGTTTGGGGCTTTTTTTTTTTTTTTAGCACTTACATACCTTTCTCAAGAGTATTACCTTAAACTTCCTTATGGACCTTACTGAACTGAATGCACTGATAACTACACCTGAGAACTGCTTACCTATGGGTCACCTGGTGATCCTGACAGGCAGCAAGTTGAGCATGAGCCAGCAATGTGGCCTTGCTGCAAAGAAGGTGAATGGTGTCCTTGGATGCATTAGACAAAGCATTGCCCACAGGTCGAGGGTAGTGATCCTTCCCCTCTACTCAGCACTGGTGAGGCTACACGTTGAGTGCTGGGTCCAGTTCTGGGCTCCCCAGTACAAGAGAGACATGGACATGCTGGAGAGAGCCCAGCAAAGGGCCATGAAGATGATCAAGGGGCTGGATCATCTCTTATATGAAGACAGGCTGAGAGAGCTGGGGCTGTTCAGCCTGGGGAAGAGAAGGCTTGCGGGGGATCTCATCAATGTGTATGAATACCTGAAAGGAGGGTGTAAAGATGACAAAGCCAGGCTCTGCTCAGTGGTGCCCAGTGATGGGGCAAGAGGCAATGGGCACAAACTGAAACACAGGAGGATGTTCCTGTCATCATCAGGAAGCACTTTTTTACTGTGAGAGTGACAGCACTGGCACAGGTTGCCCAGGCAGGTTGCGGAGTCTTCATCCTTGGAGATATTCAAAAGCCACCTAGACGGCCTCCCACAAAATGGGGGTTGGACAAGATGACCTCCAGAGGTCCCTTACTCCCTCAACCATTCTGTGATTCCCTGTGGAATAGCATTTCTCTGGTGCTGCTGTGACTGCTTTCCAGCAAGGACCTAGGTGAATTATTACCCTTCTTGACGTCAATGTGAACAGCTAGGTTTCCTTTCTTCCAGTGTGCCTCCATCCATGCTTGTTGCCACATTGATCTCTGAAGTTAAGTGTATTGTGCCTGTATCATCTTAAAGAAATTTACAGTATACTCTTATCTGGTACCAATCTTGGGCAATTTAAGTGCATTAACTTATTCTAGGCCTTAAGGAAAGAAGGCAGGCATCCAGCAAAGCTTAGCAGGTCAGTTTTGGAGGTCAGAGCCCTGGAGAACACTTCACCTCTGGAAAGGCCAGATCAGCATGCAGTAGCTATTTCGGTGTCCACTCAGTGCAGCCTGTTAGCAGGTCACAAGTGAGGCTGTACCTTGCCTGTGAGGTACGACACTGGAGTGTAAGAGGGTACTCTGATACTATAACAGATCACAAAACAGTATCACAGTGCAAATGCCATATCTAATGACTGTAGATGATAGGGAGAAAGCTAAAACCTGCCTATATAATACAGTATGCAGGCATTCAAGTAACTTGGTCCATTGATTAAGCAGAAAACATATTAGATTCAGGGCTCATCTCTACCACTTCCACTGAAATTCAGGAGCTCACGTGGGGGACAGTGAGGATACAGGAGGTAGCACGGCAAGCATCTCAGCCATGAGATCAGGCAAAGACTCTTGAAATTCTCCAAATTTAGTGAAGTGTTTGAATGGAAGCTAATCTTCTGTGGGAAAAGGGGAAGAAGAGTCCTGAGAATTGAATTAAGGTTTTAATGTTAGAAACATACCTCCAATGGGGTATTACTGCCGTGGAGTCAGGTTTAAACTCTAATATGCCTGGAACAAAGTACATATTTGGTGAGGAGCCTTTCTTACGCTGGTGGAAAAAAGGGCTTGTCATTCCTAGTAATCTCTTTATTCAGTTAAATGAACATATCCCTACAATAAACACTGATATAATCTGGTTAACATGGAATTTAAAAGTCAATACAGAACACCGCCAAGTCCACTTGTTTGTAAAGGTGTGAATAAAGGCTTGCTGCCACAGAAACTTCTGATACAGTGAAGGCATCTGCCTTCAGCTGCTTTTGGTCTGTGACCTGTGCAGCTATACCTCAGAGAATATCATGTAATGTTATAGAATCATTTAGGTTGGAAAAGACCTTTCAGATCATCAAGTCCAGCACCTCAATGTCTTTCTCGTAGCGAGGGGCCCAAAACTGAATATAGGCTCACCAGTGCCGAGCACAGGGGGACGATCACTGCCCTGCTCCTGCTGGCCACACTATTTCTGATACAGGCCAGGATGCTGTTGGCCTTCTTGGCCACCTGGGCACACCGCTGGCTCATCTTCAGTCGGCCGTCAACCAGCACCCCCAGGTCCTTTTCCACCAGGCAGCTTTCCAGCCACTCTTCCCCAAGCCTGTAGCGTTGTGTGGGGTTGTTGTGACTCAAGTGTGGGACTTGAGGCATACTCTACAGCTTTTGAGATCCTTTTTTTTTTTTTAAAGGGTGGGAGTTAGGCAGAGGTAGGAAGTCACATAAGACATTTGAGTATGCATATGTATAGATAGTTAGATAAAATCCTCTTCACACAGAGTACTAGCTTTCATTTATGCATGCTGTCCTTTGCTTCTATCAGAGACCCAAGCAGAATTTTTCTCTTCTTGAGGTGCAGCTAACTGAAACCCAGACTGTTACAAAAACTACCGATGTCCAAAGCAATCTCTTAAAATAAATTAAGATGAAATACAGATGTTAACATGACAGGTTGTCGATCATGTGGTAAGTGGGATGCATTTCCCTTCTGCTTTAAATATATGCTTCTGAGCTAATCACCCTAGATCCTCTTCATAGTTGGAGAGAAATAGCTTATTTTATGGCATGCTTTGTCCGATTGGTACAGCTGCTTTAAAATGAGCAATACCTTTCTAAGTGCCTGTTTGTATCTAATATCTATAAAAGAAACATAGCTGATTACCTGGGATGCCATCATATAATTCTTTTCAAATAATTTCAATTTGCATGTGCCCTTCTGAACGTTTAAGCTCTTAAGAGTTGTGATTGTGAAGTAGGAACATCTGTTAATTAATGCTCCAAACCAACCAACCAGGCAGACAACCAAATTGCAAACACTTGTGAATATGGAGAGAGCAGCAAAGGCATGTTGTAAATGTCCCCCAAATGCTAAAAAGATGATGTTTTAAATTTGGGGTTGTCTTCACATCTAATCTAGCTGAAGTAGAAAAGAGCTCACTTACTCATGGAAGCACACTTCATAATAACCTGGCTGCATTTACAAATAAATAAATTCCCCTTCCTTACATTGATTGGAAAGTTAGTTGTTTCAAAGCCTCGGGCTTGGATGGTTGGAAGTGTTCTGTAATTTTCAAAATAAATCTCTTGTCTGATTTCATACTTACTTGCCTTTCTGGCAACATTGTTTTGCTGAGAGATCCTTTTTCCCTTCTTGGTGTTTATTTTGGCATATTTCAGAAGCAACATTGTTCACTTTCAGCCTTCATTTTACCAAGAAAAATAAGCCAAGCTGGCTGGCTGCTCACAAGCTAAACAATGTGGGGGAAGGTCGTCCTTAACCCTTTCTGCACCTGCTTCACTCTGCATGTCTGTTCAAACATGAGCAGGCAGAATTTCCCCCCTCCCTCTCCCAGATAACTTCTCTGCAATCTTTGGGATCCTGCTGGATTATGAGTTTCATGGGGACCATGGATGACCGTGACTGCTAAGAATTAGATGTTAGGGTACCTGTCTGATGATAGTACTCCTGAGACTGAGGTGAGGAAGGATGTGGTGGCTGTGGTCACATGAACAAATGGAGGAGCAGAATACACCAGAAGTGTTGACAGTAAAAATTAAGAGTTTAAAAATTTCTGTTCAAAGTAGAGATGGGTTTAAAACTGTTTTAGGGTGAATGTTCTTGTGTCAGGAAAGACCTGTTTATTTGGATAACTTCAGTATTGTTGCAAGCTTGTGTAACTAAAAAAGCTGACTAACTGCGTTAAATATCAGTGTATACATCTGTTTTCAATGCCACTCATTTTCCATCTTGTTTAAGAGAGTTCAGTGTTTCCATAAATTGAATATGTATGCAGCCTGGTGTTGCTAAATTGCCTGCTAATAATAGAACCTAAAATGGGTGTGTGTGGGAGAGATGACAATGAGCAGTCTCCAAGAGTCATTACCCAATTCTGCATCCCTGTGCTGGTGTGTGGAAGGTGCGTGTTGCAGTGCCTGCCACCCTTGGAAACAGAATTTCTGGGGTGAATTCCTCTTTCTGTGGTAATGCCATTTTTCATTTTATTAATGCAAATTAATCACTTGTAGTCATCTCCCTTCAGACGTGTACTGTTTCTAATTTACATGAAAACGTCTAGCCATATGCTTCCCAGTTAGGTGCCACCACAGTAATTACTCAGGTACTTCAGTTAAGATCCTCGTCAGTCCTTTGAACTGAGTCATAGGCAGCTATAAACTTTGCAGTTTCTTTAGCACGCGGTTGTTTTGTTAAACTTTTTATTAATGCTTCCTTTTGTGTTTTATGGCGTATGTTATGGTAACTTGCTGTAGTGTGTTAATACTATATGTTCTTCCTAAGGGATTTTTATTTCTAATGTGCTTTACATAATACAAGAACAAAAAATATGGTAATAAAAACATTGAAAGCAGTTGAACAAATGGTTATTCTTTATAGTGAGATTTGTTTTCATGAGTGCGTATTTCCTGAGGCAGGCTTTGAACCGCAAGATCTTGTTGTGTGCTGTCCTGGTCCTATCCTTGTGCCGCCTTCTGTCCCCCTGCACCCGGGATGCTCCTCAAGCTCCCTCGGGAGGCTGTGATGCCTCCTCCCACCTCACCCCTCTGTCCTCAGTTAATCTGTTTCTGCTAAAGCTTGAGCTGAAGTCATAGCTTGATGTATACCCCAAGAACAATATGCTAAAACTGTAGCTTAAAAAAAAAAAGTCACCATCTCCATGCTACCCTGCTCTTGCACAAGTGTTGGTTTAGCAGTCTGGTTTGTAACTTAGCTGCTTCCTGCCCCTTCACCCCACCCAAGACAAAAAGTAAGAAAGAAAAAAAAAAAAATCCTTGAGCTAACTCTCTGATTAAACACTTGTTCTGGCTGGTGGGAAGGGCAGTGTGAACGTGGCTTTGTGGAGGGTGGGACCGCAGGGTGTTCTCCCTGCAGGATACTGGTTTCTACTGTTTTGAACAGGCCAGCTTACAGCCTTCTCATCTGCTTGTATCTTTTGCTGATGGGGGCCTTTGAGAAAGAAGCAGAGCAATGGGCTGTAGATGGGCATCTCTGTAGGCATCCCATTTTGATCTTCCCTCCTGAAACGCACTAAGTGAATGAACAGTTAAGGCATGTTTTTTCCATTGAGTTTTGCTTGATTTCAAACTGTTTTCTGGTCTCACTGGTGACTTCAGATGTGGTGTGAATAATAGGGTTTATTGTAGCTTTCATTTTCTAGCAAAAAAAAAAAAGTAAATAGGAAGTGTCTCGAGAACAAGGCATTGCTTTCTGGCTGTGTGTGGTGACTGCCAGTGAGCGCCTGCTCTGCCTCAGAGGGTGCTGGTTTGCACAAATGATTTAATTTCTGTGTGTCTGTTCCACAAAGCAAAATGCGTCTGTTTCTGGAGTAATGCTGGGAAGCCCAAAACTCTGACTGCTCCAGAATAGCATTTATGTACTCAAACAGCTTGTGTGCACATGCCTGCAGGGTGGGAGTGGTGTGCTGCTGGGGACTTTCTTTTTTTTTCTCTTGTATTCTTCCAGCATAACTCTTTCTTATTTGATGTAAGCATGGTTAAAAGTGAATGCTTGCCTCTGTGAGAAGCTTTTGTTTTGGCAGTTTTATTTGAAACTCTTCTCTCCCTTCATTCCTAAAAAGTTGATTTTTATAGGTAATGAGCATGTTTTGCAAGGAACCCTAATATACACAGTTTACAATAGGAGACTATTTACCCTCTTAAAACGTAGAGGAGAGAGAGAGTGTAACTTTTTAATGGATTTCAGCTATTGGAAGTGAATTTTTTTTTTTTCTCCCCCCCCAGGATCTCGAGTAGCAGGATGGACGAACTCTAACTGACAGAGGCAGACAACACACCCTTTCAGCATGGAGACCGTTCCGGTTGATGGGGAACTTGATAGAAATTCAGTGAGTAACTTATATGTGGCTTCGTGTAATTGGGTGAACATGAAGGTGCTTTTGCAGGGAAAGAATTAAACAGCTTGAATCTGTTCTAGTTTGGTTTGAATTGATACTTTTCTGGTGAATGCATTTGGAATATCGTGTAGTATCACCCATCATTTGCTAGATTCTCATGGCAAGAGGACCGGTTGTCAAGAAATATTTTGTTACTGGATTTGATCCTTGGTGTCTCTGAGTCCCAAAAGAAAAAGGTATTCCTCTCAGTTGGCACTTTACTAGTTAGTGACTATGGACAAAAGAAAAAATAAGGTATTTCTTGGTGGAATAAGGAGCAGAAAAGGCAGGAGGAGTGAATGTTACATGTTACCAGAGTCATTTCAGGTCTAAGAGTTGATAAACTGTGCTGATTATAAAATTTCTGAAGTAGTGAAAATACCAGCTCTTTCTTTCTAAGTGCAGTTTAAAAACAGGAAAGGCTAGTGGGTACTATGACACTTCATCATCATCATAATGGTAAATTATTTAAAAATTTAATTTTTCCACAAGCTGTGTTGTGTGGAAGCACTCTAATAGCTGAAGCAGGAAATGTTTTTTAGTTTCCAAAGCTGCTTTCTGATACAAAGCACTGCCTCACAAAGGCAAAATAGGATATCTTTTCTGTAACTGAGGTGAAGCTCAAGTTTAACATCTCATTACTGACAAACTTTATTTGTGATGGTTCAGCTACTACATAGACCTATTAATTTGATCAAGTGTTTTATTACTCTTTTTATCTGAAGTGATGGATTTGGAGACAAGCTATTTTGCAGTGCTCTAAGAAAATCCTTGGCTTTTTTCTGTAATAAACAGATCCATTGATTTGTTGCGGGGCCAATGCATTTATATCCTAGGCACAATATGCTATAAGTATCATCTGTCAGCTGTGCAATAGGATTTTTTTTTTAAAAAGTCCTGTCAATTGAGTAAAGTACCAGTTTACAAAAAACTTTAAAGTAACTCGAAATGTGCTACTTTTCTTTTTGTGACATGCTTTTACAATAGCATGGTTTTAAGAAGGTATCTTGTAATGAGGCTCTATATGTTTTACCAAGTCTGCTTCAGAAAAATGCTAAGTGTAAGAATAGATTTGCCTTTCATCCTATATACTTAGGTGCCTGAAGTGTCATCTCAGAGTAATTTTTTTTGTAACTGATGGTATACTGTGACTGGCTAGTCTAAACATTTCTTACCAAAATATCATTTAGTGGGATAATTGTCTATCTTAATTGCAGTTACAATGTAAAGTTTTAAGTGTTGCACTACAGCTGTTAAAAACATTTTGGAAAGCTTGTCTGGGAGTCTAGTATACTTGGTCTGGTGTACACCATAGTAAAAAATTAAAACTGAAATATTAAAAAAAAAACCGCACAAACATTTTAAAAGAGATTGGACCTAGTAATTTTTCAAGACCTTAAGTGTATGCAAATCTTGACACTTCCCAGAATTTTAAATTGTTTGAAGGGTCACATTTGAGATTTTTCAGTATTCCAGACTTCTAGCTGCAATTTGATTTATTTAAGTTCATTTGTCTGATTAAAAATAATGAAATACATGAGTTGCAAACATGCATGAAGAATACTGATCAACATTTTGCTACATGGTTTAAGTCCTATGGGGGGTTTCTAGGAGGTACCTGAAAAAGCCCTTTTTAGAGGTGTCAGCTTTCTAATGTGTTTTTTGGCTTGTGTGTGAAAGAAAGAGGAGGAGATCACAGAACTTAATATTATGGGCTTTTCTTTCCAGAATCAGTCTAGGGAGAAAAGTCTTACATGAAATGCTTTTCCTGTCTAATAATTAGGTTGATATATACTGTATCTGAACACAAATGTTATGACAGCTCAGCAAACTACTTTTGTAATCTGGCACCATTAAAGCAATGCAAAATAGTAGACACTTTAGTTTGAGTTCTTGTTTGAGAACAGTTTTTGCCTATTTTTCTATAAAATAATAATTTAATTTAAACAAGCCTCACTGGCCCAGAACTCAGAACATTACATGGGAATGTTTGGTGTAAACCATTCTTTTTCTAATTTTTTTTTTTTTTTTTTTTTTTTTTAAGAAAACTTTCTAGTCGGCTCTAATTTTTACCAGAACGTGTATTTCATAAATACGTTGCCTTTGATATAACTTGTACAGTCAGTCCTTGCTATTTAAATACATCAGCAGACATAGAAGTACCTTTTTTCCTTGAAGCATAGAATAGAGGTCCTTTTCTCTGGTCAGCTTTGTGGGTTGGGTTAGTGGTTCTGAATTTATATGTAACATGACTAATCTTAGTTATCTACTTGCATTAGAGACTGCTTTCAGGAAAAGTCTGTCTTCAGCAGGGTGAAAACTCTAACTCGGCTTTAAAAAGTGCATTTAAACTCTATTAAGCATTTAGCTGTAGGTTTAGATTGTAAATCTAGTAAGTGTGTTTAACAAACATCTTTTGTAGTGTGAGATTCAGGCATGCTAGCATGACATATGTTTTTGCTTTTACCCTAATCTTCAACAGGAAAAGGATTTTGTTTTATAGGATAAATTGGCAGATATAATTTTAGGTTTAGTAGCAGTTGTTATAAGCTTTATTTCTGAGAAATTAATGTCTAAAAATAGCATTTTTCTAAAGCACAGAGTTGCTTTTTTATGAAAACAGAATTATGGCTACCGTCTCATGTGATGGTTTATATTGCAGGTTTTATTCGTTAGTCTTAATCTAAAACTTTACTGGGAGGAGGGCTAGGTTTTGTATGTTTTGATAGTAACATTTTTAACTAATTGTGCCTCAGCAGAAGCTAAATCAATCATGTAGTGTTGAGAACCTCCCTTATCAAAGGACTTGTTCTGTAATCTGTATTCAAAGTCATCAATTAAATAAATGTGAAAATAAGGGTAGGCTGTGTCTTTGGAGATAAGTGTATCTTTCCCTTAATTTTATATATTTAGAATAAAAATTTGTGTGAGTTAATGGACAGGAATGCCCTGAGGACATTCTTTTCAGAGAAAACATTGAAGTAGTAAAACTGTCATTTTTTTGTTCCCTCAGGGATTTGAATCCCCGATCTGCAATGATATGAATTGCAGATGATAGAGGTGTAATAGGCTGTTGGAACATGAAGAGGTCTTTCTGGCCGAAATAGTCTCATTTCAGTATCTTAACATCTTGCATCGATATTTCGAAATATATGTTCTGCAGGTTTTGGGTAAATACACAGGCCCAAATAGTTCTCTAATTAAGAGACGGGGTTGACCAGCAACGGAGGCAGTTTGGTGTGTAAACAGAATGTCTGTTGGAGAAGATCAGGGACAGAGTTAGACAGGCTTGTGTTTCAGCCTCTGGCGTAGGAGCTGTTTGTACCAGTTCATAGGATTAACCATGCAATGCTAAAATATTTACATAAAAAAGCCCCTGCATCGTCTCGGGTGACGGATTGCCCTGCTCTGTGGTGTCACGTTGTATCTTGGTCAAGGCTGCTTGAGAGGCAGGCAGTGAGACAGGACCTGCTGCGGTGCTTTTTCACTCCATTTCTTCAACGCGTAAGTACCCACTGTGGGTGAACATGCTGTCTGAGTCTCAGAAACTTCTGATCCTGTATGTCTGTTAACAATTTATTTTTCCAGTTCTCTTTTGCTTTCCAACTTTTAGTGTGAAATAAAGCAGACCAGTGCTGAATAGTGGTGTTCCCAGTCCTTCAGTCGGTTGCTGAATCTCTGTACAGTTACTGCAAACTCCTTTATCTTGCTCCCTTGTCAGTCACTATTCCCTTGAATCTAAAACCAGCATAGGGCAATACAGTTCCAGTCCAAACAAATTGTTTCCTAGTCTGTAACATGCTACCTGTACATTAAGAAGAAACACTTTGCCTTCAAAACAGTTGAATTCTTGAATGTGTTCCATGTGCTAGTACGTAAACCTGTCTGCTAAGTTCATGGGTTCCCTTAGCAGTGTTTCACTCTGACCTAAATTTAGTCTCTGACAGGGATAGAAGGTTGTTTACCAAGTGCACTTATAATTTGTTTCAGCTTCTCTTGTTTAATCAAGTCCATTTCCAGAAAGTGCAAAATTATGAAAGAAGGGTTCCCTCACCTTTCCAATGATGTGTACTGCAGTTGTAGTATTCTCATTGCAGTACTTTACATTTGTTTGTTGCAGTGTCAGTTTAACACCCCCAGGCAGCTGTGAGGGATAAAAATCTGTGTTTTGAGATCAGGAGTATAAGACAAGACTCCTGCTTGCTGATATTTTTCTTTTTCTTTTTTGTTTCCCGCTGTTTAGTCCTGATAACAGAGAGGCAGGATTGGATCCTCTTTAAGGCAGGGCAAGGATTTCTCTGCTTTTATGGAGCAGAAGTTTTTTGTTTGGGATACAGAAGATACAGCATGTTTGGATTTATTTTATTTTTAAGGAGCAAATATTTATGCTGATCAGTATGCTCGTTTTCTCCTCCTTTTCTGTTATTCATGGATTTCAAATGTAGTAAATACTTTAAGAAGTAGGTGGAACTTAACTTACATCTGTACACAACTGAGCACAGTGGGATCTTGGCTCCAATGTATGGCCTTGGGTAGCAATGATTTATAGAAGATTCCAGATCAAATGTCAGAAAGTATTACAGACTACTACTATGTAATTACTCTCCTGTAGTGCCTATATTTGATGCATTCAGTGGGACAGAGATAATTTTTTTTTATACAACTTGATTCTTTGGAAATACTTTGATATAAGTATCCTCTTAAATTTAAAACTGCACTGCTTGTCTTCCATCCTAAGCAATTTAAAATGTTACCTGTGTTTGTAGATGAACTGAATCTGTGGCTTCTAAGTTCGTGTTTGTGTGCAAAAACAGTTAGGCTTGGATCTGGCATTAGTGGGTGCTTGCACATTACTGATAGCTTAAAAGTTTTTGTCTTTCCAAAACACCTGTCTGAAAGTGGGCGGTTTTGGAAACAAATTTTGTGTTATTTCAGCTTTCTTCAGAGCTTTAGTCTTCTGAAAACATTCCAGCTAAAAATTTCTTAAAAAATATTGTGTATCAAGTTATATGAGCACTAAATTGCTGATGGAGAGGTTCCACTCAGAATTAGCAGTTGGGGCAGTTGCTGTTTACTAACCATATATGATGATGGCTTCTAATAATGGCTTCTCTATAAGCATATTTGTCAGTTTTGTTGCTTCAACTTTTCTGAACTGCTGAGTCTCTTGAGGTCTTGCCTTTGGTATTGAGGTGCATGTTTTATTTTAGTTATGAACTAACACTGTTTTCATTGTCCTTCTTCTTTCCCACTGCTGCTGCTTTTGCGCACTTGCTTCTTCCTGGCCTGGATTTTTATGTTTGCTGTTCTTCGTTCTTCAATTGTATGTGTACACAGCATCATGGTGATAACAGAGACTCTCATGGACCATCAAGTAAGTGACTCCCCCCTCCTACAGTATGTTTGCACATATGTTCATAATAGTTAGCATATATCTTTAAATATAGGCTGCTAGGCTAAATACTGTGTTTTCTTCTGTACTGTAATTGAGAAGCTCAAGTACAATGAAAATTTACTGTTGGAAAAGTATTTTACCTGGCATACTACTCATCTAAATGTTTCCCTACATTAACCCTTTTTTTTTTTTTTTTTTTTTTTTGTTAGTGGGAAAAGTTTATTCTTCACCTCTCCCGGCCATGGCTAGAAAAAAATAAATCTTTTAAATTACTTATCTGGAAGAGAAAAAGATATATTTATCAGTTTGAAATGAAACCTTCAAATGTTATTGTAGTATAGATAATAAAGACATGGAAATAATGTTTCAGAAACAGTTTTATTTTTGAGCTTGTCTGTTTATAGTGCTATATGGTTCACTTGATTTCAATAACTTTACGTCTTCAGAAGTGAACAGGTGTGTATACTGTAATACTCAAAGATTGGATCTGATGTGGTGATAGGGAAAACTTCGGTGTGTGTATATATGTGTGTGCATGCAACCAAAGACTTATTAGTGCCGTTGGTTGGTTCGTGGGTGTTAGTATGATCATATGATTGGCAGAATAATTTTGCCTGGGATTAAGAGTCTGTGTATGTGGGGAAGGGAAAGGTGCAGGTACAAATTCTTTCTTTTTAGTGAGAAATCTGTGCAGAAGCCATGGTCTTAGCTGATACTGCTTATTATAGACATCAAAAAATAACACAGAATTGAATTATAATAAACCTTCTCCTATATCTGATGTCCTTGTGCTATTTTCAAGAGTGTAGGCACTTTCACATGCTCATTATAGAAACAGAAGAACTGGGAATCTGCCACTTGAGATATAGGGTTTTTTTTCATGGCTTTATCTGATGAAATAAATTGGCTGTAAAGACCACAATTTCTGTTTCTTCTGATGCATGAATCATACTGACAAACTGTATTTTAGTAATTTGATGGCCAGTATGTGGAAATGGAACAAAGTATGTATTATCAACTCTAATAGTTCTGTTGGTATTGAAATGTGCCCTCCAAAGAGTTGCGAGGAGGCTTTGATATTTACTAATTGATGTTCCTTCTCTAAAATAACCCTCTGCACATCTTCAAGGAGGTAGATGGTATGGGTTTAAACTCACTGAGGTAAAGGAAGGGATTGACGGAGGTCGTCTTTCTCTTGGATGAGTGATCTGAAGCCTGAGTGAAAGTCTAAAAATGAATCACCAGTTTGAGGCCTTTGAGTGAAAGGAATGGTTGGCAATGCTGTTGTAGGTCTTGTCAGACACGTTGAGCATATGCGTAACAAATTCATCTTTGAAGTTGCAGAGATGGCATGTGAAACCTAGGAAGAATTAGAATCATAGAATGGTTTGGGTTGGAAGGGACCTTTAAAGATCATCTAGTTCCAACTCCCCTGCCGTGGGCAGGGACACCTTCCACTAGACCAGGTTGCTCAAAGCCTCGTCCAACCTGGCCTTGAACACTTCCAGGGATGGGGCATCCACAACCTCTCTGTGGGCACCCTCTTCCAGTGTCTCACCACCCTCATAGTAAAGAATTTCTTCCGTATGTCCAATCTAAATCTATCCTCTTTCAGTTTAAAACCATTGCCCCTTGTCCTGTTGCTACAGGTCTTGGTAAAAAGTCTTTGTCTGTCTTATAAGCCCCCTTTATATATTGAAAGCCTCCAGTGAGTTCTCTGAAGTCTTCTCTTCTCCAGGCTGAACAGCCCTAACTCTGTCACCTTTCTTCATAGGAGACATCTTCCAGCCCTCTGTTCATTTCTGTAAGTGAGGTGTTCCCCAGGAACATTTTAAAAAAAAAAAAAAAAAAATCATATTTTGGTTGTCCTCACCAAAACTCACTAGAAAGTGTGAGTGCTTTGAAGGTTAGTCAGAAACTGAGTGTGGTTTTTGAGACTTACACTTCTGATTCATTTGCCAAGATTTCACTGCAGGTGCATGGGGACAAGTGAATCTAAAACTGTAAGTTTCAGTTTGGTGTTTTGGGCAAATAAGAAAACATCTTTGACTAGAAACATTATTTATTCATTCATGCTAACTTTTATTTCACAAGCGAGCAAGGTCGCTAGAGTAAATGAGTATTGATCTCTTTCAGGATCACTGTTGGTTTTATTCTGTGAATGTAATGAAATTCCAGGATAAAATCATTCTGTGCTTCAGATGAGTTCAAAATTAGCTATAGGACTGTCAAACATTGTCAGTAAATGGATGACTTAAGTATGTACCATACATTTTTATAGTGTTTATAAAATCAATCCATCAGAAGCTATAAACAGCAGCCAAGGAGCCTCTACAAATTGCTGAGTTATCTATTAATGTGTACTAATTAAATCTACGCTCTTAAAAAGGTCTGCTTCTGAGTGGTAGGTGTTTGATTTAAAGGCATCTTGAAAACTCAGGTTTGTTATGAGCATGACTTTCCCCCCTCCTCTCTCCTTTCTAAGTGCTTTTTCCTTTTCCTTGTAATAGCTTTCTTTGCTTCCATCTCTGTCTTTTAAGGTTCCAGAGCTCCTGCCATAAGATGCTTAAGGCATATCTTTACAGAGATCATTAACTTCCTGAAGGTCCTGCTGATTTTGCAGCTGTGATTGTACAGGCACCTATAAAAATCAGGTCATTAGTCAGTCTTATATAGAGAAAAGATGAAAGCCTCTTAGTAATCTTATTTACTGTCCCCTGCTCAAAGCAACAGGTAATGTTCTGCCTTGCCCTGTCTTCCCCCTCACCCCAAAGCAAACATCTGAGCATCAGAATGAGGCATGTTGAAGGAGGAGGACAGCTTCTTCCCAGTGGCTGCTACAGTGGTGGATAGACATTTATGTACTTAACTGATTTATTTCCATTTGTTTAGTACTTTTACAATGCTTTGTATAAAAAGGAGATTTTAAAACTCTACTGCTAATCTGTAAAAGCTGAAGAATGATTGAATTTCTCAAAAGCCCACTTGATTTAAGAAGTTACTTTGCATGGCTGGGGATTCAAGATTGATTACCACAAGATATTCTATGTTAGGTGATACATAAACTGTGTTTTTTAGGAAAGGAGCCTTTGTTAGTGCTAGCAGTCTTGGCAGGACCCAAATTGAGTCTGCAGACTGATGAAGGAGCATGAATTTAATAGTGAACTTGAAGCTTGTAACCCTGTGAGTGTTATCAAGTTAACATCACTGAATTCAGTTCATGCTTTGGTAGAACTTGTGTGCAGAGTTTGCTTATGCTCCAAATTACTGGCAAGTACTGCCTGAGAAGTGATCACGTCTTGACAGCTTAAAGAAACCTTTGGAATTCCCAAAGCTTAAAGAAAAGTTAGCCGTGCTGCATGCTGCCTGTACAGAAAGGAGCCTTCTGCACAGGTCACTCGAGAAAGGGTTGTTAGCGCAGTTCCTGCTGCGGAGCGGGTACTCGACGCAGGCGAGGAGCCCACCCGCAGAGCTGGAGCACTGCCTGCCACAGCGGCCGGGCGCACCCGCAGAGCACGGCGGGCTGTGAAATCCCTTCCCAGCGTGAAGCTAAATGGCTGCTGGCTCTTCGAGAGCAGCTTTCAGCTAGTTGATTGAAAGTTGGTGCTACTTCAGTGCACCTTAAACATTTTTAAAACAAGTATAGCTCGCTCCCCTCGCAGGGACCCGTTTTGTGTGAGCCTGTGAAGCAGCTTTTTCTACACACCCCACACCCCCTTTTATTTTTCATTTCAGATACCAGACCTTTTGTGGTACAGTCTCTTCCCAAGACTTCAGCAGCTGCCCTGCTCCTCCCTTTTCCCTTACTTCTGGCTGCAGGACAATAAAAAGCTAGTTTGGTGGTACTACAAGAAGAGCAAAGTCAGTTACTGCTGTGAAGTGCTGGCCTTCTGGCACTGACAGACTTGAACTCTGACCTAGTAAAATGAGCTCCTTACCTTCTTTGTCCATCTCCTCACGTGTTTTTCCTGAGCAGCAGTCTGCATAGGGTATAGTTTGTCCAGAGCAGAGCTTTAGATGGTTTATCTGATGTAGAAAAATAGTACAGGTGTGTATCCTGGCATTCTTGCATTCTTCATAGAATCATTTAGGTTGGAAAAGACCTTTAAGATCATCAAGTCCAACCATTAACCCAACACTGGCAAGTCTACCACTAAACCCTGTCCCTAAGTGCCACATCTACATGTCTTTTAAACACCTCCAGGGACGGTGACTCAACCACTTCCCTGGGCAGCCTGTTCCAGTGCTTGACAACCCTTTCAGTGAAGACATTTTTCCTAATATCCAATCTAAACCTCCCCTGGTGCAACTTGAGGCCATTTCCTCTTGTCCTATCACTTGTTACTTGGGAGAAGAGACCGACCCCCACCTGGCTACAACCTCCTTTCAGGTACTTGTAGGGAGCAATAAGGTCTCCCCCTGGCCTCCTTTTCTCCAGGCTAAACAACCCCAATTCCCTCAGCTGCTCCTCATCAGACTTGTGCTCTAGATCCTTCACCAGCTTCCTTCCTCTCTTCTTTGGAGACACTCAAACACCTATCCCCCCCATACTGCCTTGTGTTCATTCTAGGCTTTGCTGAAAAAATGTTTCCATTACTGTAATAGTAGTACTGATCAAGCTAAGAAGAGGGCCTCTGTACTTCGCAGAGTCCATCCAGAAAATAGAACTTGTTTGTTTTGACTAGAACTGCTGAACTTTTAAAATGATATGAGGAAAGCTTGGGAACTCTTAAAATGAGCAGCGTAGTAAGTTGCAGTCTTTTAGGCAGGCTCTTCTTTAGTAAGCACCTATAGTTTCCCCCTCTGATCTCTTTTTGTCAGTATATCTACTTCCACAGGCCAGGTGTTACCGAGTCAGCCATTCTTCCATTACGAAAAAAGGTCCAGTTTTGTTGTGTGTAGCTTAAGGAAATGTACAGACACTGTAAACAGGATGGCTGGCCAGGTGATCTTATAAATAGCTAGAAGATGTCAGACAAGTCTTTCAGACTGATAAGGTTCAAGGAGGGTAACTCTTCTGCTTTAAGCCTTTGCCTTGACAGAGTCTATACACTATCTTTATTAATAAGACTTGTTTCTTGTGGTGTACATACGTATGTTCATCTTAGCTTTCTGGGATGGTGGCACAGCTTCATCTAACAAGTAGTTTCCTGGCTTGGCTGCGTTGTGGCTAGTTAAACCAAGAACTATCACAGAAGTGATGAACAAAGTAGGGTTTCAGAAGTTAAGTAACAGCTCAGTGCTGTATCTGTATTCAGTAGCAGCCTTTCCTCCTAGTTTTTGTTTTCATATTCCGCCTCATGTCTTAGACCAGTCTTGTCAGCTTCTTTCTGCCATCCCTTTCAAAGCAAATCTCTGGTTTGAAATCCTCATTTTCTAGAATGAAAAATTTTGCAAGACAGCATTTGAATACCAGTTTCATAAATAGCAGTGAAGTTGTTAATAGAAATCTATGCACAAGCACATAACATCATTGAACGAGCATCCATTTTGTATTTCAGCAGTGGTAACAAACAGCGATGAATCACAGCTTTTAACTCCAGGAAAAATGAGCCAGCGCCAGGGGAAAGAAGCCTATTTTACTCCAACCAAAGAGTTACTCCAACCGTCTCTCAGCCCAGGAACTGCCCATAGCCATGGTAAGACAAAGCTATTTTTTACAGAGGTTTTGAAGAACTTAAATGCTGACATTAATTTTCTGTTCCAAATGTTGATTCAAAACCACTGCCTTTCACAATGAAGAGGTAAGGAAGAAAGCATATTGAAATTATTGTATGTAATTCTTTGTATCCTTATGTGTTAATCTGAAACAGAAAAAAATGCATTATGTGGTGCACTAGTTTATTAAAGCATGCTGTGATCTGTGGGAGAACAGTCCACTTGATGGTAAATCATTATCTGTGTGTAATCCTGTAACTACTGGTCGTGTTAATGTCTCAGGTACTTAAGTTGTGTCTTTACACAGAGGTGTTGTGATACATGACCTAAGCCTGGAACCTTTGTGTAAAGATCTTTTAACAATTACTTCTACTGAAAGATCCTTCCTTTTAAGAAAGGGTGGGGCGGGGGGGAAGTCTCAGCACTACTTTTTGCCAGCTTTCAAACAGTCCCTCTGCCTTGCTAAACCCATTGAAAACAAACTCAGTGGATCCATGTGAACTGATGGGATGCAAAGTGAAACTCATCAGCAGGCCTGACATGTTGATAGTCTGTTTAAAAAAAAAAAAAAAATAAAACCCAAGCAATAGTTGCTCTCCTTGTGCTTATTTGCATTTGAAACTGCTTGTGTTGTCTTATTGCCTCAGATATCATTAGACATGTTTGTTACGATGTGTGGAGTCCTTAGTGAAAATTAGTAAATTCTTCCTTTTAACGTTGGTATTCCCACTAATTTAAGTCAAACTGTTGTGCTTTTTTAAGGACTTTCACTCATAGGAAAATCATTAAAACGAGCTTGAAAAGCACTAAGGCTTGATTGTGCTACGTCAAACTCCTTGCAGATATTGGATCTTCTCTCCTGATTTTGTTTTCCCCTGATTATTTCAGGGCTTATATAAGTGATTTTAAGCTGGTTAAATGTATCTGTGCCTTTTTTAGCATCAGTCATCACTGACTTAGTCTTCCAGGACCGCTACTAGGAATGAGGCTGTAGTTTCATGAAACAAGGAATTCGTCTCGCAGTCAATTTCAGTAGTGAAAAGGTAAAATGTGGGCTAGGCTTTAGCAACCTTTAATTGCTAACTTCTAGCCTATCTGCAACTTGGGAGGCGTAGGTTTGATTTTTCTATGGAGGAGGTTGACCCACATTTAGAAGTTGGGTGATTATTCTGTTGTAGTTATTCCTATGGGAAAATTACAGTGCTGGTGAAAATGTGAGCTTATTACATAGGGGAAAAAGAGATGCTGTGCAAGCCTGAAAAACATGAAGTAGAACAGAGTTTAAAGTGGTGGAGTAGTGGAGGCTGACTGTTGTAACTGAAATCCAGTTAACAAAGGTCTTTACAATATACCTGTACTATTGTGTGATGAGAATATGCAGAAATACGGGAAATGTTTAGATACAGTACTTAAAGGCATTTACTATGAACTAAATGGAGATACTTGTAGTCACTGACACCTGAATGCACGCTTAGGAGATGGGTAATGTAAATAAACAATTCAAAAGCATGCTAGGCACAGGATAAAACAGAATCGAAACAGAAAAATGTGTGATACAGTCTACAAAGAACTGATTAAATGTATGTAAAGGGGTGCTGTGACATGGGTACTTAGCTTTTGCCACTGGACAGTTGGATGTTGTTAGATGCTATTTGGCCACCATTACCTAAGTTATGTTTCCTGCTGCCTGAATAAAAGAGCCTGTGTAGTAAAGCCAGTTTTGTATAGAGCTTGTAGTTAAAAATAAATGAGTTGGAATGAAACGAAACCTGTGAAGAGGCAGTCTCTGGAGCAACTAGCACTAACTTTGGTGTTAGTGCGGAAATATCACCACGTGTGCTGGATTCTTTGGCTGGCCAGCAGCAGTCCAGGGACAAGCATTCTCAGTGCCTATCACTTGGAAAATGTACTGGAACAAGCTTAATTTGTGTCTTCTGCTTGTGTTTTAAGTAAGATCCTAATGACAGGTATTACAAATGTGAATAAAAGTAGATGAGTCTTAATATGAGGGAGTGGAGGTAAACATTTAACATTGTTTTGGGCCATTGGCTTCCTACTTGGAACAAAGAACTATACAACGTGTCATTGTGAAGTTGTAAGTGGTATGTATTTCATGATTTTAAGTGCTCCTGTGTAGAAATACTGTGTTTTCATTTGTGTGACCATAGCTCTGGATTTCAGAAAGCTTCTATTTTCCTGTACTTGGTTTCTTAGTTTAAGACATGTGACTTCCTCCTTCATCACTCCTGTCACTCTTGTGAGATGGAACTTACTATATCATCTGAGCCAGAGATGGGGGTCGTCTTTTTGGAGTCCAGTGCAGATGTGTTTTACAAATGTAGAGTAAAGTTTGATCTGGCAGCATTGTCTAGTGATTGTTCAGCAAAAGCCTATTTACACTATCATTGTTCTGTATAATCTTTGAATGAAAAAGTTGCAGCTGCTTATTTTCCATAATGTTTTTAAGATCCTTGAAGATACGCTGTCCTTTGTTCTGAGGCTGAAGACTAGCTTGCCTTTGAGGCTACAGACTGACATTTACAGGTGTGGAGATCAGACTCGCTTCCATAGAAAGCTTCAAACTGGTGCTGGGATTATGCTTGTATGATCTCAATCAGTCTATGTAGAAAGTTCAGAATTTTAGTGGTGAAAGGCTAACTTGGCTGTATATAGCATTGGTCCTGAGATGGACAAGTGCTTAACTAGAGTGTCAGAATAAGCTGGTCCTGATCATAATACTTCAATTACAATTTGTTCTATAAAACAAATTTATTGAGCCTGGAAATGTCAGTGGCTTTAAGTTGGAGAATACCAAAATCCAACTGCTATCTGTGCAAAAACTGACGCTCAAATGTGCTGAGTTTTAAGAGACATCAAAACAAACCTAAAAAATAGCTTTTTGCATCCACAGCATGCAAGAAAGGATTTAATAAAAGCACAAAGTTGGCTTAACTAGACAACCATTTACATTCTGTGTGGTACCACCATTTCTAGAAAGCCAGCAATACAACTTGTTACGGAAGCTTTAAGCTGAACTACACAAAAGAAAGCTTTTTGATTATGTAGCTTCTCAACATCATAACTCAGAAACTGCTTGTGAAAGTGGCCTTGAGCAGCTCCACATTGAGTTGATCTTGAAAACTTACTATTTCCCTCACTTTTCATTGTATATGTTTAAGAAAGCAGTTTCTAGACTCACTAACTCAACAGCTTACTCACATGGATTACTTTGCTTTTCATATCAGGCTGGGAAATGGTAAAACAGTGATAAAGATTTGGCAAGAATTTGCAAGATCAAACTTTCTGAAGCAAATCTTTTTTCCCCACATACAGTCTTTAATTCTAACTTTTGAAGTCTTTGTTCTTAATTGTCCTTTCATAGTATCTACCAAGTTAGTCCTGACTCTAACTTGTTAATGCTATATATTGTACATCAATGTTGCCTTCCGGTATGTTTTATTTTCAGATCATTGTTGTTTTTCTTCTGAGTTATCTGCCAGGCAGTGAAACCTTCCTAGTTCTCTGTGCCTTGAACATTCTAAATGATCATACTGGTTTTTTTGCTAAGTATTTTATTTAGAATTGTCAGACTTGGAATTGGACCTAAATAATTCAGTAGCCTTTTGATGGAAACTTTAATGGGTTTGGGGAGTTAGATTTAGCTGTAAAGTTTTGCTTATGTTTGTGGCATGGTGGGTTTTCAGGCTCTAGTGATCTAGCGTGGCCTTGCCAACTCACCAAGACCATATTTTTGTAAGTATAGTGCATATAGATGTTAGTAGTGCTAAAATATCTTTCAGCTCTAGCAGCTGATGCATAGATTGAACAATGTTAATTTAGCTCGTTTTTCTGTGTTTGCATTCTACGGTTGAAAACGTTATTAACCATTAATGGGCAAACAACTAAACTTTTATCAAGCTTGGGGGGGGTGTGTGTTACTTTTTTTAACCTACCGTAAGTGCGACCAAAACGAATTATTGACAAAACTATTTTATTATGGTTAAAAAAGGAACATGAAAAACATTGAGTACAAGACTGCATTTTCAAAAGCTATAAAGCAGAACTCTGCTTGCTGATGTAAGCTGTTTATGTTGTTACACAAATTATCCCTGGTAAATTGGATTCTGGTAAATCTTGTTAACTCAGGCTTACATCGGGATACCACTTTGTTTGATAAAATGGATTAATATAGAAATAGTGATCGGTTAAAATTTATGGAAAAAATCAGAAGTCTCCTCAGAAAGGGTTTTTGATATTTTTTTAACATACAAATATGCTGTTAAAAATGTTTCAAACTTTTTATGAAAACAGCGTAGATTCTTAAATAATAGTAAGCGGTACTTGTGGTAAATAGGGAAATCTAGTTAAGATAGTATTATTAAAAATTCTGTAATAGGATGTTTGAAAATGTCTGACTTTTATGTATTTTTTCTGTCTATTCAAAGCATTGATGACATGCAGATGGGGTGAAAATGTGAGTAGTATCTGGGAAAAGCCTGTGTAGGATGATGAAGATTGAGGAGATATTTCACAATGATGTAAACCTTTGAGCTAAATGAACAGCTTCTTGCTGTCTTTTTTTTAAAGTCATCTCGTCGCGTAAGGGTAAGCAGTAGAAGTGTGTGCCCAAAGGAGCTTGAGCTAAGAAACAGGATCTGCCTCTCCTTTCCAGTAGAGTAGAAGTAGTAGTTGTTAATTCAGTTTGCAATATGATGAAAATGTATTCTGTGTTACATGACTGAGAAACAGAAGTGGCTTAGGTGCAGGGAGGGGGGTTGACAGTGGAAGCAGAATTATAGGTCTGCCGATGATGATGATCACAATGAATAGAAAGGAGGAGGTGAGTCTGATTTTGGGCGAGAGTAAGGGTGGTTTTGGCTGTGCTGAGCTTGTACTGAAGACTGCTCCAGAGTAAATGTCTAAAGGACATGCTAGGATTTTAATCCATAGGACAGTGCATTTGGGGAGAAAATACAAATTTAACTGTTTTTGCATATGAGAGGATGGAGAGCGAAAAACAGATGTTTTCAAGCAGTAGGTCCTAAAGAGCACTTATTACCCATTGAAGGGATGAGATGCCTTTGGAGCCATAAACACCAAGAAAATAAAAGACTTGTCTATCTGAGACAGCTAACAAGTTAAAGGTGGTTTGTTGTAGACCTGTACAACTTCCAGCTTTTAAAAAATGTTTGTTTCAGGTGTTTGGCTCAGTTAGCAGCAGCATGTTTTGTTTGACCAGGTGGTAAGAAATGTCTGGAGCTCTTGACTCATCATCCCAGTTCTGGCTTGCTGGTGGTCAGCGTGCAAGAAGCTCTGGTGATGTAGCACACATCTCCTCTTAGCAGCTGTCAGGGAAGACAGATTACTGCGGTCTAGTGGAACGGAAGATACAGTCCCAAGTCAGTGAACTCGAAGTATTGGTAACTCCTTCCGTATAGGCTCTTGGCTTCAGTGCTTTGGCCAGGTTTCTGCCAGGAGGTCACGAGCGCCTGTGCGTTCATGTGGGCGCATGAGGCTGAAGCCACAGCGGAGAGGCACTGTGTTGGAGCTGGAGAGATAAATCCTGCATGCCTGTGGTTATAGCAGATGCATGCATTGAGCATGGGGGAGGCTGTAACTCCACCGGTAGAATACTGATCACTGCTTAAATGTCAGCTCCTGCTTTCCTTTCAACTAACACTTTCAGTGTGTTAATGTTTCTTTTTGATAATGATGTTTGGCTTGCAGATGGTAAAATCTTGCCAATCTATCTGGTTCCAAATCAAGCTGTTTCCTGAGTAGTTGGGTTATATCCAATCTTTGATATTGATTTCTGTTTTTCTTCTCATGTTTCCATTGACTTTACTCCCTAGAGTGTCTAGACAGAATTATTCGTGGAAGTAACTTCATGCAATCTCTCCTGTTTCCCTCCACTATATCTGTCCTTTGAATAGAGAAGCTGAAGAGTGGCTAAATAATTTATTATCTTGACATAGTAAGAGCAACTTATTACTAAGCATGCCATGTTTTCTTACCTCACTTCATCTTTCCATAAGTCCGTCTCACTGTCTCAGCACTAGAGAAGAAACTGCTAGACGGCTTGTTGAGGCTGTCTAACAAGCTTAATTTTTAACAGTTCCATATTAACAGTAAATATTACTCCTGAAGTCAGGCACCTTCTCTGTAGAGGAAGCATGTCAAATGTCTTAGAAAAATGTTAACGCTTTTGCTTTCTCCTGCCGCATGGGAATTCTGTCTAAAACCTTGCAAGCCCTTGCTCTTGGAGAGCCTTGGTCTCTCTTGCTGTGTACTTGGGAGGTGTTTTAATTTGTCTTACCTTGTCTTTTGATGATGAGGAAGTATTTTGTAATCAGCAGTGTATAGGAGCCATGTGGACTGGTTGTTCTTTAGGTAGTTCTGGATTAATATCTGTTGCACTGCTGCAGGGACCTGACCCCAGTGACATGGTGGTCACTTTTCAGTTTTATGACGGAGCGTACCTCGTGGAGGTGAAGCCCCAGTTCCACAAAATTGTGCGACTTATTTGGAATAGTTTTAGTGATGCTTCTCTCAAACAGGATGTGAATGAGGTTCTAGTCACAGTAATCAAGGAAGGAGTTCAACCCCTGAATAATCTGGTTTTAGCTGGTGTTGCCAGACTGAATTTCTTGTGAAATGTTTTAAGTTCTGCTGTGCGTGGTTATTCTCCTGAATCTATTATCTTGACCGCCTGCTTTCTTACTGTAATGCATACTCTGGCAGATTTCTCTCTGCAAGTCATTGTGTGTTTATTAAAACTCGCCATTTCTGAAATGCTACTCCACCCACTATTTGTGGCTTGGGTAAATAGCATGTACTCCTTTCTGTGTGGGTTATAGCTTTATGAAAGTGCCGTACTGGGTTTGAAAGGCACAGCAGGGCTGATTACTGTGAAACTTCTCAAGCAAGTTCTCTTTCCGTGACAATCTCTGCAGAGCTGGCCTACTTGAACCTGAAATGTGACCTTGAGAACTTCATAAGGGCTGAGATGAAAACCGTTGAAACCTGAGCAGTGAGCAAGCCTATTTACTTTGGGGTGGGAGGAGCTGAGCAGGAGTGCTAGCAAGCGAGGAGGTGCAGCCAAGTACAGTTGCCAACAGGGCACTGGGAGCCTTGGTGTTCATTCATAACCGCTCTCAGGCGTGCCTCTGGAATTACTCCCCAGCTAAATTGCACTCGACTTGGAAATACCAGAGAACAGAAGAATATTTGGTGAAAGAAACTTGCTACTCTAAACTGCCAACACAACTTGTAGCCTCATGGTTCAGATGTCTTTTTTCTGCATCAAATATTGGTGTCTGAAGGCAAGTATATCTTTAATACCCTTTTTGTTAAATAGGAGGAAAATGCTTTCACTTAAAGTCCATGTGCAAAAATCAGGTGTTGGATAAAACGCATTTACAGGTGTAATAGCGTAGCAGTTTCCTTTTTCTGTTTTCTGCATGCCGTGAAGAATGTGTGTATACTGCACGTAGAGAATTATTTATGACCTTTTCTTTTGTTGGACTGGGGGCAGAATTCTACTGGAAAACAAAGCGTTGTCAAGATGTCAGGGCAAATTATTGTCAGACATGAAGGGCAAGTCTAAAAAGCTTCTGTCTTCTCTGCTACACCGTCAGTTTTCCTTCCTCCTTCTCCCTTTAGCTTTCACAGAGTTTGGTTTTAAGAAGGTTTTGGGTTTTCTTTGTATAGCTCTGAGGGGAAAAGGAATATTTTTTTTAGTTTGCATCACTAGATACACTGTTAGTGGTATTATTGCAGCAAGATCAGTTTGTATAATACGTTCATTATTTTAAACTTTCAATATCCATATAAAAAGGATTATTATATTTAAAATTCCTCAGTTGGATAGTTCAGAATATATATGATTTGAGTTCAGTTTTCATGCTTGGAATTCATACCTGTACAGTTCAGAGAGGTCTTTTCAGCTATAAATATCTTTCAGTTGGAGAAATTTTTTAAAACTAAAAGCAGGCATTGTCAAAAGTGTTCATGCTCTGTTGGAATTGCACGTGTCTTCTATTTGCCTTTGTTTTGGTATTCTGAGATTTAAGTTTTGCCCCAGGCAATATCCTGGAAGAAGGTTTTAAGCATGGGACTATGGGTTTGGTTTTGGCCAGAATTTACTACTGAAGAAGCCCCGATTGAGTAGTTGATATGAGGAATGCATTCTGTACTTTAGAAACTGTATACAACAGATAAGTTTTCCTTCTCTAAAGAGATGTTCAACAGATTGACTGAGAATGGATTCTTCCCCTGCTCCCCCCACCCCCCGAGATAGATGAACTAAATATTTGTCATGTTTTTTTCGTCTTCGTACTGATTTAGGTATTGTATAAAACAGAGAAGCCAGGAGACTTTTTCTCCCTTTCGGTGCTTTCATGAAGTACATAACTTTTGTTATGAGGAATCTTATTTTTTCATGTACAGATACGCAGTGGCACACACTGGATGCATTTAGGCTAGAGTGCAGATACTTTCCTGTTTATGCAGGCTCTTCAGCTGTGTCTGACTTCTGCAGTTGGACTTGGCTGTAGTTCTATGTGTGAGTATTTTGAAACCATGTAAATTTCCAAGCTGTCTGTGTTAGTGCATTTTCTAAGTATATCAATTATTAAGGCACTGGGAACTGGTATCAAAAGGATATAAGGAATCCTTTATTACAAGGAATTAAAAGGCTTTCTAAAAATCTTTGGGGGCTAAGTGTGTGGAGAGCAGAAACCCCTTTAATATTGCAGGCTGATGCTCAAGAGTTACAATAAACTTTAGCTTAGAATCAGACTATGGAGGTGAATGCTCATTTTTATTAAATGTTGCAGATTCCTTTTGATCTAACAGCCTTTCCCTTGTGTGTCAGCTATCTCTCCAGCAATGTATACTGCTTTGAAGTAGTTGAAGCAAATGAGCATGTGTGTACAAGTATTAGCAGGCATAGTAAATCACAAGCTGTTGAAAAGGTGGAGAACTAATGAATTTTACAGCCAAACCATGTAATTAACTGTTTTACCACTGCAGATTTAAGTGAAATATGAAGATGGCTTGGTGGTGGGGAGGGAGATGGAGGAAGCTTAAATATGATTTTTTTTTTCTTTTTTTTTTTTTCTTTTCCCCCCTCCTTTGTAGTGGTGAGACAGAGTTGTATTTTGGCAAAAGGCACAGAGTCTGCCCCTCCTATAATGCTGTGGAGTTAAAGCAGAAGGTACTTAGAAGACCCAGATAACAGCTTCCTTGGTTGGGAGATAGCCTCATAGAGGGGAAAAATAACATTAACCATATTGAAATTCTTAATTTTATCTACCCAAAGATTTCAATTTCACTTCTAAATGGAGAAAAGGGCATAGGAAGGAGAAAGAGGTTTTTAATCTGTTCTTGTTTACAGTTTGGCTACATGAACAGTGTCAAGGGACCTGAGAGGATGTTGAGAGAAATAAGGTGAAAACCTTCAGGACTACATTGTTTCCTGGAACCCCTGGATGTCTAGCCACTTTCTAGTAACATGAACATAAGGTGGCAGAGAAGACGATGTTGTGGAAGAGCCCGCTAGGCTGGCAGAGTCATGCTCCGTAGTGGCTCCAGAACAGTGGCACAGCAGCTGGAGACAGATGCAGACAAAGCGGTGTGGGTGGCTGGTGGTGGACCCTCCCGTTAGTCTGTGTGACCCTGCCATTCCGGTACAAGACATGGAAATGTCCTGATACCAGTGTCAGCAGAGTGTTCCTGGGCAGGGTCATAGCCCTGACTCTGAAAGCTGAGATAACAGACCCATTAACTGGGCAAGATAGGTCTGTAATGAGAGGATACAGTTCCTTCTGTGTGTAAGGGGAGTTTTTCTACTGCAGCTTTCTCTTGATTTTAATTAGAAATAAGAAAATGCATATTCTGAAGAGATTTGGAACAAGGTAGTTGCTCTGCTTTGTAGTTAAGAAGATAGATCTGGAGAAGTGATGTGGAGCTGTGTTTATTTAAAAAAAAAGAAAAAGAAAAAAGAAAAAAACAAGAAGAAAAAAGTGGTGTTCTCCCTCCTTGCATTTCCTCCTCGTTGCCCCACCATGCCACTCCTTAAGTTTTTCAGCTGCTCTTTCTGTTCCTTCTGGGACATCTGGACAAGGACTGCTTCAGCTGAGGGAAGTATGAGACACAGTAATGGATAAATGGAGACAGCCCTGAATACATGATGTGCTCATCCTGTTTCTCCCCCTCCCTGTGCACAAGTGAATAGAGTTTTTCACTTCTTGTACAAAAGAAGTGAAAGTTACGTATTACATATAATGGTTTCTATTGATGGGTCATATTTGGTTTTTTCAGTTGCATCTTTTTTCCTCGGCATGTATTAGGACATTAGTCTGTTAAGAGGCGTGAAGAAATTCTAATGATTCATAGGATGCTGGAAGCTACTATGTTTCATCATCAGAAAAATTATTTTCAGTGTTTTCTGTTATGGGTCTTAGTGTTTGTATCTATAGGTACTAATGCACATACACTTTGCACAGTTAAAACCTTTCGTAGGGGTTATAAAATACTTCAGTCTACTGTATTATCCTTAAGCCAATGTGAACTGAAATTACTGAGCTGCAAATAGTAAGTACACTTCTTTGCATAAGAGCTGGAGTAAACAGTATTATTTAAGAATTAATCAAATTCACACTACCATTGATTTAATTTGTGGGATGTGTTTCACTTTGTAAGAAGAGACCTCTAGTATAGAGTAAGGGAGAATATAAGTTCTTATTTTCAAGCCAATTTTTAGTGTCATATTTTCTGCTTTCCAGCAAGCAGAGTAGGTTTCAAAATGTATTTCGTCAGAAATAAGGTGTGGTGGGGAAAATGGGATCAGCAGAGAAGCACTAGATGGGAAGGAGATTCCACGTATGGAAGAGGGTGGCCATGCATGCTAGTTATCAGGGCAAAGAAGCAGCTGATCTAATAAGCAGTGGATGAAGGAGGTTAGGGAGAGCTTATTTAACTTTATTCTGGTAGCTATCAGCAAGAGCAGTTTGGATCAGCTGATTTCTAGTCTTGAAGAACAATTTAGTGGGATTTTTTTATGTTTAAAATTTAAGTTCATTTTAAGTGTTTTATTCATTGCATAAAATATTTGGGCCATTAATAATAAAAAAACCTTTTTGTGGAGCTTATTTTGTGCAACTCTTCCAGGAGTCAGGCTGGTTTGTATATATAAATATGGCAGAGTCTTAGAGAAGAAAAAGCTGTCACCTCACCTTTTAAATAAAAATAAGAAATGAAGATGTAGAAGCCACGACAATCAGTTGATGAAAACTAGCTAGGTAAGTGCCTAAACAGGAAAGCTCGACATGGCTGCGTAACACAAAACATTGGCTCCCTTTTCAGATTCCTGTAGTGTACCACAATATCAAATAGGGAAGGAAGCCACATAGGTCACAAGTTGTGCTTTGTGCAATATAAATTTGGGACTTGAAAGACTAACAGGAAAAAGAATAGATTTAAGGAATCCTTAAAACCTAAATAATCACCATTTTTGTGTGCTTAGAAAGCAGAGATGAGTAGGACCAAAACTGAGATGTAATAAATGAGATGTGATGTATTTGTGGAAAAGAGGAGCTGAAGCAAAGCCATTCTGCTTTAAGCATCCTAATGGGTTTGACAAGAGGAGTATAGTGTTGCTTGGCTGGCTGCTGATTTGGCAGCCTCTGTCTCTTCACTGCATTTTTCACATGTGCCCTTCGTTTGTTTCTTTTTTTTTTCCTTTTGTATCTTACTCATCAGAATGTGAGGTAAAAGGCTGTTACTGCAACACTCTTGTTCCAAGCAGCTAATGCTAACCAGCTTTCACAGAGAACATAATCCTTACACAAACACCTTAACTCATGAAGGAAGAGGGTCCAGTGCGACGTAGGTTTTCTTCATGTGCTGGGATTTCATCTGTGTTTTCTCCAAGAGCTGATGGCCGAAAGCTTGTCCGGAATGCTTCATTTGGAGGATGTAATGAACTCTCTCCTGCTTTACCAGGTTTGTTTTGGTCTTGCATTTCTTAAAATGTACAGAAGAGAATATAACTTCCACCTCAGATTTTTCAGTTTGAATGAAAGTAATGTACCGAGATGTTGGTAGAAATCAGAAATAATATTACTTGTATGCATTTAGATAACAGCTCTTTGTAGTGGCAAGATCTGCAGATAGGCAAGTGAGCAAGTTAGCTTACACTGCAGCAAATCTCTCTTTAAAAGGCATTTGTGTATTTGGTACTAACTGGAATATTTGTTTTGGTTGTTTGGGCTTTTATGACTGAAGTTCTTTGATGTGGTTTAGAAACGCCTTCCTCCCTTGTACTTTCCACTCCCTCTGCAGACAATGGACTTGCTTTAAAATAGTAAGGTACAGCAGAAGCTTTTAATTTGGGTATAACTACTGAAGAATCTGCGTGCTTGTCATCAGTGGCTTGACATAAAAGGACAACATAGAATGAGTTAAGGCTAAAAGCATAGCCTTCCTTAACTCTGTAGTGCAAGATTTTTAAGACATTTGACACCAGAAAGGGCTTGAATCTCCTTTTGCTCAGATTTGCTGTCTCCTGAAAATCAATACTGGAATATTGAAATGAATTTCTAGTTTCATTGTCCATAATGTGCACTTCTGATATAGGTACCTGAATTTCAGCAGTTTGCTTCAGGAAACTTCGATGCTGGAAAATACGTTACAAGGTCACCCCTTCCTGAAAGGGGACATTGTAGAAATAGTACATTCTTACCAGAATTACTCTGTATGTGTGATTTGTCTCGTGAATGCACATGTACGCACGTTGTTGCGTAGTCCCGTGGGGCCAGAGTGCTGGGGAGGGATGAGGAAATAAAATAGTTTTCACTTTTAATTGTATGCCTTCTGCAGAATGGCTCACTGGATTTGTAAGCCCTGGCACTGAAGCCATGGAAAAGAGTTGGGGTGCAGAGCACAGAGGTGGCTGCAGGCTGGTGGTTAGGGAGCTCTCTGCATCGCTGGCCGGTGCTGGCTTGCAGAATCACTGGAGCAGCATGTTCAGCCTCAAGCGGGTGGGGGCAGTTGCTTGGGACACCATGTTCTATTAAACTTCATGTTTTATTCTATAACATTTCCTTTCACTCTGCTTCAGGAAATGATTAGCCTTCTACCAGGAATCTAACACTGAGTTTTATTCAAGCTGCTCAGGAAATAAAGATCTCAAAGCTTGAAAGCATGGAGTTGGCAACTAGACAGATCCTCCCTACCTTTAAAATAAATAATATGCTGGAAGGTATGCTCTTTCAGTTTGGTTTAAGCAGGCAGTAGTTATTGCCTGTCTAAAAGATACTCATGTGTTGTTAGAGTAAGGACAATCTTTGGTTATTGTTGTTTATTTTATATGGTGTTTGCAAAAGAAAACATGACCGTGAGAAAATACATAAAAGGACTTTGCTTCCTTTTCTGATTACTTCAGTTTCAAAATCCACGGAGGAATCTGAATTAGTTAATATGGGATTGTATTCTTAAAACTGTTTGTCAGCAAGCCTTTGAAAATCAGTCAGTTAAAAAGACTATTGTCTCCTGTGTTCAATTCTTTAAAAAGTTTTTTCCTTTTTTTTCTGCCGTGTTTATTATATAACACCAGTATTGATATATCTCACTAAGTATAGCTCATAGTTCTTCCAGAAGCGTATAGTTTTTCAGCTCAATTATTTGTTCTTCAAAACCGCACATGCACAGCAGTAATCAAATCAGGCTGTTCCTTGCTTTTCATTTGGAAGTCAGTAATATTGTTGCTTAGCTTGCTATTTGTGAACTTGTCATGCATTGCATTGCTTTTTTTAGTAGTTCTTCTGTTTGTTGGAAAAAAGCCTCCAGTGGATAGTAGTTCTTTCTTTTTAGATAAAACAGACATGACATTAAAAAGTAACATGGTCTTTCTGATCTATTTTTCTCGAGTATCCTAATTGCAGATGGTATTTGAGAGGTACGAAACCAGTATTTGAGATGTAGATGTTAACGTGGTTGGTTTTGGTTTTTCCCTTCCCTCAAGACTGATTGAAGGGACAGATTGCTGGTGCGACTTTACAGAATACCTGTGTTATGCTTCAGAATTGAAATCTTGTATCAGTTTTGTTTTAAAATGTACTCTGCCACAGACTTTATCCTAAAGATTCTTTAACACTAATCATACAATGTATATACTCCTCATTTTTTGTTGAAGACAATGTTCTGGAGGATTTTTTTCTTTTGGCATTGACTGTGTATTCCAGGTCAGTCTCTAAAGAAGCGCTGTTTGATTTTGTTTCATTGACATCTTGTGTGTTTAGAGCTCTGGTTGTTCCAGTTGCATGCAGGTGTCAGGTTCTTCTATCTGTCTGAAAGTTCATTGTGAGTTTTCACGTAGATCTCCACCTGCAAGTCTTGGAAGGACATGCTGAGTGCTCACAGTAGGAACATACTAATGGACAGTTTCCCTTGGCTTCCAAGGTCATACCATGAACTGTGGCTGACTGCACTGGCATTGGGATCAGCTTTCAGATGTTAAGACAAGGAAGGTCACACTAGGAGAAAGTCTGTTAAGATGTATTGTTGCTCTGAACACAATCCATGATGTCCAGAACTGCTTTAGAGGCTACAGTAGTGGAGCTTGTGTTTAAAATAAAAATAAGTCTTTTTATATTGGGAGCTGAATCTGCAGCTCTGAAGGTTGATTCAAATGGCACTTGGCCACTGTCTCCTAACTCTGAAAATTGCTTTCAGGTGTTACGTAGAAAATGATATACAAATCCAAGAGATTTACTAGAGAGGAAATTACAGAAAGAGACTGCATCTTCAACACCTGAATTTCTACCTTGTGAAATGTGAGCTCAGGTTATCTTGTTAAAGAGTTCCTGATTGAATTACAGGATGGGAAACCGCAAGTAGGCTAAAATATTAAGCTCAAAACCACTGCTGATAAACACTGAAAAACTTGAAACACATTATTTTTATTAGACCATGCCTCTAGCCTCTTGTACCCTCACAGTGTCTGCTCCAGACACTGATTTGATGACTTTTTGTGGTGCAATTTGCAGTACCTCTGAGGTGAACAAAACTACAAAGAGCAATAACACAAAGCATCATTTAGAGGCACAGCTTTCTTGGCTTTGCTGTTATCTTTGTCAGAAATCCATAAAGAAATTTGTTCTTCATAACTGGTAGCAGAAAGGGAGAAAACAGTATTTCTTATGGTTGATTCTCTGAATATAATTGTTCTGTTGTTGTTGTTTCCTTGACCAAGTATTTCCATGACAAAATGTATACCATCCTCAGCTTGGGCCCATATATAGCTCTTTGTGATGTTTCAGTTCAAATTTTCCTGCAGGTATTAGTATCAAACTGTTCATGTTAGAAGTAAGACTGCTTATGGTATTGAGGTGTCTCCATCTTAACAGAGGCTCCCTGGAAAACGTGTCCTTACAGTGGGTGAGGCTGTGTCTGGCTCAGCACCTGAATTATGGTTAATTTTTTTAACATATGTTTTAGCATATGGGAAGAAAAGCCTTCTGTCTGTATTCTAAGTGAGCTTATCCCTTCTGCAGAGAGGGATGTTACAAATACGATGGTGCGGGATGGGAGGCTGACTGGTTGGGTTTCCTCACAGACCGAGATGGAGCAGTGCAAGGTGTTCCAAGATCTGCAGCACCCTGACTTGGGTTTGCTAGAAAACCCCTCAGACAGCCCTTTGCTGAGCGTTTGGGTAAGGAAGGGAGCAGCGAGTGTGGCGGCACATTTATGAAGCAGCAAGTACACACGCCTCTCGGGCTCAAGACACTGGAAGGGGGGTGAAATTCGTGGAAACGTGACTGAACTTTCGTCTTTGTGTCCGATTCTCTGGGACAGAGTAGTTCTTTCTGTTTTCATTTCTGCTTGGTGATACCAATGAAAAGCTTGTTTATCAAAATAAAAACATATGTTTGTTAGATAAGGATGTGTAAAGCCCTTAAAACTGTAGTGCTTTAGAAAGCAAGCTGTGAATTATAGCTTTTCTTTTGTAAGAACAATCCTGACTTAGCACTTTCTCGTTGATTTCCATCACTGAGTCTTCTCTATATGCCTATAAATAAATAAGTAAAAATGGGAAAACCGTTAGAAAATGCCTGCATTACATTTTCAGTGGAACTTGGTTCCTAATGAGGGATTTCTTTTGGGTATGGGGGTGAGGAGAAAACCTCTTTACTACAGTTCTGGTGTGTGTTTGACTGCCTAAGACTGGCATCAAATCTAATAACTTGTCAGTGAACTAAGGCAGGTCTGTCCTCTAAGGCTTGAAGCAACCTTTGTTTTGATTCAGCACCTGATGACTGGTGCTGTAGAAAATGTGGTTTTGTATTTGGTGTTACATAGGAATTATGGCTTCTGGCCTCTGGATCTTGACATGCCTTTTTGGCTTTTTCCAGATTCCCTAGTACTACAAGTCTTCTGCCTGTCTAGGTACTTCTTCCCTGTGATCAAATAGTCTTCTGCATTACAGGTTTTCGTTAGCTGGACAAACCCATCATGGATGTGTTGGAAGAATTTCAAAAGGAAGGGTTTAATGAACTGTGCACAGAGGGGCTTCTGGAAAGACATGTAAAGGTTTCTTTAAAGGCATGTAAGGTTTACTTTGTGTAAACATAAAATGAAATATCATTGTATTGCAGTATATAATTTAAAAAAAAACAACTGGTCTTAAAAAAGAATCTCTGCAAAAGGTAATACAAATAAACAAAAAAAACCAACCCAAAACTGATTACCAGACCACAGCTAAGAGGAATCTCGGATTTCTTGTGTAACCTGAAGACCAACATAATGCCTCTATAAGTCAGTGAAACTTCCCAAGATGTGTATTTGTGATAGATGAATCAGTTCTGTCTTAGAGTTTCTGGGTATTGTAAGTTGTGAAAGGGTGAAGATACTAATTTAAAAAAAAAAAAATATCCTACACTGAACAAACTACTCAACACTACTATAGAGAGTTAATAAAAATTCTTTTAAAGCTCATGGTTTCCCCACACATACACACACTCACCTGAAAAATGTGAAATCAAACTGTTTCTCTGATAAAACTCGTTTTAGAGATCTGAGTACTGACTTCTGTTTCAAAGTTCGGAACACCTTCAAAGGGAAGCCCAGAAGAGCTTTTGGTGTCCATTTATACAATTTCTCTGCTGATGTAGTGCCCTCTGGTGGGTTGAAGCTCTAGGGTACCACTGTCAGAGCTATGCAAGGCTTTTCAGCTGCCTGGATTATTCCTGAAATTCATGTACGGCTTCATATTTATTTAGCTTCTATCTGGAGGGCATGCAAATGATGGCATTTTTACTTACTCAGGTAAATACGTTGTGCAATTTGTTTTATTCCTGTTTATAAAAGCTTTATGCTACCACTAATCTCTTCAAAGAAAATGGATCACTGAGATGTTCTCTCATAACCAGAGTAGATTTTTTTTCCCTAAGAGGATGCTAGGTTCTCAGTATATGTTTTGTGGCATGTAGCAGCTGCACAGCAGCACTAATGCCAGTTGTGACCCCTCTTTCCATTGTCACACATATACTGGCTACAGCCCTTGTCTCACTTTGCTTTTTGAATGCTGGGAAAGTATGGGGTTTGTACTGAGTCACTCATAGAAGATAAATGTGGGATTTTGACGACTGTTTTAACATAAAGCCTTGTAGTCACCCTTATGCAGCATGAAGTTGAAAGTATAAATTCAAGGCTAACATAAGCAACCTTTTCCATTTTCTTGCAAAAAACTGACTGGCGATCTTAATCGGTGTTTTAGATTTGTTTTCATGTAGGTGGTATTTAACAATTATTTCTAGCTACAGAAATGAACAAACCAAAAAGAGGTTCCATTTAGCATTCTGCTCTGCATGCATTTATGCAGATGGGGGAGAATGAGAAGATAAAAGGACAAAAGTTTGCACACTGTATTTACGATTTGTCAGCTTATTGGATCAGGTGCAGCACCATCCAAATAGAGTGGACTGTTCTCACCTCTTAGTGGGTATTAAATTAGTTTTTATTGTAGTAGCTGGTATGTTTTCAACTGGTGTGGTGGATTGGTATGTATACATTGTTTGAAAATCTGATTTTCTTGCACTGTTTTATGCTAAACACAATTTGCAAATTTATTTCAAAGGCTAGCTCATGTAAGATGTTAATGTCTTCAAATCATTGGCAACAATGCTGTCTTTTTTTTAAGGTTTTGACAAAGGGAAGGATGATGTGTCACAGAGTAAAGAGGATACAGCACATTCTATGTCGAAAAGCAAGGTAAGGAAAGCAGCCTCCTAATCTGGCTTAAAAACGTCTGTGCAAAGGAGTTCTGTGCTTTTAATTAAATGCAAATGTATTTAACTTTCATTGTAGATAATCTTGAAGATTACTTTTCAGATTCAGCAACAGATAAACATTAAAGGGAATTTCTTAATATAATTCTCAGGATGACATCACATGAAAATCTACAGTTCGAATTAGTGAAAATGAAACATGGAGTCTTCTCATTGTCATCTTGGGGTGCAATGTTGCCTTGCCAAATGTAATGATGGATGGTAGCCAACTCTTGCTTTGTTGCAACAATTTAAAATCCTTTTAAGCTGTAGGTGAGAATGCTGTTCACTGAGCTGTAGCAAATCTTCTTATAAGAATGTTAAGGAAACTAACTGGAGCAGGTTTAGTTTAATGGTTTAAATTGCCAGAGTAAAACACAGTTAAGTGTAATCTGTTGTCCTGTCTGTTGCAAGGGCTTCTGTACCTCAGAATTGAAGTACAAAGGCTCATTTCATTGAGGCAATGAGTGTGCAAAGGAAAGCATGCTCAATAGAATATTAAACTAGATATAATTGCTATGCGTGTTTATGCTTTCTGGTTGTCTTCCTAATAGAAGTGGAAAAGGCAGGAGCCAGGCAAATTCATAATCGTCATTGTGTAGTCCCAAGATGGAAGAGGCTCCCTGAGATGCAGTGAAAACTGAAAACATCCAAAGTGGAGTTGGGAGATGGACACTGCAGTCACCAAAACCATAGCATCTTGGGGTGGCTAAACTTTAAAAAGGAAGAAAACATGAACTGCCCGAGCAACTAGGAAGACTCTTTTTATGTAGCAATCCCAGGTCTTTTCTCTCCAGAGCTGTGTTTTGTTTTGATCACAATTACTTACACAAGTAGTTTGCAGTAGCGTTCTTTCTCAGAATAAAATGTTCTTTTCTGATGGCATTGAAATAGTAGGGATGATGAGGGACTTGTGTAAAAAGTCCTTGTAGCGTCTATGCTTATGTCTACAATATAGAAAAATCTACCATAGCTATCTTTTCCTTTCCTAAATCCTTTTAAATTTGTAGGTTACAATTATAGAAGCTGACATTGTATAACCACTGTGATGCAACCTTCTTTATTTGTTGGCCTATTGTAACTTTTAAAGTGCGTGGACATCTTGGTCAGCAAAAGTGCCTGGCATGTCAATGCGCTGAATTTTTACTTAGTGATTTCTATGTATTTAGAATGTGGAATTCCAGGAAAAAAATATTTTCAATTGGGTGTGTCACAAAACAGACGTCTCTCTTTCTCTTCAAGACATTAAAGAGAAGAGGGGAGGACTGCATTTTGCAGAGGGGGAGGCTGTGTATGGTTTGATCGCTGAGTGGAGTAGCTAAGTTCATTTGTTTTTCTTATTTAGGCATTGCTACAGGATAGAGTTTAAAGGCTTTAAATTACCCAGCTGTGTGGTTTTCTATTTTCTGCTAGGACGTCCACTGTTTTTTACAGAGGCAAATGTGGTAACAGACACTTAAGCAGATTGTCAGGGCACAGCAGGCGTGGGCTGCCCTGTAGGGAAGGCGAGGACCTGAGCTTAAACACAGCTAGCTCCCAAGGGAAATGGGAGAGATGCCTGCTTCTTGCCGCTTTCACAGCCAGCTCTTTCCATAGCTCTCTGCTGCAAGGTTGGCACTGCAGTCTGTCAGAGCTAGCCCTGGGCACAGGCAGCTGCCCCCCTAGGAGACAGAGGGATTGCGCTCGAGGGCTTGACAAACTTTTCTGTGATATTTCATGTGTCAGAGCCTTAAAGAGAAACATTAAAGAGAGACTGAAGGAAATCAAAGCGACTTAAAGATTATAGTAGCGTTTCGCTGCTTCAGTGGTGTCATCAGAATTGCACTGGGGTGAGCAGGTTAGTTTCTGCAGCTGAAGCTGCAGTTTTGTGGTGTGTAGCTAAGCATTTCAAGCTGTTGGTGTCTCACATCTGACTTGGAATGACAAAAATTTGCATCTTTCAGCTTTAGTGCATCCTAGAGCCCCACTTGTCAGGGAGATCAAGGAAGCACACTTTACCATCCAGCTTGCTTCTGATCAAAATACTTATGTTGGTCCAGAAACCTCTAAATTATTTTTGACTTGGACATCAAGTTAATACTGTCTCTTTTAACTTGGATTTATTTCAGACTCTATTAATCATTTATCTTTGACTATCCAATTTGTTTTTTCTCTTCCTTATATTTATTTTTCTTGGTTCTTGTCCTTCCAGGATCTTAAGTCTTTGTCTGCTTTGCTGTTACTTTTGCTTGTGTCTTTCTACTATCAAAGATGAGACCAGTATTCCTACTTTTCCTAATACATATTTTTCTTCATCCCTGTTTTTGCAATTAGTGCATGTGGGGCTTGATAAGACTAGTGGTTCCTTTATAACCCACAAATAAACTTCAGGCTAACAGAAGATGGTAACTGTCTGTCACAGCTGTGGGGGTGAAGTACCAGCCCTTCTTTCTAAGTAAGGATGGAAAAGCAGTGATGAGACTTGCTCAGAATCTGGTACTGAATGTACCTTGCCGGGAGTTGCAGTAGTTTCTCTTAAAATGTTTTCTTCTTTTAAATTTTGATCCTATCCACTTTGTGTGCATCTAACACTGAGAAAGCTATTAGCTTAAAAATCTACGAATCACTGATCTGTCTCATAATCCATTGGACAGGTAAATATGGACCTTTACTTAGTGTCATGTGAGTGAGCTTTAAAACTGAGATACCGAGAAAATGAGTTTTTGTAACCTGTGATACTTACTGGTTTGGGGCTTTTATATGCATGACCTTTAGATTGCATTAGTTTTCTGCTAGTGAGCAACTAGAATATTTATGAGTGTTTTGCTTAAGTTGCTCCATTATAGCTTGCATAACGAGTTCATTACCTCTTCTTATGTGACAGTGATAAGCATTTTTCCCTTTTCTGTTATTACATTTAAAGTACTGTATTTCCTTTAACTTCTAGACAGAGGAATTAAATTTCAAGTTGTATGCCTGTCTCAAAGCTAAATTTTGAGTGTTAAGAACATATCTTTAATACAAAATGAAGAGGTTTCCTTCATTTTTCCAAGACGTATATATCGAAGTTAGAGAACATTTACTTATTGTTGAAATGATTTTGAGATAAAATTACTTGTTGCCAGTTATTGCACATATCTTTTTGACACTAGCTAAGTAGATTCCTGTAAAGTCTTAGTTCTGAATTAAAGGCATCAAAATGGGATCAAAGTTAAATTGCTTTGTTCCACTTGTAAATACTTCATTTTTATTTTGTTGGTTTAGGCAACTTGTGTGTTAAGAAAAATAGTGCTCAAGTACACTGTTTTTATTATTGCAGTAAGTTTTCTCAAAACTTGCATATTTTTTACTGTCATTTTATAGTATTCCAAAATAGAAATTTGGTGAATAGACTTTGCATTGTAGCCTAAGATTTGAAATGACTAGTCAGAAATGTTGAGCAGCTTGAGAAGCAGTTTTCATAAACTGTCCTTGAAATTACACAGTTTAGGAGGTTACATTGATTTTTCTTTTTTCTTTGTTTTTTTTTTCTTTTTTTTTTCTTTTTTTTTTTCTTTTTTTTTCTTTTTTTTTTTCTTTTTTTGACTAGGCAGGAACTTTGGGTCCATCGGGCTTATGTTTCAGCGCACAAAGAAATGCAACTCTTTGTAATTTATCTGAAGTTTATGTATATACCTACTCAGTGTTCTCTGACTTGCAGTAGGAATGATAACTCTGTGATAGACTCCTTTTTATTAAGAGCTCTATATCCCAAGGTGAATATTTGGTGCCTCTAATTCCCTTTCAACTAGTAGGCAACAGATGCCAAAGAATAAACTTTGAACCTTACAAGATGTGTGGAGAGGCAGGAGGGAGAAATCACGTGGTGCTGAGGCAGCATATTGTACTGCCATGAACAAGGTCTTGGGTTTCATGAACAAACCTGAGTCTCGTTCCCCTGTCTATCGCCAGTGTGAGCTTCTTGAAGATCACTTGCGAAGTAATCAGAGCATGGGATTAGGGAGGAAGGAGCAGAACGAGTGGCATTAGTGGTCCGTTGTACTCTGATGATTTATAGAGCACTGAATTCTAGATTGAAGAGGCTGTATTTTCCTTCATGGGTCACGGGGTAAGTGCCTCTATAGCAATCCATTCAGAGGAGCTGTCAAGTTATGAATGAAGACATTGGGATTCATTTGTCATGGGAACGACTCCTGTTTTTAAAGAGCAGGATTCTCCTAAAACCTCCTCTCGGCTAAAATAATGCCTAACTAGTCAAGACTGTGACATACCAAGAAACAGGCTACATAGGCTAAATATTTACTGTATATAGTTCAGCTTTTTCTGCAGGAATCTGACTTCTTTTCCATAAAACCCGTATGAAAAAAGACTCCATAAATAAGTGGTGAACAGCTCTTGATACAAGTTGTGGTTTGTTGTTTCTGTTGTTGTTGGGGGGGGGGGGGGGATGTTTGGGTTTTGTTTGGTTTGGGGTTTTTTTTAGGTGGGAGAAACAGTAGAGGAGTAGGAATGGGAACCTTACAAACATAACTGTGCACTTCAAACACTTTCTAAACTGCCTGCAACAGTAATATATCCTTGTATCTATCATTGTCATTTATTTATTATATGTTTTGTGAATTCCAGTCTGAATCCAAGCTTTTCAATGGCTCTGAGAAGGACATCTCTCTATCTTCAAGCAAACTTACAAAAAAAGAATCTCTCAAGGTGAATTAATTTCCTACTAACTCCTCACAGACTGTAAATGCATTCACATAGTTTTGCCATATTCTCTAATGAGAAGACAAAAATACCAAGTAGTGATGAGACCTATGGAATATTTAAGTATTGTGAGAAGTTGGGGTGTTGATTCTCTTCAAATCTTATTGTACTGTTTCTTGAGTATGGGCTTCTATAATGCAGGCTTTAAGATGGCACAAGATTATGGGATAACTCAGAAGATCGTAAGATAATTCAGGTTGGCAGGGACCTCAGGACATCTACATGCAATGAAATGATGAATTGAATTATCAAAGTTATAATTTGCATGCAGTACCTGTGTTTTTTCTACTGCCTTCTTCCCACTGTGTTTTAACAAGACCAAACTCCACTGTTTGGCAGGTGTCATGTCAGGAGAAACATAAAATTATTTGCCTCTAAAAGAGGGAGATACATTACTGCAGATTTCTACTGGAGTGGGGAATAATTGGTGGGTAAAGACTGCTGATCAGATAATGTATCTGTAAATCTGAATGTAGCCTAAATTTGGTTTTGTACTTTACACCAGGAAAGGAAGGGGCGGAGGGGGTTTGTTTGTTTGGTTAGTTTTCCCTCTGTGTTTCTAACAGGAGTTTCAAAGTCCTCAGTCTTAAAAGCAAGTAGGCAGAAGAATCTGATATTGGTTATGTTGTCGCCGCTCTTGAAACAGAGCATGAAATAGTTGTTCGCACCTTGAAGTCGAATGCTGTGTTTTAAAGCTACTTCTCTGTACCTGTCTTGCAAATTGAGTTTAGCTGGTTTTTCGTCAGCTTGAATTGATAGATGTCTTTGTGTGCTCTGATTACTGACTTATGGCTGTGGCATTGTAAATATTTTTATTATTATTTACAGGTTCAAAAGAAAAATTACAGAGAAGAAAAGAAGAGAGCTACAAAAGAATTACTTAGCACTATCACAGACCCGTCAGTTATTGTTATGGCTGACTGGTTGAAGGTCAGAATCCAAGTGTGAAACTTGACTTGAAGATGTAGCAGCTGCTTACTGCTTTCTGACCAGAATAGAAAAGGCTCAATCTTTTACTTGCTGTTAATTTTTTTCTACAAGCACAGCAGCCACTAATTACATCCCAGGGTCTCTGTGCTCAAATCCTAGGGGAATAATAAAGAAACCTAGCTCCCACTTACTGTAGTCACCAGTCACATGCATCTTATGTGTATAGCCATTAACTTCGGATGAGTTGGCTTTACAATTCTTATTTTGTCCTCTTTATTTTACACTTTGAATTGAAGCTCTGTTACATCTGTAACAATAGTGAAAATGGTTCAATCATATTAGATATTTGAATACAGATTTCTTTGTGCATTTCTGGTAATTTTCCTTTCCTCTCTTAAAAACAAACTGTCCTCTAATATTGGTACGAAAGGTGAGGAATTGATTTCTCAAAGATAGTAGCCAGTGTCATCAACAGTAGTGCAGTTTCTATATTTGTATATAATTCCTTAAATTTGTAAACATATTCCTTGGAAATTGTACAAGAAAAAAGATCTGTTACCCATTTTTACAATTTGCTCCAAACAATAGCTTGTCTGGAAAAAGTTTCTCCAGCTTTTGTAAAAATCACTGTAAACAGGCTAAAACGTTGCTCAGATGTCAAGTTGGCATTCAGTCGTACAGACACAAGGTAACTAAAATCCAGAGTTGACAGAACTGATAGAAGCAGTCTAATCAGATGTGCAAATTCAGGGACTTGAAAGGATCTTACATTTCACATATGGGTTGAAGCTCACAGCTGTTATAAAGAGGTTTTATCTAAGAAATTCAAATATATCTAAGTTATTTTGTGAATATCCTGTTTTTCTTATCAGACACCTGCCCTGTTTTCAGAGGAGCTCTGTTTCCAAAGATTATCGTGTCTTCATGCTAGTGATAAAATATGTTCCAGATAGGAAAACTCATGAAGGTTTCAGATGAATAGTCATACTTCCTGTATCTGGATGTGTGTATACCCATTTGTAGAATAAGTATTCATCAAGAAAGAATAGAAGAGTGAGCATTGAAACTATACCTTTGTATTGTCTTTGATAAACCTGGGTAAGCTTTTGATAGACCTGATAAACTTTGTTTGAAATAAAAACTAGTAAGTAATTTCAATTTTAATTTTCATTTTGTTAAGGGGTGTGGTTTTGGTATTGGCTTCACTGAGATATAACAGTAACTGTTTATATTCTAGATTCGTGGTACCTTGAAAAGCTGGACCAAACTGTGGTGTGTACTGAAACCAGGAGTGTTGCTTGTTTACAAAACTCCCAAAAATGGCCAGTGGGTAGGAACAGTGCTCCTGAACGCTTGTGAACTCATTGAGAGGCCTTCTAAAAAAGATGGCTTTTGTTTCAAGCTTTTTCATCCTTTGGAGCAGTCCATATGGGCTATAAAGGTTAGTGGTAGCATATATAGTTCTTAACAGATGACTAGTATTAGCTGGCTATGAGTAAAGACAACCTTAATGAAAAGCTGAACTGCATTTTTTGTTGTAGCTTTAATGGTTTGTTTATTGTGAATATAAGCCTTCAACATCTAGTCCTCTTCATCACAAAAAGTATATGATTTATGCCGCTCTGAATATTTAAATAGCTTCAGAAGTGTCATGTGCAGAGGGTTGCCATTGAAGAGGTTAATGCCATCACTGGCAATCATGTAAGCAGGAGGAGTGAGTGTATAACATTGTATTTTACATCAGTCGAATCTGAGAAATTAAGGATGGAAGTGATTTGTCAAAATGAAAGAGCTGAGATGTGTTATAAACATTTCTTGGCTTCCAACCCTATGTTCATGTAATAAAATGTCAGCCTAGTTCAATTTGCTTGTAAGAGTAGAAATTCAAATGACATCCTTGTGCAATAATAGCTTATATTGCAACTTGTTAGCCAGTTGTGTTCCTTTTTGGCTACAGTTTTAGGAAGATAAATGTTTTCCTTCAGTTTTGATGTCTGTTTGCTTTGTCATACATGGCATAATATTGTGAGGAGCTCTTACCTGTAGGTGTTGAAAAGCACAGTGTGTTTTGCACAGTAAAGGTTTATTTCCATTTCTTATAAGAATCTTTAATGTTTGCTATTACTTATTGTTTATACTCTAGTAAACAAACTATTGTAGTCCTTGTTTTGTGTTTGCATATGGAGAGGGGGTGCAGAAGCACAGCACAAGTGAACATACTTACCTCCTGAAATGACATTTTGCTTTAGATGAAATTACTGTACAATATTAGGACCCTTGCCGTAATAAATTAATTATGCCCTCTGCAACATGCCTCTTCAGATACAATCTCACAATTAGTAGCTATCCTCTGAATCTTAAATTGATACAGATATACTGTCGCATCTGTAGAATATGCTGCATTGATTTTGTCTTCCTTATCTCAGACTGGGAAGTCAGTCTGCTAGTATAATTCCTGATGTTTGTTTGTGGTCTTTCTGAATTGTTATCATTATCAATGTTATCTAAATTTACCAAGCTTAGATCAAATCTTCTGTAGCTGCTTTTGAATTTTATGTCAGTATTGCTTAGGAGGACTTTTCACTAATTAGTGGTGATTTCACATTTGCAGAACACAAACTTCATATCCTTTTTCAAAGCTATAGGGTTTGGTGTTAATGTGCTTTAAATTATTTATGATCATGTATACATACATTGCTAAGTGGTGGCCTGTCTGCAGAAGATCACAAATCAGTCTTTTATTTCTTTATTGCTTGGCAATGAGAAATGGATTTGTTTGTTTTTTTAACTAGATATTTAGAATTTAGAGGACATGCCCCACCAGATTTTTACTTTTTTAAGGTAGGTCAAATTTTGAACCTGAACAAGTTGATATTGTCCATTCTAAATGTGCTGAGAGCTGGAGTGGCGTTTGTTCATTTTGGTATGGCTATTTGCAGTTGAGAATTACTGGATTTAATTAGATGAAAGGCCTTGAAGTTCGAAACCTTTTTCTGCCTAGTTTACCTAGTCAATTATAATGTCCTAGTTACAGATTTATTACCATGAGGCAAACTTTCATAAGCGCAACAGCAATTGACTGATTTACAGAGTAGATTTACCAGAAGAAGTCTGAAGTCTAAGGCAAAATGACCCTTGTTTGCAGTCAGTGCAGGAAGATGACATTGCAAGAAACATTTACACAGGTGTAAGTACTGCAGGAGATTTTCTCACTTGAACACACTTCCCATAGTGTGTCCTTCTGGCAGACTGCAAATTCTCTTCTGCAGTAGTTTGTGGCCAGTCACTTCACACACTCCCTTAAGCCTGTTGCTGTGGTCTTTGATGTTCCTCCTGCACTCTGAGGTAGCTGATGCACTGTACCTTGTTCTGTCTTCCTCATGTGCCCCATCCTGATGCCATTTCAGTTTTCTACAATTAATAACTAGAAAAGTTACTGCAAATGATTTTGCTGAAGTAAATTTAGTCAAGTGGGACTGCTTCTCAGTTTTTATTGCTTTCTCTGAATGTTCATGACATTTGAGTTTTATTGGCATGGATATTCTGTAGGAAGTGAACTTCAAAGTTTGTTTTTTTAATCTAGTGGAATTTTTAACTCGCCCATTACCTTGTATTGGAGTAGTTGTAGCATCGTTCTGATAGGAACAGAGACAGTTCAAATAAAGTCACCTAACAAATGGAAACTAATGTCTCTCTCGTACAGAACACTAACATACTGAAAATTGATTTTGAAACCATAATGGGTGATATCAAAGAAAAATATCCAGTGCTTTTTGGAACAGTAATCAATTAGAGGAAATCAAGATCCACGAGCAGTTATTCCAAAATAAGTCAACCTGCTCAAAAGTTCACTGCAAATTATTCATTTGATTCTGATCAATGTATTGTCAAAGCACCTAGGGGAGTATAGCTTTCTTGCATTAAAAAAAACCCAAACCTGAACACCAAAACCACACTTCATCTCTAAATTATAGTTGTTTGGTACAGAGTAAGTAGTGTACCCTGCATGCCCACAGTATAACCCTAAAGGGGAGACCTCACGGGCAGAGATGTGACATTAGTCAGTCTCCTGTGACCTGAGAGTTTTGAGGACTTGCGATGGCCAAGACCTTTGCGTGGTGCTGGTGCACCTGCGGTGCTGTGGTCCTCTCTGCGCAGGCCCCCAGCACCTCTCCCACCCCTGCCTGGGACTGCACTGTGCCGTGGTGCTCTCCCCTCCCCAGGGGCCTGGTGAGAGCCAGACCTCGTCCCTGCCTGCCCACCCTTGCGGCAAGGAGCGCTAACGCGTGGGGTTGTCCCTCCTGGTTTTCGGTACCAGCTAACTCCTAATCCCCGTGTTGCCACTTCACCAAAGACTTTTCATAGGCCCACCTTTCTGCTCGCTCGGAGGGAGACTGAGGTTTGGAATCTTGTTTCTAACACCCAAGTTGCTGATACCCCATGCTGACTATTCGGGAGTTTCTGAACATCATTTACACCAGCACTAGCTTGCCTGTATTGGTATTTAAGTGCTACCAAGACTTCTCGTTACCTGCCTCTCACCCTCAGAAATGTTCTGGCTGTTTCATTTGCTTGCTTCTAAAATATCTGCCTTTATCTGCTTTTGCTCAAAACTTCTGCTGGCTTTCCAATTCCCTCTTCTAAGCCTTGTACTGGCTTTTCATTAGGCTTCTCTGGGGGAAATCAGTCAAGACCAAAATGTGTTAACTCATTAGTTAGGCAGGCTTAACCCAGCTTTCAACAATAGCTTTCAAGTATGTTTAATACAGCCCTCTTTGCCTATCAGTTGTCTTAAAGTTACCATAGGTAAACTTTTTTTGAAGGGGCTTTGAAATGGTTGTTTAGCATTTTATTCCAAAATGAAGCTTGACAGAGATGGAAAGGTCTTTTGGATTTTTTTTTTTTTTCCTTTTAATTTGTGAAGTAGTGAAAATTAAACTTTGACATTTGACATCCTCTGTGTGTCTTTTGGTTGAACATAATATCATGGTGTACTGCTGATACCCTTTATAGAGAGACTTAAGCATCTAAATGTCTTTTATGGACCTGGGCATCATCTCTTCTTTTTTCTTATTTAAATGCCAAGCCTACAGTTAGGCACCTAAATATTGTGTGGACTTGAGTACTGAATAGGTAGACAGGTTGAAGGGGAAGGAGGGAGGGAGAAAGGATGAGTGGGTTCCTATAGCAATGCACAGTGTTTGAGCGGGAGGAATTACGTACATTTTATTTAAATATTGATTGACTTACCTGTCTTCTGAAGACAGGCAAAAATCATGCAGTTCTGCAGCATAGCATGCTGCTGAGACACCAAACGCTTTGGCGTGTAAAATAAGCATGAAGTGGATCACTGAAGGCGGCCTCCCATTCTCTGCAAGGGTTTGGCTTGCCCTCGTGTCTCTCTGTGCTATGAACCGTAGCATCCTTGTAGGAATTGAGAGGAACCTTTGCTCTCATCAAGAACAAATGGGACTGGAAGGGGGAAGAGCCAGTTGCTGTACAAACGTGGGGTCTTCTACTAGGCAGCATTTGCGGTAAATCAGCTCTCTTAAACCACTCCACAGACATGTCTTTTGTTTTGCTTGCTTTCAGTCTTACCTCTTCAGCTGAAGTACTGAGCTGAAGAGGAATAGCTTGTCCCTTGTGATCTCTCTACACCCAACTGCAGGAATCGCCGGACAGTGGGGGTGACTCCCCTGTGGCGTTCCTTTTGATGCTTTTGTCGTCTTGCTATAAGTAGCATCAGCAGAGCATTTCCAAGTTACTATGCCAAGTCTGATTTACAAAAAAGAAAAACCACCAAAAATTATTGGAATCCCAAAGACCGTTCTTTTTAAAGTGGGGTTGAATTGGGAGCTATACTTAGAATGAAGTCTTTGAAGAAGAAATCCAGTAAAAGAGGGCTGTCCATCTTTCCATTCATGTCTTCATTAGATGTTGCTGAGTGACAGTAAATAGCCCTGCAGTGTGTCAGCTTGTTATTACATTGAATAATAAACTGTAAAACTGAATTAAAATATCTGATGCTGTTGTTTGTTTTGTGTATTTCAAGGGTCCCAAAGGTGAAGCAGTTGGTTCTATAACTCAGCCGTTGCCCAGCAGCTATTTGATCATCCGAGCTGCTTCAGAATCAGATGGTAAATACATATTTCAGAGTTTTTCTTTAGTGACTGCAGTTAGTTATTAGAAAGAGACAGTTTCAGTTGTCTTACCATGTTTATTAGAGCACTGTCATTGCAGTTTAGTTGCTGTTAAGGTTATACCTTAAGTTAGTGCATTCAGTTATGTTGGTACTAGTAGTTTTTCATGGTTATTAAAGGAAAATTTTGACCTGAAGATACTGTCATTGAACTCCTTGCAGTTGCCTTTCATTGGCTGGGTAGAGGAGGGGGAAGGGGTTCAGATTTAACTATGTTAACGTATGTCTAAATACTCATGCTAGTGCCTTTCTAAAGTGCTAATGCGGACATTCTTTCTAATGAAAGCATTTGTGTGTTACAAAGTGCAGCAGTTGCATAGAATTCTAGTAGTAAAAATTCCCTCAAAATATAGTTTTGTAACACCCTTTATCACTGGGAAGGTGGTGGTCAATATCAGTGCAACCATCTTCAAAGGTTACAATGAGGAAGCAAAACTTAAGACTGTTGTGTAACCTTTCTAGCAGCTGCTTTCCTTCTACTGGTTGATTAAGCATACCCCTGCGGACTTTAAAAATAGGACTCTATTTGCCTTCTGTATTGAAAAATGGATTAGATGTATGGAAATGAAGACATGAGGAGCAGAAAGAACACACAAATTTGTTTAGTTACGTTTTTGCAAAAAAAAGAAAATTAGAATATCTGCTATTTTATATTGAAATGGCATTTATACGCTGTCATCATAGCTCCTTATCCATATTGTGATTGTATTACATCAATAAATTTTGCCAACTAATGCAGTTACTTAATCTTCAAAACTAGAGCAGGGCTGTGGGCAACTTTGAAGGAATTCAAGTCAGGGCCTGCGTGGAACCGTACTTGTATTAAGGAAGAAATACTGGAATATGCTCTAACAGAATCATGATTTTCCTTGCTTGTCCTGTGCTTGAAGCATCGCTTGTACTAGAGCTGGGTAGTTGTGAGTTGTTTTTATGTCCCCACTGGATTATAAAATCCAATGCATGTAACATGGAACAACTCTGAAGTGTGTTTTCAAAGGCAGTGTAAGCAGACCCAAAAGGATTGTGAAGTTAGGAAATGGAAGTTGTATAGTTCAGTTAAATCCTTAATTTTTAGTCTAATAATAAATTTGTCTTCAGGCAGGTGTTGGATGGATGCTTTGGAGCTGGCACTGAAATGTTCAAGTCTGCTTAAACGTACAATGATTAGAGAAGGTAAAGAACACGATTTGAACTCTTCAGCAGACAATACTCATGTCTCTTTCTATGGCCTTCTTCGTGCTAACAACTTGCACAGTGGAGAAAACCTACCGTAAGTGAATTAATTACTAAACCTAATTGTCCTTTTGGCAGAACCTTGTAGTGATAACTTCTCCACAGAGAGAACCTCCTTCTAAGGTTGCGGTTCTTTTTGCTCCTGAATTCTCTTCATATTCCTTATTTCCACTGTGGTTTATTATTGTATGTGGATAAAATGAAAAAAAAAAATTTTTTTCAAGCAAAGTGGATACAGAGGAACGTTTGGCCCAAGGAACTCAAAGTTGGGTATCACATCAGTAAGTTTAAGTATTCAGTTAAACTGTTAAAGTTTAAATTTTTTGTATCTTGAAGTTGGTCTGTCATGTTAGCTTCACCTGAAAATAAGAAGTTTAGTGCATGTGACAACAGTTGGTAGATATAAATAGAAGTTGCTGTTCTTTGGTTGAAGAAATGACTAATCCTGTCGTTACTGAAGTGGTTTCAGCATGTCTCGGCTTTGAATCATCAGATGGATGAATAATGATTCAGTCACCCTATTATTATATTAAATTAAATGCACAAAAGTTGAAATTATCTGGTATCACTTGCTATCTAATGTCTGAGTGCCCTTGAGTAACTCCCTGTTTATTTCAATAAATACTTTCATCCAGGTTTTTGGGAGCATAAGCTTTTGTGGAAATATATTATTAAACAAGCATGGCGAATGAGTGGTGTTTTCAAACACTTCAGTTGTGGTACCAAAGTGCATTAGAAAACATAAAATATTTAGTCCTTTATTTGAAATAATTGGGTCTGAAGCTTGTGCTATGCACAGTTTCTCTCAGTAATTTTCCACCAATTCAATGTACTTTCAGGTGGATATAAATTTATTTCAAATAATCCCTCCCACCCATGAAGAGTTAGCTGCCCATCTATCTTTTCTGGGTGGACAGGAATTTTGTACTGCTGTTAAGAGTACGCTCCTGTATTTGAGACAGAAGACCTAGACTGGGAGAAATGCAATTCTTTCTGGCATAGGTAGTCTAGGAAAAGCACAGAAAAGACAAATTATTGCCCCCTGTCCAGATGACCAAGCAGGCTCAGCTACAGTTTTGTTCCTTCTATTATCTTATGGAAACAATAAAACTGCTGTGTACAATTCAGCTGGAGATCTGTACTCATGAATAGTAGTTTGATATCAGCAGCTGGCCTAGATTACAATCACAGCAATTAGTTACAACTGTTAAGCCTAATTAAGACTAATGATTTAATTAAGTAGATCTTTGGATATAGCATATTCTAAGACTGTGCCTAACTATCTAAGCAACAAAATCTGCAGGCTTAATTTTAATGGGGTTGGCAAGAGAGAAAGAAGAAAGGTAAAAGCAATTTAGCTTCAACTGAGATCTAGCTTTTTAAAGTATGTTAACAGCAAGAGGGGGTCCATGGAAAACATCGGACTGATACTTGAAGATGGTCACCTGAAAAATAGGGATGAAGAAGAAGCAGAGACACTCAAAGCTTTTTTGAGGGAGGCTGAGGGTTGACCCTGTTGCTCTCTCCAGCTTCCTGAGGAGGGTAGGTGGGGAGAGAGGTGCTGAGCTCTCCTCCCTGGGATCCAGTGATGGGACACGTGGGAATGGGTCAAACCTGCACCAGGGGAGGTTT
>JANXJC010000064.1:5067930-5085574 GCA_027564655.1 Leptodon cayanensis | reverse complement strand
TGAAGAGGCATTTGGACGATGCCCTTAATAACATGCTTTATCTGTTGGTCAGCCCTGAGGTGGTCCGGCAGTTGGACTAAAAGGCTGTTGCAGGTCCCTTGCAATGGAACTATTCTAACCTTGATGCATTTGACAGTTCAGTGAGAAGAGCACATCCTATATGCTTCCAGCAAAGCTAGTTTGACATTGCTGCCACATCAGGCTTGATGTTAGCAATTTTAGTGTGTATTTTACTAAGATCCTAGTTTGGAAGCATGAAATTATTGTGTGAAGATTCATTTAACCTTTATTTTTTTGTAGGTTAAATGACAGTGAAATTGAAAGGCATCATTTTAAAGATCAAGATATGTACTCTGACAAATCTGATAAGGAAAATGACCATGACCACGAGGAATCTGATAATGATGGATTGGGGAAAAGTGAAGAAAGCGATAGCGACACATCGGAGCGACAGGATGATTCTTACATTGATCCAGAACCAATTGATGTCAAGGAAACTACTTATTTAGAACAGAGTCATGAAGAACTTGGGGAGGTAAAAGTGCTGTTGATGTAATGAGCAAGCAGCTTCTCCAAATAAAAAACTGATATTTTAGGGGTCAGACTACACTTGAAAGCTGACTTGCAGGATTGGCTTTCATATTTTCAGCAATAATGGGGGAAAAAGTTCTGCTCACCCATGTTCTGCTCTGCTTTGCTACTCTTGTGCCTGTGTCTGAGATTTTAACAGAGATAATGAGATTATCTGGAATATGGCTTAGACAGAAGGTGCTCAGTTTGAAAGGGCCACCTGCAGCAGAAGTTGACCATGTCTACCCATCTTTTTGTTGTTATTTCTGTTTGGTTTTTATTAACTTACTCCTGTTTTTTTCTTCAAGTAAAAATCTTCAAGTTGAAGATTTTAATGCAAGCTTTTCTACTTTTTTCTACACTTTTTTCTAGTGCAAGAGAGGAGTTAAGCAGCCTTGGGGTCTGCAGAATTCAGTGGAAGGCTTGCTGTGTTTCTGATGTCACCTTGCATTTTAATATGATGCCCCAGAGCTGCCATTCCACTTCTGCAGTTTATCTTGCATATCTACACAGGCAAATACAACAGAGTTTTGTATGTTTTACTTGCTGTAAAGATACCAAAAAACTTAGTAACAGAAATTGAGATGAGCTTTTTCACAGATCTCCCCTTTCTTCTCAAATGCTAACTATGAGGGGATTTTTTTCATACTGATGGGACATAAATACTTTCTGCTTTATTGCTTTCTAGTATTGTTTCTAGAAGAAGCAGTAGTTTAGGAAAAGTTGAGGAGTTGACAATAAATTCTTGACTGTGTGTTTTTAGAACTGTTCTGGAAAGAGGGCTGCCTTTCCTACAACCTTTGCTTTTGATTTCAGAAACTGTAAGGAAGAGTATCTCCCCTCTTCTTGGTCAGAAAGGAGCATATAGTAGTGTGGCTACTGGTGTTGCTTGCTTACCCCTAAGTAGTGGTTTTCTTTAAGAGAAACCACCAATACTGTTGACTGGTGAAGGCAGCGAAAAGCATAAATGTGGCAGCTTTCATGATGGGGAACAGTTGGTAGAATGAACAGCCCTTTGCTATGTAAGACCTGCACATGAGAACACAATTAATGTACTTGATGCCTAGGAAAGGTCTAAGGAAGGATTTCTGAGCAAAATTCTTACCTCAAATTTTTCTGGTTTAAGGCTGATGAAAACAAATGCAGTTTTTAATGCTGAATAGTACATCTATCATACTTCATTAAAGATGTATCATAAGTGTATTTAGAGAAACTTGATTTTTCTTCCAGAGTTGCTTCAGCTTCTCCAAGTTGTTCATTTTAAGTATCCATTTTCCAATCTCATCCTTGGAATGTGTTGACCTGTCTTCCAGAGGATTATTTTCTTTCTCCTTTCTGTAAGCAGTTTCTTGTTCATCCTAGGCAGGGGAGGCTGCTCAGACAGAAGTAGTGTCAGAAGAAAACAAAAGTCTGATCTGGACACTGTTGAAGCAAGTCCGGCCAGGAATGGACTTGTCCAAGGTTGTACTGCCTACATTTATCTTGGAACCTCGTTCTTTCCTGGACAAGCTGTCTGATTACTACTACCATGCAGACTTTCTGTCCGAGTGAGTCAATCCTATCTCTGGTTTTCGTTCTTTTCATTTTTTAAACTAAAATGGGGTAACGGTGTATACCGAAATGTTTGATCCTCTCTACTTAAACAATGTCATAGACTGCTTAGAGTTTGAATATTTGTCTGACAGTGTATCAGTCATCAGATAGCCTTGTTTTCTGAAAGCTAACTGCCTGAGAGCTCATATGGTACATCTTGAAGTCTAGCCCCTCTTGGTAATTTAATAGCTATTGTGTTGCAGACATTTCTGGTTTAGTTTTTGGAGACTGGTTAGAAGACTTCTCAAAATCAGTTCAATTTTTTTTCTCTAAGAGGCGTATTTAAAATATGCCAGTACCAGTTAACCTTTTTAATACAGTGTTAAGTCCCATTCAGATTTATAGTTGCCTGCTCAAATGTAGCTAATAAAGACTGTAAATTGAAATATTATTCAACTCTGAGTTCTGTACGTGTGTAGGCTGGTTCTCTAAAGTAGTATCGTGTAAATGGAAGAACTTCAGTGGGGGTGGAACAGGATTTAATGTTACAAAGAACAGACTCAATCATGGAAATCCCATTCTGATTTTTTGTTTGGTTTGCGTTTTCAGACAATTATTTGAAAACTTTGAATTTGATGCGATTGGGCTGAAAGTTTTACAGTACTGCAAGTCACAAAACCTTTGTTTTAGCTCCTAGATTCAAGATATGTCACAGCGATTGATAGCATGTTATAACTGAAACAATACTGATATTTGATCTGTGAGTTCTGTTTGTTTCATAGAGCTGCCCTTGAAGAGAATGCTTACAACCGCATGAAAAAAGTAGTGAAGTGGTATTTGTCGGGATTCTACAAAAAGCCAAAGGTGTCCTCTCACATACTATTTTGTCTTTAGTCATTGCATCTAGTTTGAGGGCTTAGGGATGTGCTGGAGTAAGTTTTCTTTTTAAATTATATTGTTACGCATTTTTTAAAAGAAAGGTTAAGTTTTTGTTATTTACACAAATGCATCGTGGACCTTTTTGGTCCCTAGCCATGCTTAAAATAGGCTATATTCAATCGTTTTTTTCCCTTGGAGTAGAAGCTGAACTAAACATTTTGTGATAAAGTTGAGCTAGTTCTATGTTAACTATTCTCCAGTGATAACATGCAGCAGTTGGAGGATTAATATTTCCACTACTTCACTTATCTTTGCACTAAATACTTTTTATAGTCATGTTGGTGGGAGACAGTATTGAAAGAAGAAAGTACTTACTACTAAACTTCAGACAAAAGGTCTGTAATAATTCTCCTGAAAAAAAAATTTATATTCTGTTTGTCCTTATGTGTAGCCTGGAATAGTTTAGCAGATTTAGTGTATCTATGCCGATTTCTTTAGAATGAAGAGCAGAGTCACTGAGCATAATATTCAAATGATGAAATCAAGTACAGTGTACTTTAGCATATAAATTATGACCATATTTTTTTCACTCTTCTTCAGTGAAAGACTGATAAAGTATTTCATGAGTTCTGTACCTGCATCGTATGGTTACTCTGTTCTATTTCTGTTTAGGGACTAAAAAAGCCGTACAATCCTATACTTGGTGAGACTTTCCGCTGCATGTGGATTCATCCAAGAACGAATAGCAAGACTTTCTACATTGCAGAACAGGTAGCTGCAATAGCTGGTCAAATATTTTTAAGAAAAATAAATGCACTGCATTTTTGTGCTAGCCAAACAATATGGTAGTTTCAGAAAATGTATTTAAATGTATGAATAGTATCCTAAGAGCTCTCCTGGTGAGCATAGTTTTTTTTACAGATGTCTCTTTTAAGTGTGTCTTCCTAGAGAGACAGAAAGGTGTTTCCAGCTTTTCTGTTTCCTCTTCCTCCGGGAAAAAGTCAGGTGCTAATTTTCTTAACTCTTGAAATTCAGTAAGTGTTTTCTTGATCTTTATCTCTAAAGATTATAGTGACATTTTGCATATATTAACTGTATTCTATTATGTGCAGCTTGAATTTTGCGTTCTGTCATTATTAGCTCAAGGTTTATACTATGTTGCATGGGTTTTTTTGTTGTTTTGTTTTGTGTTTTTTTTTCAAATATGTGTTTTTTTTCAACAGGTATCGCATCATCCTCCAATATCTGCCTTCTATGTTAGCAACCGCAAGGATGGTTTTTGCCTTAGTGGTAGCATTCTGGCCAAATCAAAATTCTATGGTAAATAATGGGTTTTTTGGTTGTACCTTTATTGAGGAGTATAAAATAGGTGCAAATGAGCTGTGTTTTGTGGATGAAAGAAGGCTATTAGAAGAATCAGGGGTTTGATCATTGTATTATCCTTTCCTTACAAAGTTTTTGCTACGGGTCTTTGGAATTTTAATTTCTCTTTTTGGATTCTTTATTTGGATTCTATTTTAATTTTTAATTGGAGATGCTGTGTGTTATAGTGGCTTCACTAGACAGGATAGATTGCAATGCTAAATATACTGATGTTCTTAATTTTATTGCTCATTTAACAGGAAATGTTGACTGTTGTCTTGCAGGGTGAGAAATGTGATTTTCTGTCTTTGAATTTCAGGGAATTCGTTATCTGCCATACTAGATGGAGAAGGACGGCTGACATTCCTAAACAGGGGAGAAGATTATGTAATGACAATGCCATATGCTCATTGTAAAGGTAGCAGGTTTTTTTTCATTCTCTGAAAAAGAGAAGTTTATGTTATGAGAACAGAAGTTTATTATTCTAAACAGTTCATTATTCTAAATAGTATCCTGTGTTGGATTCGAGCTTGTCATCTGAGAAGAGTGTTCTGAACATTGGCAACATTGGTGGCTCTAGGCTTCCACATATTTTATCACAAGGAAAATACATTTGTTGTTTAAGCAATGATCTATGTTTTGGCACAGAAAAAGTTTTTGTTTTGTTTTGTTTTTATAAATAGTAACAGCATATGTATAGCTATCTGTCATTACATGGCAGCAATGTACTGTTTGGGCTGCTTTTTTTTTTTTTTTTTAATAGAACAGTTTTGAGCTTTTCCCATATTTTCCTCCTGTGAACATAAAAGGCAATGTAGTATCCACACCTCACTGTGTGACTTGAGTGTAAATCATGACCATTTGTCTTCAGTTTCACTGTGGGAAACCAGTCAGTAATTTGTAAAGCTTTCTGGAAGGTTGGTAGTAGTACAAAATACATTGTGGAATTGCTGATTTTTAAACTGCTACTTAGGTTTGTCTGCCCATATATTCTCTGCCACAGTTCTCTTTTGGAAGCCTTATAGTCAGAAACTATAATATTTTCCTTCATTTGAGATGTATGAAAATCAGTTAGCAGAATTAGGTAATTTGACATTAATTTGGTAGACTCTTCTCTTTGCATTGTTTGTGTGTGTTTTTAATATTCTGTTGGATTTTTTTTTTATGGCTTTGGGGACAAAAATAATACTTAACAATTAAAAAGCACATAACATATACATACATTCAAGTCAAACAGGAAGAAGAACTAGTGTGACTAATAAAGCTGATAGAAAGGTAGAAGAATATGAAGGGAAGGAGAATGTGCGTGGTGAAAAAAACATATTTGCACATGCATCCACTGAATGTAAAATATATTCAGTGTTTCAAAAGCTGGATTGCAGGGGGAAAGACAGTAATGATGGGAAAGAAAGCGTACTTAGCATTGTCAGCCTTGTGCTTCCAAAAATCTTCAGGGAGGTGATCAGTGTTGTCTTATATTGGTTGTCCATGATTGTCTTCACCTGCAGTCCAACTGTACATACTGCTTCTGTTCAAGTTAAGTTTTTCTTTGCTCTCTTTGTCATAGAGTTATTTTCCTGTCTTAACCTCAAAAGCTTCCCTCCTCCAATCATCTCCAGTAAGACTAAATACCACCCTTGCTAGAGACAGCAGCATGTGCTGCCAAAGATATGTCTTAATAAACAATTTTTCCTGCTTATCTGTAGTTGACTTAGGTCTTTTTGTTTCTGTTTGGGTTATCTTATTTGGCAGAAAGATCATGCTTATCAGTAGGAAAGGTCATCTGAAAAGATGATTTTTCTTCTGGCACAGACATGTTTACTCTAGGAATTGTGCCCAAAGAACTTAGGGGTTTTGTCTTGTTCAGTTATAAACATTCATTTTAGCTGTTTTCTCCTGCAGGAATTCTTTATGGCACAATGACCTTAGAGCTTGGGGGAACAGTCAACATCACCTGTGAGAAAACCGGCTACAGTGCAACAATTGAATTCAAACTCAAGGTTAGTAAATGTTGTAAGTGGGCACAAGAAGGAGGATGAGCATAATGATAATTTAAATAAATAAATAGGTCACTTCTTAGATATGATCTGATTTAATATAAAATTGTCTTTTTGTCTTTTTGGAAGCAGGGATTTTAATTTTAACTGCTACATATGCAGCTACGTGTATCTAGCAAATAGTGATTTTTTTTTTTTTTTTTTTTTTTAAAAAAAGGAACTACATTGTCATCTCTTTTCTTAATGTATTCTTCTGGGTCCAAAAGTTTTGACTGAAACTTACAGTGCTGTCTTCATCTCTAGTGATAAGAGATGCAAACATATTGCTAGTTGTATGAATCTTAAGAACAGCTCTAGTGGGGGGAAGAGCAATGGTCTGTCTTATCTCCAGCAGTAGCAACAGTGTGTGTCTAGGAAGGTGTAAGAACAGAGGAAGTGTTTAGTGATCTGATCAGTGGTTCAGGTATTTTGTGTGGTGTTGTTAATATACTTTGGTGATTTTTAATTCTCTAAAAATATTCAGGGTCTTTTTAAACTGGAGAGCTCTTGGAGGAGAACTCAGACCCAGGTTCCCCTCTTCCATTCTGTGTAAATTTAAATTGCTCACGACACCTTGAATAAAGATGATGCAAAGGCTTTGGCTAACGTTTACATCAGCCTAATGCCCAGTGCTAAGCAACAGTTTACATGGACTATTTCTGGCAGCTGTGCATGCTGTAGGAGCACCTCCCCACCCACAAAAGCTAAACAAAGGTTTCTAAACTACTTATAGATGACTTGCACTTCTGAAAAATACATTTGCCATCTTTGAGGCAGAAACTAATTTAAAGCTGAACAAATAGTTGCTAAGAAGTGTGGACATGGAGAGGGAAACTGTATTTGGTTGAACTTAGAGGGGAAACATAAAAGTTAGGAGGCTGTGTTAATTGATATTTTGCCTCATCAGCCCACAGGATACACGTGCAGACTGTCAAAAAGGCCAAAGAAAATCCCTGGCAATCATTTTTGTTGTTGCTTCTGCAAGAGTTAATCTCTAGTAACAAATCGTCTTTGGCAAAGTGGTGAAATTAACGTAGCAAATTACCATGTCCTCCAAGATATCATTGTGTCACTGTTTTCTGCATTATTTTACATTTTCTTTCCACTTTTCTTCGACTATGCTTTTGCTCAGCAAATCTTTTAAGAAAATACAGCATGAGAGAACAATTTATTGTGGTTTTAGACTTGTTTTGGGGATTAAATAGGCAGAAGTTATAATACTAAAAGCCATCAGGGCTGTTTACATCACATTTCATAAATGCACTTTTTTCCTTAACACTAAACGAAAATGCAAAAATAATTTGCTATTAAAATAAACATGAAAGTATTTCTTTTTGTTTTGCAGCCTTTTTTGGGTAACAATGACAGTGTTAACCAAATATCAGGGAAAATCAAGCTTGGCAAAGAAGTTCTGGCTATTTTGGAGGGTCACTGGGTAAGTAGTAAGTGATGATATTTTAAAAATGCTGGCTGACAGCTGAGGCAGGTGAAAATAGCACTTAGTTACAAAAAAGATTCAAGTTTTAAAAAAAGAAGAGTTGATTAAGTACCGCTTTTATAGAACACATCTCTTTATAGTTAGACAGTTCTCTAGAGAGTATAGAATCAGCGTAGTGTTATTTGCAGCTGTTAAAAGGTGGAAAAGTTGTGTGTATTTGAGTAGTTCATGAAGAAAATACATTTCAGCTTGTGAAATGTTTTTAGCATATATGTTAGTACTATGAAGAATTGTTATGGCACCAGCATGAAATGTTTAAAATTGTTTCAGTTCTGGTGAGATGACACTGGCACCGCTGGTTTTTGGCCACGGTAATGGTTCCATTGCATCTCTGTTCCAGGTTAGAACTAGCACAGTGTGCAGAACTTGAATTTTAAAGTTAGCATACCTAATTATTCTTAACTACGTGCATCCAATAGAAAAGAAATTCTTGTTACAAAAAAAATTGCTTATTCCTCCCTTTTGTGTTATTTTGGCACTCTTTGAGATTATTGCAATTAAGGTAACTGAATTATATATGTTACAGGACAGTGAAGTTACTATTAGTGACAAGAAGACAGATGTTTCAGAGACATTCTGGAATCCGACATCTGATATCAAGCAGCGTAGATTACCTAGATATACAGTGAAGTTTGAAGAGCAAGATGACTTTGAGTCAGAGAAGTAAGTTCACTTTAGAACCGTATATCATTATTGTGAAAAAATAAAACTCATCATCTTCTCCAAATTATGAAAAAATTTTATGGTTTGAACATGGAACAAATTAGGAACAAAATATAGTTTCTTTCCTTCCCATGTTTGCTGATACTCACCTGTAAAACAAGAAAGCAACACTGTTAAATACAAGGTCGTTATTTACAAACCTCACAGTCATGGAGTTTCATGATGGAGATGTAGAAAAAACATATATTACAACATGGTAATACCCTGTTAGTGGTTACGTAGCCTATAATTAAGGAAATGTTTTGCAATTATTTCTGTCAACCAGATTGTAACTCTATATATTGCTCATTTGTCAGGCTTTGGCAACAAGTGACAAGAGCAATAAATAACAAAGACCAAACAGAAGCTACTCAAGAGAAATATGTTCTGGAAGAAGCTCAGAGAAAGAGTGCCAAAGAGAGGAAACTTAAGGGTGAAGAGTGGACGTGCAAGCTGTTCGATCAGGATTCAGTCACAGGAGAATGGCACTACAAATACGCTGAGTGAGTCCCGGAGTGCTTGTAACAAAAACTGTTTGTTAAATGCCTGGTAGTGTCACTGAGCCTCTTGCTATGGTTTCAGGAGGAAAAGAACTCAGATATATAGCTGAGTTCAAACTCATGAAATGTGCAGTGCTACTTAATATTCCTATTCATACGTTTTCATTAAAATGCATGATTTTTTTAGCTGAACTTGGTAGGCCTTTCACCAAAGAGACGATGTTAATATGTTGTGTTGAAAAGGCAGTGATTGCTAATGCAGGAAACCATGTTTCATGTAACCATTGCAATGGGCTTTTTTTTTTTTTTTCTTTTCTTTTCTTTATGGTTATGTGCCTCAACAAATTTGTGCTATGTTCTAGAGTTCCTTGGGCATGGCACTTTGGGATGCATTGTGCTCCTTCCCCACCCACCCCTGACTGACTAGAGCAGCTACACAGATTTTCCCAGACTGGAAAATATGGTACATATGGGCATACCAACTGAAAATCAGAAAAGCCTGTGCTTAATTGAACTGAGCTGTTTAATTTGTTCTATGTGAGAATAACTCTGAGAGTAACAGGTTTACAGCAGTGGTTAATGCTGGGACCACGTAGCTCAGCTGTCAAATATGCCCTGCGCACATGAGTGTCTGTGAAGCTCTTTGTGTGACGATCTGTATCAGAGATGAAGATGCAGCTGCGTCTCTAACTGCTGGGGTGCATTCCGTGTTCTCACTAACTCTTGCAAGAGTCAGCCTGGAGCTGAGCTCTTTGCTAGTGATGGTTTTCACAGACCACCCACATTCTCCTGATTCTTTTACAATACCCTTTTACAATATTGTAAGGATTGTAAAAGTGAAATATCCAACGGTGATATACTCTGAGTTAAGTAATTCTGAAGCCATTGATGCTGGAAGTATATTCCCATGGGTAAACCTGGGAACCCTTCACCTTTCTGTACAAGAATGGCAATATTGGGGTAGGGGCCTAAGTGTATGCGTAGGGAAGAGTACAAGCATTCTGAGTGCTCTTCATGTCTCCAGCAAATTTGCAACTCACAGGTTTCCTGGAACGAAGCGGGGATTCTGTGTATTTAGCAACACTCAGTAGATTTCTTTTCCATGTATTTCCTTGGTTTCCTCTTAAGTCTGTGCAGACTTTTACCACCCAAAACATCCTGCAGCAGGGAATTCCCCAACTAGACTAAAAGCTCTGTGAAACACCCTCTCTTGGTTTGAACCTTCTAGTGCTGTTGATGCCTCTTGCTTGTTGGAAGAGTTGTGAATAGTCCAGCTGAACTCTTGCCTGTCCACACTGTTGCACCCTGTGTAAAACTGTCAGGAAAAGTACTGTGCTTCAAATCTGTTAGGTCTTAAAGCTGCAGGGGATAGTCTATCATGTTAATCTGCATTATTTCTTGTCTCCTTGAAGCCTCGTGGTTCAAGGTTGGGCCACGGAAATGTACTAGAAAGCAGTCTGCGCTGTCAGCAGTCCCTGGAAGAAACTTCTGTCTCCTTTTACGCATATAATGCTGGCTCACTACCTGGTCCATGTAGCAGTCTTTTACGCTTACTGTGAAAGATGTGTTCAGTGAGCTGTGGCATTTGTTAAGGTATCCGGATTATGGATTTAGGCATCTGGATTACAGATACGAAAGACCTTTGGGAGACCAATGGCTAGTTCTTACCCAGTTACCTTAGATGACATTTAATTCAAGTCAGGTTAAGCTAAGATGTAAATGCAGATCTATGTTCACAACATCTGAAACAGCTACAAACATTTTAAAAGGCATACAGGAGATGAAAGGAAATCCATGCTTAATCTACTCTCACTAAAGCTGTGCATCAGAACAGTCTTCATGCAGCTCACTTGCAGTTTCTATCCTGAGAAGGCTGTAATCAGGGGGGATGTTGGTCTTTGCCTTTGGCTGCTTATTGTTCTCCAGTGAGCTATGTGTATTTTGCCTTTTTCTTTTTTTTTTTAAATTCTATATCAACCTGTACTTGGAAAAGCACTCTTAAAAAAAAAAAAATCAGAACAAGAAAACTGTGTATAGCTCATTAGTGCCTCTTTAAACCGCTCTTAATTACCATTAGCCACTTTGGGATGAAAGCAGGTTTGAGGTAGCTGATTCTTAACCTCTCCTTCCTAGGCATCTTTTAAAAGAAAAAAACAAAAAGCAGTCCAAAATAATAATACTTTTAAAAATCCTTTAATTTCCCTGTAGTTCTAAAATAATAGCTGTACAGTAGGCAGAAAACCTCTCCATGTTTGACAAATACAAATCACTAGCCAGATAAATTCTTAATGATATTGTTGGTTAATACAACAGCTTGTACTCCTACCAGCTAGCTGAGGGTTTGACCTGGATGTGAAGTTTATTTTCTGGCTCTCTTGGCCCTTCAGGTTAGGACTGGGCTGTAGGTGGAAGATAAGATCACTTATTCCATGTCTGACATCTGTATAGGGAGAGAGTGCTTTAACCTGTTCATTCCGAGTAGTTTCTGAGCAGGAAAATAGTTCTTATTTAAATTGCTGCAGTATTGATCAGTTATATCACTTTGTCTAGTACCAGACCATGGGACCCGTTGAATGATATGATCCAATTTGAAAAAGATGGCACCATCCAAACAAAAGTTCGACATCGGACACCAATGGTATGTTCCAGTTCTGTTAGCACACGCAGGAAGATCCAGGGACTTGTATATATTGCATTATGTGTACAAAGGTCATCAAAGCATTGGGAGCAATAGGAAATACAATTGTTATCCTACAAAAATGTAAATTTACCCAGTCCATAGTCTTTCACTTCTGTGTTGCTTCCTAAGAGGTAGAGATGACTTGATTGGATAGGAATATAAAATATGCAAACTGAAACTCAACATTTTAATGTGTATTTTCCCTTAAATGGGAGGATGGACAAATTTCAGACTGCTTATACTTTAAAAATTTTAACTTGGACTTCTGTTAGATATTGTGCTTTTAACTATTACTATTAGAATGTGCTGCTTTGCTACAGTTCTGGTTCTCTGGAAATAATTCATAAGTTTATCGATTGTAGGTTACTGTTCCAAAAATCAAACGAAAGCCAGCCAGTCAGAAGAAAGGAGAGTGTGGTTTCTCATCCCCAGAGCCTGATAACCAGGACTCCTCTGGGAGTGAAGGTAGGAAAAGATACATTTGCATACAGAAATAATAAATTTATTTGACAGTGAAAGAGAGTTATGTAGTCACACATGCTCTTCTTATCTCAATGTTTGTATTATGAAATAATGCATGCTTTAGATCACAGTTCTGTCCAACGTGAAGCACATTCAGGAAAAACAAAAAGGAGCAGAATGGCTTGTGGTTTTAATTGCAAACTTTCCTGTACTTTTAAACATAAGTATGGAGTGTAGGTAGGTTTAATTGCTGCACATATTTAGTATCTGGGGAGCAAAAACATGTTTGTAAACTCTTTTCTTTCTTAAAACAAGATTAATTGTTTTAATTTCTAGGTCAGTATGTTGCTAGAAGGCAGATTTTTGTTGTTGATAATGCTTGCAGAAATTAAACAATACAGTGAGTGTTTCAAGATATTTCAAGTGCTTAACTTGCTGTCCTTCTGCACTATAGGTGACTCTGAAGTAAAGCTTTAGTTTTCAGTAGAAGCTTAGTTAGAAAACTTTCTCCTCATTTTTGCAACTGATTTAGTTTGTCATTAGTACTTTGTTCCTTTTTGACTTGGCAGTCACTTCTGTGAATTACATCTGGCTTTTTGTATCTTTCTAGCGCAACTTTTGAAGCATAATACTAGAATAAGGAAAAAAGGGGCAGACCTTGGTGAACTGCAGAGTGCCATTGAATCTATAAAGGAAACGCAAGAAGACATTAAGAGGTAGTACTAAATAAAATGCTTTAAAATGGTTTAGAGAATATTAATTTTTCTAGCTTTTTTTTCCTTAGAGGCTGGTATGTATCTTCCTGCTTTAGAGCCTTGATATCTTTAAACTACCCTTCATCCCAAATATTGATTGCTCATTGATGTTTCATGATTTTCCTCAAAAACTGTCTTCTGTAGGGACCTGTAACATACTAGAAAATGCCAAATTGTCTAGATCGTAATTTACAAGATATTATTTTCTTTCTTACAGGGACATTATGGCTCTACGAAATAGAGTCACGTCTAATTCACCACCCGTGGACTACCATTTCTTGCAGTTTAAGCACTATGTCTTCATTTTACTCGTGGTTCTGCTACAGCTTATCATTAATTTCTTGTTCAAATAGGAAGTGTGAACAAGGGCCTTTCTGAACTGGAATGATCGAACTGTTACTGGGGACCATATTTTAAGCTGGACTTTAAATGATGCAATATTATCTAAAAGAGCCCTGTAGCAACAACTTACAGAACTTTGCCTCAGCGTCCATGGTTCAGAATCATTATCCCATCTACCCAGTTGAAGTAAGAATTGTGTAAGTGCCAGTACACTCTTGCTCCTGGTGTGTGCCTCTGTCTCACAGACATACGACATCAGCCTTGTGTTTTATATTACGTCATGCTGTACTGATGAATCTTCACCACAGAATAGATGAAGTTAAAAATTCAGAGGTCAGACCCTGTAGGTAGGATGTGATTCTCTTATGGTAGAATGATAAACAAGCATACTTTGTTACATTTAAAGTTACCATTTTTGTAGCAAAGGAACTTTTGAAGTAGCCAACGGTTTTTGTAAATGGCATTGGGTGTTTGGAAGTAAACTTCTGTTTAAGGTCAAACAAATACATTATTATACAAAAATCATGAGTGTTAGGAACTGGCAGGTAAAAAGCTGAAGTCTTTGGGAATTCTGCAATGCAATGTCCTTGATTTGTTTTGGAAGTATGAGGTTTTTTTATCCTGAATTACTATAGTGGCTTGCAAGCCAGCTATTTTATTTTTATAGTTTTAACACTTCAGATTCTTCACAAAAACATTCCTGCATCTGCTGTACAGAGCACAGTTTTTAACAGTACAGCACCCCGGGAAGGTACTGTATTGGTCCCCCCTCTGTCATGAATTTCTAATGTCAAGGATTCATGGTATGTTTGCAAGTCTTGATAAATCTACAGCTTTGAATTTACATTTGTGTATGGCCATGTCACAGTAAGCAGGCAGACTGCTGAGGCCAGAACTCTTTCTATTTTTGAAACAAAATGTGAAGATGCAAAGGTGTGCTTAGTATGTAGCTTGAGTTGAACCTCCCAAAAGGCAGACGATGTAGAACAGAATTTGGGCACAGTCATGAGTTCACTTGCAAATGAAAGCCTGTGTGTTTACAAGGGGAAGGTCCTCAGAAATTGTAGAATGGCTAACACCACACATATCAAAACAAATGAGAGTGAAACCCTACATCTTTGTTAAATTCCTCCTTACTGCAGTATATACTACGTAACAGAACACACAGATGCACTTATTCATTATGCTGTAGCCATACAAATTCATGTGAAGCTTAAGTTTCAATTTAAAACCAGGGTGTCTAACATTTTTATTTGAAGAAATACATGCATGTATAAACTTGTAAAATTCCAGCAAAAAAATTTAGTGCCAGAGTTTATCTGGTGAATTCCTTATGCCTGTCAAGTGCACCAAGTCAAAAAGGAGCTGTAGTATTGTAAAGGTACTCTCAGTAACCCAGACGAGACAACAGGAGGGTGAGCAGCACAACGCAAAGGGCAGCCAAGTTTGTTCTCAGAGGATCCTCTCAGAAATCAAATCCGTCCCGGGCAGTGGAGCAGTTCAAAGGTCACGTTTGGCGCTTTGCCACAGCCCGGTTATCCCTCTGCCTTGGCCAGCCTCCCTGACTCCTCTCCAGGTGATCTGCTTTTCTGTTCTGCGTCAGTCTCACCAGTATTTAGTGAAAATACTATTTACGTGTTGTTTATCAGTCTAGCTCTTATATTCCTGTGGCTGACACCTTCGCGCACCTCCCCTTCTCTTTTACCTTTACCTTTCTTTGGGCCTCAGCTACGTAAAAGTTTATTGCTTAAGCAGTCAACTTCAGCTTATTTCTTACAGCTTCATATTAGCATAGTTTGGTCTTGAATCGTTTTCTGGAATGTGGCACCTTAACCAGAGGCATCTTGTATATCTGGGCAAGACTAAACTTGGGTGGACTTCTATTATATCTACAGCTGATGAGGTAAAATTTGTGAATGTAGAAAGTCCCTCTGTAAACAAACAAACAAAAAAATAACCAAAAAAACCCCAACAAAAAACCACCCCCAAAAACCAACACAACAAAAAACCCAAAATATAAGTTAAGTCCCTAAACAGAAACTGAAGTTGCTAGCCGTGTATAAAATGGCATAAAGAAAGCAGAATGTTATAGCATTAATTTAATGTTCTCAGCCTGGATTTTGGCCATTCATTATTGTGTTCAGATGTCAAAGCTTCACCTGTCTTAAGATCTACAAGCCTTTAATCATACTCTGTGCATGAGAGTAATAAAAGAGGAAATGAGAATTTGGGCAATAACTTCAACCCCCTAAAATAATACTCTGCTGAATTTGTGGTGCTAAAACTTTTGACTGGTAGTTACAAGCTTTTATCTCCCTTGTAAATAGAAATGTCCTTCTGCCCTTTCGCTTTGATTTTTTTTTTTTTTAATCTCTTCTAATCTCTTCTATTCTAGATCAGTTAATAACACAGTCTGCATGTATTTTTACACGGACTGCATGGTAGTAACTGTGGATTTGACCCAGCCAGCTGGCTGGCAGCGCAGTGTTGGATAATGTCAGACTAAACAGATACTCTGTGTCTGAAATTTGTGCTCAGCTCAAGATAAGTAGACTTGAACAGAGCGAGACAAAATGCTGCTGCTTATTTTCCTTTTCAACATATTTTTTAGAGTTTAATTCTGGTTTTAGTGATGATCCAGGAAGGTAAAGGATATATGATGAAACTTTTTGAAAAGTAAAATTGCAGACTTCTGCTTGACTGTATGATTAGATAACTTAAATTCTGAAAAGCACATCAAAACCCTAGTAATTCCTATTTTGCTGGGTTTGGTATGATGTTCCCTCATGTGAGTAGAACAAAGAAATTTCTTGCGTAATTTTTACAGTACAGCTGGTCACAGGCATGTATGAAGCCTTTACTTTAGTGCATCACCATTGTCCTATTTAACCATGATGTGTAGCTGATCTTGAATGTTACATACTTAAGACTGAGCTCTGCGCATAGTTATAAAAATTGATTGTACAGTTTGCAGATGTTTGAGGGCTATGGCCTCCTGCTAGTTTTTAGAAGTTAAAACAGCACTTGTTTTCACAATTGATTTACAAATCTTGTTTTGTTGGGCTTTTTTTCTTGTACAGGAAATATTTTTCAGAATTTGTTGCCATGTGGTTTTGTTGTTTTGGGTTTGTTTGTTTTTTTCATATGCACTCTAAGCCTTTAATTTGCCATTTAGGTACAGATTGCCTAGTTAGATACAGGTGACCTAAGAAAAAGTAAATATGCCATGTGAAATGTAGCAAGTATCAGTTTCAGCTGTAGATGATGTTTCTTGCATTTCACATGTCGATTCCTTTTAAATAGTTGACATTACTTAATGAGGGTATAGCCCAGTTGTTCCCCCTTACTCCCCCCGCAATTAAATCTCACAAATTATCGAAAGGTAGTCCCATGAAATGTAGCGACGGTGGTTTCTTCCCTTGTTTGTTTGTTGTTTGCTGCCCTCCTGTGCCTTTGGCAATTTTATTTTTTGCTGGACTGGTGTTTATGAAACCGACTTTGGATTCAGTGTTTGTTACAGTTTCTTAAAGGCTGTTACTTCACCACTGTTTGTGTAAATAGCGTGTAACAAGGATTCTGTACATCTGTAAGTTTTGATTATTGTTATTTCAAGGGGTATCCTCAAATCACAGAAAATTTCGCAGATATTCAAGTGTTGTAAACAGTGCCTTCTCGCCAGGATTCTTGCTGTTCTGAGACGTGTAAAGAAGATTTGTCAAGTGTGTGCCATATGTAACATCTGACCTTTTGTGAGGGCTTTCGTCTTTGAAAACTAACTTTCCTGCTTTGTCAGGCTCTGGGGGAGGAGGAAAAAAAAGAAATCAACTATTAAAACGCGTTAAATTACTCCTCTGGCTGGATTTCTGTGGGTCGATACCAGGAGGCGGCAGCCCTGCCCCCTGCAGCCCCTCAGGGCCGGGCGGAGGGCGGGCAGATTCCCCTTTTTGTGTGGTGTAAGGCATTTCAGCCCTGACCGGGCGCCGCCATCGAGCCGCGTCGCTGGGCTCCGGCCGCCGCTGTCCGCCCCGGGCTCCCCTCACGCCGCTGCCGCCCCCTCGCCCTCCCTGAGGCGGCCGCGCCCGCCTTCCCGCCCTCAGCCCGCGCATGCGCCCGCCTTCCCGCCCTCAGCCCCCCCTCCGGTTGCGGTCGCCATGGCGTGGCGGCCGGAGCCGGGTCGGCTGGCGCAGGAGGCGGCGGCGCTGGCGGGCGCCGTGCGCGGAGCCCTGGGCCCGCGGGGCGGGCGGGCGCTGCTGGTGCGGCCCAGCGGCCAGGCGCTGCTGACGCGGGACGGGCGGGCGCTGCTGGAGGCGCTCAGCCTGGAGCCG
>JANXJC010000064.1:5038926-5067896 GCA_027564655.1 Leptodon cayanensis | reverse complement strand
GGTGTGTGAGGCCGGGGGGGGCCGCCGTCCCGCCTCACCGCCGCCGTCTGCCCGCAGGATGATGGCGGCCTGCGCCTGCAGCCACCGCGCCGCGACGGGGGACGGCGCCAAGACCTTCGTGGTGCTGCTGGACGGCCTGCTGGCCGGCCTGCGGGCGGCGGGCGGCGGCGGCCTGCGGCGGGCGCTGCGGGACTTCGAGGCGCGGGTGCTGGAGCGGGCCGTGGCGCGGGGCCTGCGCGGCCACCTTCGGTCGGTTCTGGCCGGGCGGCAGGCGGAGGCGGGAGGCCTGGAGGCGCTGCTGGAGGCCTACCTGGGCGGCCGGCTGGGGGCGGGCGAGCGGCGGCGGCTGGCGCGGCTCTGCTGCGAGTACTGCCGCCGCTGCGACCCGGGGGCCGCCGCCCTCCCCCACCCGCGGGTGCTGGGCCTCCTCGGCCGCCGCTTCGCGGAGCTGCACGCCGCCGTGGCCGGTCTCCCCGTGGGGAGCTCCAGGGTCCTGCCCGGGATCGTCCTCCGCAGGGACTTCGCGGCCTACTGCCCGGCGGGAGGGGAGCTGCGGGCCGTGCTGGTCACCGAGCCCCTCCGGCCCCCGCTCTCGGCCCCCGGCGGCGAGTTCGCCGTGGGCTCCGAGGGTCAGCACGGGGCCTCGCAGCGCTGGATCGCCAGGAGGACGGAAGACCTAATGAAACGCTTGCGGAGCGGCAACGTTAAGCTGCTGCTGTCGAGCGTGAAGCAAGAGGAGGTCGTTATCTACTACGCGAAACTACACGGCGTGTCAGTGGTAGAGTGCTTATCACCGGAGGAAGTGGCCCTCGTCCGTGAAATCACAGGAGTCTCGCCTTTCGCGCCTTTCGGCGATCACGCGCATGGAGAGATCGCCGACGCCGCAGCCGCGACCTTTTGCCAGCCCTTGCTGCTGGGCTCAAAGAGGTGTGCTCACATTGGCTTCGCCGGCCTGCCCGCCTTTCGGCCCCACTGCCTCGTTCTTTGCGGGCCAGTCGACAGTGTGAACGAGCAGCATGCTGCTGCTTTACAAGGGGCGTTTACGATGCTGCAGCAGCTATTTAAAACGGTTGATCAGAGGGAGGAATGCCAAGGAGAAGGTGAAAGCCAGAATGAAGCCTCAGAGGTCTGCAGCTGGCATCCTTCAGCTGCTCAGCAGCAGCTCGTAATAGGAAATATTTCTTGTAACGGTGATCGGGTTTCTGAACGTCAGCTGAAAGCACGTAGGGACGAAGCAGAGACGCAGATTGTAGACCCTGGTTTGCAGGGAAGTGAAAATCCAGCACGTGTGCAAACAGACTTGCAAATACCCTCAAATCCCGTCTCGCACGTCAAAGAATTCAGTGTTGCCACTGAAGGAATTGGCTCTTCAGGAGACGTACAGAAACTGCACGCAAAAGGCGAGCAGCCGAGTGGCGTACAGGAGAGCTGTAAAAGCGATTCACTTGTGGGCAATCAAAAGAACTACAGCACTGCTGTGTTTGCCGCACGTAGCACTAATACAGTCACTGCGCATGCACGCCTAGATGTTGGCAAAGACCTAGAGAAAACAAGTTGCAATATAGTTCCATGTAAGCATGAAAAGAGTTGTGTAAGTATTGCACAGAGTTACTCCAACTCCCTCATAGAAGCAGGATCGGTTTTGCCAGTGGGAGGTTACTTTGAAATCCTGCTACATTATTATATTCAGTACTATGCAAAACAGTTTCAGCACTCAGAGGTAACTGTCGTATCTAACGTAGTTGCTGATGCTTTGCTAAGTATTCCCAAGTCCTTGTACAGGACAACAGAACAAAACAGCTTTACCAAATTCTATCTCAAAGCCATAAATGCACTCAGAAAAAATCAGCCACTGCCTGTGAACGAGAAAGGCTTAGAATCGGTGTATTGCAAATACCAGTTAGTCATTTCAGTTCTTCATTGTGCTACAGAGCTTCTCTCCATAGATTTAATAATCGGTATTAAGCGGCCACTGAAAAAAATTGAGGACTGTGACTCAGAAGATGACTTCTGAAATTGTTAATAAAGAATGTTTTTGATTATGTGTTTTCCTGTGTCTTCTTGTCAAATGGGCATGTCTCAAAATTCAGTGCTAGAGACTAAAAGATACCTTTTTAGGCTCAGGGACCTAATAATGTGCTGCTTTTCTTCTAGAAGCAAAGGAAGAAAAAGGCTAACCAGCCGAGATTTGTGGAAAACTCGGTTGTGAACAGCACAAACGTGAAGTTTCAAACATGAGAAAGCGTAGCTGATTTCCACTGCAGAAGATGCACAATGCCATCTCCATCCTCATGCCGAGGCTCCTGTGTACGTCCTAGATGAGGGTGAACTTTACCTCATTTGGTGGTTTTGAGTATTTATGCAAGCTAGATGTGATTGGTTTTCCTGGCACGTTAGAAGTTGCCAGTATGGCAGGAGCCACTGAGCTTGCAAGTTATAAGCAAGGGGGTTTTTTTAGCTTTCATTATAGGCTGGATTGAATGTTATTTTAAATAAAAATATTTCTGTATATATTGTGGTTTTGAATATAATGGGAAAAACATAACTGTTGTTAGCCTGTTCAGCGTTGGGGCACGCAGTGGAGGCCACTGCAGCATATCCCGGTGAAGAATTTTCTCATCTGATAGGAGATGCAGCATTTTTATTCTCCATGGAGTTCACTTCAGTCAAACTAGTAGAATCAAGAATAACTTCATATTGTGCATGGCTGGCATTTGCTCTGGCAAATTAGTTTATGTGATGTTGCTTAGTACAACTATTAATTTTAACTATCCTGGCTTGAGTTGTGCTGCTACTATAAAAGACTGTGTAATCATGGGAAAAGCGTACACAGGCCATAACGCAGTTTTGTGTGAAAAACCTGAGACAGTGTTGTTTCAGTTCAGACATCGATCATTCAGGATTTTATTCTGGGGTTTTTTTGTTTGCTTGCTTGTTTTTTCTTTTATTCTTTTTTTTTCCCCACAGGATTTTCGCCCTAATACAATTTGCTTTAAGGTCAGTATCACCTGGATGTCAATATACCTCCTTTTCTGCGGTGTCTTAAAAACTTCTGGTTTGGTGAGAGAGGTATTTGAGTAACTGAACAGCTGCAGCTGATAACGGTATCGCATTGGTTCTCTTTGTGCCATGGCCAGTATTGCATAATACTTGGAATAACTAGGGTTTTTTTTTAATCTGCCATTAAATCAAATTTAGTGAGGATATTTAAAATCATAGGCACAAATCATTTATCTGTGATACCTGAGATGATTACAACTGGAAATCAGATATATTTTTTTTTCTCCATTAATTTATGCTATTGCTTTCCCTTTTTCAGTTTCTTCAGAAGAGTCTCATCTACCAAAGTTCTTCAGACGTTCTGGCAGCAATGCTTTGTTTGACTACAACTTTCTGTTGATAATCTTGGTAATACGAAATGTTGTAATAATTTTTTTTCCCCTGACTAATACACTCTTACAGGTATCTGCATATGAAAACCAGCAAAACTTGGTGTTTGCTAGAGTGATTTCTTTAATGAAGGACTATGGACAGTAATTCTTTTTTTTTTAGAATCATTTTTGGTGGGTGCAGAGATGGGAGGAAATTAAAATCACATTCTTGCTGTTGCCACGTGCTTTTGGTGGGTGCTTAATGTGACAGGTCCAGTACGAGTGAAGAGAAACCTCCCTTGTAGAAGAGCTGGTGTTTCAGAGCTGCGTGCCCTGCTTTCCCGGATGGTCTGGACACCACTCAGGAGCTTCCACCGGCCCTGGCGCTTCAGCAGGCACTTGGGTTCTGTATTTTAATGTTGTAATTAGCTGCCGAGACAGTTTTGCTGTTGCACGAGTTTTTGCATACTCTCTTCAAACTGCTGACCCAACTTGCTGGCTAAAGATTAATGATTTGCTTTGTGGTAGTCTTTTAACAACTGCAGCGCAGAGCGCGTGAAGCCTGGCAGCGGTGGGGGTTGTCTGCAGAAGCTGCTTTTGTATTCGGAATCAAGGTACTCTCTAAATACAGGTAAAATAAAGAGAATACTGTATCATTTTGTGTTATTTTATACCCTTTGCACATCTGCACATTCTCTGGTTTACTGCAGTTCCTGGAAAAAGGTTAAACCAAAAATGTTTTGGTATGTGAATGGTCTTCTGGCAGTTTCCTTTAAATTGTGTCATTCTTGCCATTGAGGAGAAGAAAGTCCAAAAATTTTATGCTACACAAAACTGATATTTTTGTATGCCAGAGGTACAAGGGAGAATTTAAAAATAGCAATTACATAAAACTTCTCTTTCTGACCTGTTTCTGGTGAAACCTCTCAAGTCTGAAGGCTCATTGACTCAGGTGCTGTATTTCGTTGACTTCTCTGTCCTTTTGTAATTTGCAAATGATTGGTTTTCCCTTTTGAACTACTGATTCCCTCTTTTGTGTGGGGAACTGAGAGCATGGCATGCCTTTGCCTTGGGAGAGGAGTATCTCTTCTTTGTCCTGGACTGCTGGGGTGGATGCTTCAGGACATGGCTGTTTGGTTTCCAGTCCTGGAGTCTAAGCGCATTACGAGATGTGCACCAGCTCAATTTAAAAAAAGGCATTAACTTAGTCTTTTGGGAGAAGAGCAGATTTACTTCTGGATTCAGCCCTTTCTTATCTTCAGGAGTCTTTTCGGTTAATTAGCCCAGAAGCGTTATCGTTGACCTAATCTTAGAAAATATTTTGTATTCGGGTATTGGGTTTTTCTTCTTCACTGTTTCCCAGAGACTATTTCTGTTTTGTGCTATTATTCTATTATTTTTATATTTCTAAACATGGATTGGCCTCCACACAAAGTGAAAGTTGGGTACATGTGGACATGTGTGTGGACTCGGGTCCAAACTCGAAATGCAATGTAAAGTACAGGTATGCTGTTATTAATAGCCTAAAATTAAAAGAATGGTTTTAGAAAATTTTGATGTTTAACTCTCCTTTTTGCAGCCCCTAGCAAACCTATTTTCTACCCCACGTGAAATTCCTCAGAATATTTTGAAGGCGCTCGCCCCAGCCCCAAGGAGTGTGGGTGCATTTTAAGCAAGGTAATCCCATTTGTCAAGTAGCAAATTCACACATACAGGCAGATAGTTTCTTTTTTTAAAATAAAAAAAAAACAAACAGGTTTCAAGACGCATGTACGGTGAGACTAGATTGAAACTGCATCTTGCACGCAGCTCTTGAGAATGGGAATAATCTGTTTACATGACAAGGATACGCTGGTTTTGTTTGTTGATTTGGGTGGGGGTTGAGTCTCAACAGACTTTTAACAGCTGCTGGGACTGCACCGAGGCAGCCTCTGTTCCCCAGCGCTCCTCCAGCTGCCTTTCCCCATTGCCTGACCCTGGCAGCTCACTGCTCAGAACCTTCCCGGGCCCTTCTCGCTATTAGTAACCTAAATATGGCCTTATATTTTCATCCATGCATAGTTGATTGCTGACCTTTAGCCTTTCTGGCAGCTATACAGAGCCTATCACTAATAGGAACCAGTCGCAACAAAGAATATTGTTCTGCTGTGTCACAAATCACACACTACTGAATCACATTTGCAAGAGGGAGTAGGGGAATGCAAGATTTTGCTTAGGAGCTTAACTGTATATTGGCATAACTCTGGTGATCTTATATTGTTTCTGTTGTTATCTTCATGACAGTCATCTTCCAGAGTCCACAGGTGGGTGATTAATCATACCACGTAAGAAGATTAAGGAAAATTAAATTATTCACTTGCATATATCTCCTGGACTTCACTAGAATTGCATTCATCTGAGCCTGTACTTAATTTGCTTTTTGTTATGTAACAAATCTGCTATTAGCGGTAGAGACTTCCATTTTTGATTACTAAATTTATTTCTATGCTTGTTTAGGTTAATCTTCCCTTGTGTATTTTTTGGCAAGGTTCTTTTAAATCTCATGTCAAGAGAGAAACTATTTCAATGTTTAGTTGCAAAAATCTCTTGAGTTTCATTATCTTGAAATCTAAGAAACCTCTTCTTTGTCACCAGTAAACCCAAAGATTAAATAAGTGCTTTATTTACTATACCATTTATCGCTTTATTACTATTAAGACTGAACAACTCAAGAGAGTAATGTCTGAATTTATAAACAGTAGCTTTGGAAATGCGTTGGCTGTAATTAACACAATTGTAATTTTGCAGTAGGTTTTTGTGTAAGGCATTATTTGTGTATCTAGTTAATGAGACTAGAAATAGATGTTTGTATCTAGGATTATACAAATTGCTTCCCTCTGAGAATATTAAACTAATAATTCCTTCCAGGAATAAGAATTTCAATTTTAGCGTTCCAAAGCTAAAAATAATGGTAGCAAAAATGTAACAGATTTAATATATAGTAGCTCCTTCTTTATTATGTTATTCAATAGAAGACTAGACTCTGGAAGCGGTGCTTATTCCTGTGATAGATGGAGCAGTGCGCTCTTTTTAAAAACAGTCCTGGCTAAAAGAATACAAAGTAGTTTTCCATAGGAAAACCATTCCTGCTGGTTCAGCAGACAGTTTATTTCTCATGAAATCGCCAGCAGATAAAAGAACTGTTACACTGAGGCTGTGGTTCAGTGCAGGATTAAGGGCCCATCAGTAATATTGTCTCCTGTGTGGCTGCATCCTCAGCCACCCACAGCAGAACTCACTATGAAAGATAATATTTCCATTGAAGGTATTTTTAAAAAGGTATTTTTTTACTGAACAGACTCTCTAACCTGTGCTTATTTTGAGATTTCCAGTAAAACAATCCAGCATGGTGATCTTTCTTTTGATAATAATCGTGACCTGTTTTCAGTGAGTGTCTTCATTTTCCAGGCTAAGCATCTGATTAAATATTACCTTAAAATGTGAATGCAGAGAGTGGACACATGGCAGGGATTTCTCTGTGTATGTGGGGAAAAGGCAGCTCCAGATGAGAGCTATATCTGTTGAGATTTTAACATTAGATGTGATACATGTCTGGTATCATGTATGAGGATTATATTTAGGCTTTTGGAGCAATGAAAGTCACTGCAGAAACTGCTGGATTATATTCATAGGACAAATAAATTGCATGGGAACTGTCTCCTAAAACCAGAAATACTCTGAGGCTCTTGATTACCGATGCAGTACTGAAAAAGGTACAGAATAGTTACATAGTGCTGCAAAAAAATTTAATCTCTTAGCAGTGTTGGCTGTATTGGAGATGTTTATTGACATGAGGGATTTTTAATGTACTGGTTTTAGGAGGACAATCCTGAGCACCGGTGTTCCACCGCAGGGCTGCTTCTGCTGTTCCTGTGGGTACGGGGGGGTCACTCTGCCCTTGCGCTGTAGCAATCATCTGTTGCCTCGTTGTTAAGCTTTTCTAGTACACGTAGCTTCAAGAAGTCTGTTGTTTCAGTGTGACTAGTGGATTTTTAATTCATAGAACAAAGTAAAGGGCAGCTTGTTTAATTTTGTGATTGGAGAATTTGTGCGTGTGAAACCTTTCTTTATAACTTACACATTTAAAAAGTTTAGAACTGCGGTACCATAAAGGCAGTTTTAGTAAGAAGTACCCAGCACTTCCCATTGTGAAAGTCAGGTTTTAGCGTTTGTAACTCAGCCTGGATGTTCTCTCTCCCCACCCTGGACAAGGAGTGACTGCTTCCTGCTGGCTTACATGGAAAATGTTGGCCAAGCAGTTCCATTGCTTCCAGAAAACAAAGTAGAAAAGATACTTTGTTTTGCCTTCATTTTGTAAGATTGATCTTTTATTTGAGATTCTTTGCAATCCCTTTGCTTCACTGCTGGGAGCACAGTTCTCTACTTCTTCTCTACTAAGAGAGCTGGAAGGAGATACGAACCAGGGAGCAAAAATAATCTGAACCCAAATCCTCTTCTTCCTGTCCTGGGTCTCCGAAATAACGTGCTGCAGGGCTGCCTGCTCACCAGGTTCACTCTGGTGACGCTTACATACTGAAAAAAAGAAAAGGTGCCCAGTCACATATAAGAGGGGTCCTACTGTGCCAAGCTTAGATGCAATACAGTTCAGCTTTCTGTAGAGTTTAAGGATGAATTTGGACAGCTCGGTAAACCTTGCAAGCTGCGATGTAGGTAAATGGAAGGGTTTTGTGGCATTTCCAAATAACCAGTGCTTATAATACAGCAAGTATCCAAAATTACGTTCCCTGTAATCTGAGACGTTTTTATCACCTTGCAGAATTTTTCAGTGAGGCACTTCTGAGGCCTTGGTGTTTATTGGCAAGTATTATCAGCACCATTTTGTTCTAGGTCTCCCCTCTATTTCAAAAGTTTGCCACCTTGGCCATAATCCTAAGTGTTGCAGAAGGTGTATGGGTTGGGTCTATGAGGAGGAGCCAGTCTGTGATCAAGCAGAAAGCAGGAAATTTTCTCCTCCTGTTTCATTGTTTCTCGTCTGTGCTTGACTGTAGAGCTCATGAGACACAGCCCAGGTTGAATGATGAATAGCGTGTAGAAAAGGACTGTTGTGTAGAAGGAAGAATATAGAGTCTCAGATACACGAATGGGAAGAAGCAGCCCCAGCTTCCACACATCCCTCCCTGGAGATGCGGTAGCAAAGGGAAGACATGAAGTTCTGCTCTCTCCTTTGAAGAGTGGCAAAAGACGGATGCCAAATGGAGGGGAAAAAAAAAAAAATCCATGAAACTGATTTTTCTCCTGTGCTGGTGTGGGAGGATAGCTACCTTGGAAAGCATTAGGGGCCGTGGAGACAGCCTGTCTGCATATCCCAAGGCAGTCTGGGCTGTAAACTTGCGATAGCGATTCACATTTCTGTTCCTGAAGCTCAGAGAGTCAGGGGGTAGGCGCAGAAATTACTGGTTGTGGATTACATTTATTTACATAGCACATCTTGCCCTGCTGGCCTGAGCCTCTGGAATGTGCTTTGATCCTTAGGTACTGCCAAGATACAGGCTGGAGTCATCAATAATACCGTGTTTTGCTCCCCAGCCTCAGTGGTGAGGGGTTCTGGGCTTGGGCTTGTGAGGTTCCTTGTGCCTGGGGAATACCGCGCAAGTTCACCTTACAGGTCACGCAGTGAGTAACGCAGCTTTGTAATGGGAAGCTTCTGGGTTTGCTGCTTTGAAAATAATTGTACAAACTCTTACTGAAGTCATAAATCATCATCTGATAGATTCGCCATTTGCTAGGCCTTAGATAATTAATCTAAATTTACTTGCGTTAAAGCGTAGAAAGCCTGTCTAGGACCTCTAAGCTTATTTTTCATAGTGAAATGTAACAGGAGTTCAGTGCTTTTAGCCTCCTTATGGAATTGTAGGGAAAAATTAATTTTCTCGTATAGTTCTGACTTCTCATAAGACTGAGAAGTTTCAAGAGAAACAATTATTCTAAAAATCATAGATTCCAGGATCTGAAATACCAGTTTCTTCTTGATAGCATCTTGTTTGTTTAATAGCTAGCACTCGTGACCATGAAAAGGGTCTCTCCCCACTGAAAACAGCAGGTTTCTACTTCTGCATATTCAGACCCCAAACCTCTAATCCAAAAGTATTCAAGTGATTGTAAACAGAAGATACCGAATTTACAGGGTACCAGACCAGTAAAATTAATTACCTGGTACTTTGGAGTAGATGATGATCAATACCGGGTTTTTTCTGATTAATAATTCTCATTGTTTTTCCTACTGGAAAAAAAAAAAAAAAAGGGTGGTTGAAATACAATGCATGAACAAGATCATAGATCGTTCTCTCGCTATTATGTCTAACATATTTGAGTTTTAACCATTTGTTCTGTGGTGTCTATAGGGTTTTGTAAATATGGTTAATACCTGATTTTAAAAACTTTTTATTGATTCAGTAACTGCCTGACTTTGGCTGTAACATTTTAATCACAAAGATCAAATTATAATAAAAATGGGCAAACAGCTCTGAATACCTTGGAAAACTATTACCATGAAGCATTGGGGAAAAACAGTGAATTTTGTCTTTTGGAGTTTCATAACAACGTATGCCTGAGGTTGGGATTGGGTCCCAAACCAGCAGCATCTGCAAACTGCGTTTAGTATCTCATAAATTGTACAACTTTTTAACAATTTCAGCTCTACATCTTGGCACTGCTCAGGTTTACAACAAAGTCTGAATCGATATCGAAATGCAGAGAAATAATTTTCTCGTCCTTATTCCCTCTGGATTCCTGTTGTCAGAATGAGTGGGTGTTCACGTCAGAAGGTAGAATAAATGCGACTGCCTTGAAATGCTGCCTCTGCAGCTCCTAGTGTTATTGCACTTGTCATCGTGAGCTTTCTAATGCTCCAGTTTTGAGCTTGGAATAAATTTGTTCCACTCATAACAACACCCACATCTGTAGGAAGAATTGTGTGTGTGTACCTTTCTTTAGTTTCCATGATGTGACATGTCTTTTCCCTCACTGATTTTCCTCCCTTGCACTGTTTTGATGTGCTATGTGACACTGGCCATTATTTATCCATATTTTTTCCTCAGGGTTGAGAGTTGTCATGTTTTGTTAAAATCTTAGATGCCAGAATTTCTCTTGGCTTACTACTTATCTGTTCACATATATTTTAATCACCCCGTTCGAAAACTACTTTAATACAAGAGTCATTGGATGATTCAGTAGAGAATAGCAGATATGAATATTCAATTTAAAGAAGGCAAGTGCTGAGGACTTTTTGAACTTTTCACAGTAACAGACAGCACGGGATTAATATCTTAGAGTTGATGATAACTGGGTTCTCCTAAAATGGTTTTCGTTTACCAGAAATTTCCAGGTTGGCTTTATAGTTGGACAGTATCACCATATAATTAGTTTGCTGCTATTGGTATATTTAGTCAGTGCAATAGTAATAGAGCAACTTACATTTCTTGTAAAAAACAACTAACCAGGTGTTCTGCAGGAATAGCTGTTAAGTATCATGGGGTAAAGATGTCAGCTAGAGGAGGTGGCAGAGGTTAAGACCCCAGGGTTTTATCGTCGCTGACACTGATTTACTGCAAAGCCTGGAGTAAGTCACTTAATGCCCACGTGATTAATTTTTCATCATGAGATAGCAGCGGGCTTCATACTCGTAAAGGTTTCAGGCCGTGCTTTAGATCCCTGGGATTCCAAAGGTGGATGCAGATGCAATCATTGTTTGTTAAAAAAAATAAATACAGTATATTGGACATCCTCTCAGTCTCTCAATTATCTTTTTACGAAGTGTGGAAAACTCTTTCTACCAGGATTGCAGATAGTGTATATCTTATTCTTTTACCCATGACTACTGGAGGAAAACGGAGATGTTAATGAGGCAGCAGACACCGTTTCCTATGTTCTTTCCCTTCTAATACAAGAAAAACTCCCTCGCATATTAAGGATTTCTGCGCGCGGTACGGTGAAATGTTTAAAACGCAATGGTTTTAGCGAGCCCATCCCTTTCCCTTGATGCAGCCCCATATTTATTCCTGTGTTTCCCTGAGCCGTTGCACAGGACTTGAGCTCCAAACCCCTTGGAACAAGCGGTGACCAGAACATCTGGCACTGCCCAGCTAGGACGGGTAGCGGTGGCTTCCAAAAGGTGGGAGGAGAAGCCCCGGCTGAGCGGACGGCATGGAGCTGGGTCGAGGAGCTAGAAAAGTCAGCAGATTTGGGGAGGGGGGGTTGGCCTTGGCCTCCCCGTCTGGATGAGGCGCTTGGGATTTTGTCAGGAAGCGTGTCTGGGGGTGTACGTCGATGACCCTGGACGTGCTCCGTGGGTTCCCGTGGGTCTGTTCTGGATGGACCGTTGAACTACCAGCCAAGGGACGTTTCTGCACCCAGCAGCCCGGCCGGCCCCGGGCTCTTCAGCCCACGGCTCCCGTGCCCCGGCAGCACCGCGTTCAGCCCGAAGCCCCTTCCGAAGGAGGTGGAGGTGGTCCCGGTGTCCAGCCTGAGAGCCGATGGCACAGCACGGCGATTTGCCTGCCTGGAGCCCGTCACCGCCCGCGGAAACACTCTAAGGGGCAGGTTCAGCGCCTCGTTGCTTTTTTATCCAAACCTTCGTGCCCGTTGTCTAAAGGGGCCGGTGTTCGCTTACAGCCAGGTAAAGAGTAACGTTACTTTTGGAGAGCTGATCGGCGGGAGGCTGGTCCTGAGGGCACTCAGCATCGTTGTGGCCGTGCAACCGCGTTTCCTCAGCCTGCACCACTGCCCAGAGCTCCAGCTCGGCGTGTGTGTGGTATAATGGTGTCCAGTTCGATTATAGGACCTTCTCCATAGCTGACCGACCAGGAGTCTTGTCATACAGCCAGGCACCAACTCTGTCTCCTGAAAGCGGTGGAGGAAAGGTGTAGGGACGGGCGCTGCGCGGGAAGATCTCTCTTCTTCTCCTGCAGCCGTATTTTCGATTTATTAGTTCCTTAATGCAAGCCCAGGCCTAATTTTTGAGGGAACAACACATGCCAAATTGTTACCTGGTGTGTCATTTGGTTTGCTAGGAGAGAGCGTTAAGTGTGCAGCAGACTTATCTGTGTAACACGGGATGATTACATTAGAATAAAGTGTTTAGAGACAGAGACCACTTAGTGGGTTATGCGTGTCACGTAATTCCAAGATGTGCTTCTGTTAATCACCAGCACAGGTAAAAATGTCTTGTGATTTTTCCTTTGACTGCTGAACTTTAATAATCTTCATGAAATAGTTTACCTTTTGGAAGACTTATTACTGCCATTAAAGTAATGAGTCCAACACCTACATCTCTCTCGTTTATCGGTGGAATTTTGCTTCTTTCTCCTTAGATATTGGAAATCGCATTTTTTTAAAAGACTAGAAACTTTATGTTTATGCTAGTAAAAGGTCCAACGCAAATTTCTAGGTCAAAATAAGATACTTATCTGGGATCCTAATCCACATTTTCAATCTCAGTGCATCAGCCCTAATGTACACAGGAGAAAGAAGCGATTTTCTCAGATTTTTGTCCCACTGGGCCAAAAGCAACCTTTTTATTTTTTTTCCTTTTGGGTATGAGCGATGGTTTGGGTTGCCTGGGAGACAGCTGTGTATTACCTAATTCACAGGATGCAAATTCTGTAGCAGTTCTTGTACTCTGAATGTGTAGAGCATTAGATGTTTATTCACAGACTTGGATATATTAGTTGTAGTCAGGTTGTTATGATACTCTGACTTTGAACTTTAATTTCCACAGGTACCTTGACAGAGCATCCTAGCAGCAAGGAAAGGGACAGAGAGGTATGACTGTATTAAAAAGCTGACTAATTATCCTGAAGGTTATATGGGAAAATCAGAGAGAACTGAATCATGTGCCATTAGCAACTGAACCCCCAATTTTCTATTAAAAAAAAGGTTGATGCATATTGTTGCTCATAAAACCAGCAACAGATTTGGGTTAAAATCCAACTGCTGCTGCGAAGGAGATTGACTGGCGAACCACAACCACACCAGTGTATGGGTGACATTAAACGTCAGAGCATTGACGGCACTGGGAAGGAGGGAAAGCTTTTTTTTTGGCTTTGCCATGCCCAGGAGGGACAGACTGGTCTCATGCCCTGGGTTGTGCATAGCTGGAAAGCTGCCTTGCCTTTCTGCCTGCTGAAAGAAGTCACTTGCAGTGGGTTGTCCTAATACGTATCTGTCAAATTCCAGAGTACAAAGGGAAAAGACACAGAGTCCCACAGGTCCTGGGGCTTGAAATCCCCGGCGCGTTTGGTGAAACGGAGACCTCTTTTAGATTTAAAGTTTTGTTAACTTATTTCCTGAATTCAAGGTACTTCACAGAACGTGGGTTCCCGCAGGACGCAGGTTTGAAGGGTTCAGGTTTGTGAGGCAGGGGACGGTTGGGAAGGGCCGATCCTGAGCTGGGCAGAGCTGATAAAATGCCCGCATCGACTCCACAAACGTGAATTCAGACCGCGCGGGAATAGGAGTCGGGGATCGGGCTGAGGGGGCCTCTTTGCGTTTGTCTCCGGTTTCGTTGAGAGCACCGTGCTTGTTCAGCGAGCCAAGGGTGTCCGCTGTCCGCACGGCAATGACTCCCAGTTCCCGCGGAGCTGCCAGAGCTGCCGGGGCCAGAACCGGCCGTCTTCCAGCGGCGAGCCACCGCCGCCGCCGTGGTGCGGCAGCCTCCCGCGCCCGCCTCGGCAGTCTCTCTCCCGCTGCTGCGCGCCGCTCTAGAAAACCTTCCCAGGAAGAGAATTTTTAAAAAAGAAACGACGCTTCGTATTAGTAATGGGAGCAGATGTTGACCTCGGATGCCGCGTCTGCTTCGGGTATCCTGGGTGTTCTGCAGGGCCTTACGCGAAAGCAGGTCAGGCACATTTATACCAGATGAACCTCGCTCCCTTCTGCCTCTTTTTTACCCCAGACGAAGGGAAGCCTCCTTCTTTTCTCTTTCCCTGGAGGCCCTTCTTCCTATCCCAGACGCCGCACCACAACACGGGAGACCAGGTGAAGGTTGTGTGCGCTCCCCGGGGTGTTGGTCTGCTTGAAACGTCACCAGATGACGATGGAGGAACCGGGAGTCCCGAGAGGCTTTGCAGGCGTTTCCTTGGGAGGTGTCAACCAAGAGGTGAAGGACTGGAGAGCCCCTTGGGCTCAGCTAGGAGTCCTGCTGTTATCTTCTGGTGCCCTTCTTCCTGCCCCCTTCCTCCTTTATTGCCAATATATTTTTGTAAACTGTTCGCCAGCAGCTCTCACTGAAGCAGCTGGTCTCCTCCAGGCTGCTGCTTGCTCCTGGTTCCTTCAGTTCTTCGAGGCTGAGAGGAAAACCAGCTCCAAAGTATTTGGGGTGATGGACAGGGTTTGGATTTCCAGGTTTTTTAACCCCTGCTTGTCTCCAGATTTTAGGTGGGAGGGTGCGTGCCCCCCGGACTTGGCTTAGGCCAGCTGGGTCAGAGGGAGCCGTGGGCTCTCCCCGTTTCTCATGACAATTGGGCAGCAATCCAGATTTTGGACGTGAGAGAGAGGCAGACTGCAGGGCTCAGTGTTTCATAGCTGTGCAGGCAGGCTGCCTTTCCGTTCGCGTTCGCTCCCCGTAAGACAGGCTGGCACAGCTCTCTCTACAGCTAATATCCCGATGGGATGGGCTGGGAGGGAGAAGAGCACGTCACACAGAAATCTGCCTAACGCTCCCCGCTAAATACAAGCCAAGAAAGGCTCGTCTTCCTGATGATGGCATAGCAGGCAATTGCACATAAATGCACACTGTTAAAATTCGTGTCTGTGTATAATTAAGTTGTGTCCCCCACTGACTTTGTCTGCTTTTCTACTCGGTTTGTGTACAGCATTTATTTAGTGGTTTTTAGTAAATGGTGGTCTCAGTGCAGCTGGTGGTCACAAGAAACAGCAGAGGAGAAAGTTCCTCCCATAGGAAAGCCACGGATTAAAAATGACGACTCTCCTGGAAGAGGCAGTAGTTGATGCTGAAACATTTCAACTCTCTTCATTTGCTAATGTTGTAAAGTTGGCAGCTCTTTAAATTGATGACAGCCCTCTAAATTCATCAAGCTTTTTATGTTTTTTAAATAAGTAATCCATCAGAATGACAAAGTACCTTTGGAAAGAAGAGCATTGTGATATTAAGTTCATCTAGAAGTTACAGAGAAAAACATAGCCTATCTGTTAATTGTTCTACTTCAATGTCTTTTGCTGATATTGAGAGCTTAGAAGAGCTCAATAGTGATTTCAATTACTTGGGTATAAATCCAGAAAATGACAGTGAAGTTAGTCCAGATTTACATAAGTATAAATGAGATTTTAAGAAATGTCTGCATAGTTTCCTTTCAGGCTTTAGATCTAATTATCTTAATTAGCCTCTCAATTCAAGAGTCTAATTTCCGCCACGGTTAATGAATTGCACTTATACTTGGTGACTGAATTATCTTGCCATTTTTTTAGGGAATATTCTAAACACTCCTAATGAGAAAAATAGCCTCAAAGTTCTCCGGCTTTGTTTTTCCAAGTATAAAGACTAAATATAGTACGTGTTCTCCAGAAAGTGTGAGTGACAGGGATTAGTAATTCATGAACGATGTGGCCCATTTACAGTCCTACCAGCACAGAATTCACCATGGCATGGAGAACATCAAACAAAACAACTCGGTTGACTTTCATGCATTTAAAACAATGAGGAATAAAGGCTTAATCCCAACTAAAACTGCAAATGCTCCCTGGGTTTAGTTAATGCTGATGAAAATATTGAATAATAGCTAAGAAATAAGCTGAAAACTGAATTTTAAAAGGCTGGAAAATAATGAATAAAAGCCCCAAAGTATTAGAAGTTGTGGTTGCAAATGAAGTTGTGTTCTGTGAGAAGGCTGTCCTTTGCTCAAAGAAGTCTTTCAGAAAGTCTTCCCCAAACGCACGCCTTGTATTTTATTGCCAGCGTTTTAAATCCCCGCCAGCCCATTTCGAGAGCTGGTACGTTCTCACCACGAGCAGCCCTTCGAGTCTACGGTACTTATTAGCAGTCGATGGTTTTCACGTGGTTTTTCTTTTAAAATAGATCCCAGTGCTGGGTCGCGGGGTCCCCAGTTCCTCCAGCCTCCTTTAGGAAGGGATGCCCTTGCGTTTGAAGCTTGATGCCCTGGGCGGGAGCGGAAAGGAGAGCAGAGCAGAGCGGTGCGAGGTCCCGCCTGGTATGGCTGGAGGAAGGTGGACGGTTGCCGGAGGGGCTGCAGCCCCTCGAGGTGACGGCGGTGGCTCTGAGCGAGGACGGCGGAGCACGCTCCAGAGCCCCGGGGAGGGAACGGGACACCGGGCAAACGTTACCGTGTCCCGCAGGGCTCGAGTGCTGCAGCCGCCCTCACGCCTTGCTATCCCTGTAGTGCTCCTGCAGTGCCGGCAAAGCAGCAGCAAGTTCAAATGTCCTGAAATTGCCAGGTAAGCTGCGGGATCGGGTAACCTTTAAAAGACTGGCGTATCTCCAGTTCTCGTACCGCAAGCGTGTATTTTTTGCTGCGTTGCCATAAAGCAACGCGGGAGCGTCAGCAGGAATTAGTGCCCTTCCTGACAGAGGTAATGTGAATTTTCCAGCAAAAGCACTCCTACTCACCGTCTTAAAATATTGCATATTGTGTCCTCAGAGCTGGCCCTTTCCCTAATTTACCGCCTCGTTTTGTTCTCCTCAGCCAGCTTCTTAGAGCACAACCCGCTATTTAAGCCTGCTTCCGTGCGTGACTTCAACCCAGTCTTTTTCTAATGCCACGCTTCTGGAAAAGGTGAAGTTGGTCCAGCTGTACCTCCAGTAGCTGTCAATAGGAGAAGGTATTGGTTTGCTGGTTTCTATTCCCTATAGAAATAACCCAAGTCCTTCTTGGAGCAGATGTGCAACAGTGCCTCGGAGTTTCACTGTCTACCTGTTTTCCTTCAGGTATAAGTTAACCACAGCAGGCATTTGCTGCCTGCTACACTACAAAACATCTGACATTATCTGGATGCGCTGCACGAAATTTTGCAGCAGTTCAGTAAACAGCGTACATGGCTGCGGTGCTCCGAGTGAGTCAGAGCCGTGGAAATGTGCTGTTACTAACCAGCAAGGTCCAAACAAGGCCTTTCTTTACTCCACCGAAACACATAAAGCAACTTATTCCTGGAAATACTTCTGTCTCTGGCCTTTTCTTCACTGCAAAAAGAGGTAGATTCCTAGCAGCTGTTAGAGATCCAAACCACAAACATATTAAAATATACTTGCCTTCTTTATTGTAGCATTTTAATCTGCTAGCTCCTGTGATGCTAATACAAATGAAAAAGGCACCTTTTCCCAAGTGTGGTTCTGTTCTTGGTGTATCCAGTACGGCAGCTTTATCTTCAGAAAACCCCCAAACCGTCCTTTTGCATTTTTTTTTTTTTTTAATTAACCTACTAGGCAAAAATCTTTGCCTCTCTTCTGCCGGAATCTGCTGATAATCCCATGTCTGTATGCCCCACTGAAGAAAGTGGCGTAGGATGAAAACCTGGCCTGCAGGATGAGTTAGCCTGGCGACTGGTCTCCGGTGGCACAGCTGGCTCCGGCCGAACGCTGACCTCGGTTTCCCCTGCGTTTCACCACGTGGGCTGATAAGAAAGCAGCTGGTGTGATGGGCGTTTGATTTGTCGCTGTGCCGCAGTAACCCTTGGCATTAGGAAAGCCCAAGGATAGGTTTGCTGCTGAAATCTCCAGCCTTTCCTCTGGTTAAGCCTTGGATTAAGCCGTAGGAGCCTCCTCCGATACGTGCGAATGGTGTCGTAAATGGGAAGTGGGTTCCAAGCGTCTTTTCGGTGGCTGACGGCAGAAGCCTCGCTGTGCCTCACCTTCCCACCCGGTGCTCCGTCTCCTGACGTTCCTGCCTCCCCCAGCCCAGCCTACCGCCGGCCCCCCCTGCCTGACCCCACAGCCAGCCGCCTTGAGCCCTCCCGGCCCCCTCTCAGAGCCCCAAAGCAAAACACCAGCGGTCCTCCACCTTCTTGTCCCTACCCAAAGCTTCGAAATCGGGAGGTCGGCTTCTGCCGCACCACGAAAACGACTTTCTTCCAGCCTTCAGCCCCACCTGCCATTTGCCTCCTGCTTTCCTTCGGAGCTAGAAGGGCTGCGGTAATGCGAAGAAGAGGACGGCTTCTAGTCATTTTCCTTCATGTAGTTGTGTCTCTTGTGTCCCACCTCGGTTCGGGGAGGCACAAACAAGGGGGGGAGTCCCGGCAGCCCCAGCCATCACCAGCCGGTGTCCTGCAGTACCCCTGCAGAGAGCGGGGAGGCTGCCTGTCCAGCCCCTTCAGTTTGTTGGAAAAATGAGAAACAAACCGAAATCCTCAAGGGAGGGAGCCGGCGAGGGCAGAAGGAGAAACCTGGGATCGCTCACCGGTGTGAGAGATTCCCCTACGAGCTGGTTAGCTGCGGAGGAGCCCGCGGTGCTGGCTCTCGTGCGCTGCTCTCGGCCTCGTTATCCGCCGACGCGCGGATGCAGCGGGGATGTCGGGCGCTCGGATAATTGGGGAGTTGCTGGGGAAAAGCTTCCCATCGGGGGATGTAGCCTAGGGAGGGTTAGGTCCGGGGGGGCTGCTGATGGAAGAGCTGCAGAAGCGCTGAGTTGTCTACATGCTTGCCACATACTGAAGCCTCTTAACTTACTGAGTTGAGGATCAGTGCCCCTCGTCGTTCCCTTCTCCTGCCAGAGTTCCTGTTCATCCTGGACATCGGCGTCTTCTGTGTCTCTCTGGTACGGCTCTGCAACCCAGCGCACAGCAGCTGGATTTTTGGTAGTAATTAAACTCTTTTTTCTAATCATAATTACTCATTTATTCGAGGCTTTTTGTCTGTTCCTCCTAATTGTCTTGAACAGGCGTTTTCAGGCACTTGTTCTCCTCCCCGCTTGCTGATGGAAGATGTCTGTAGGGCCACTTTCTCACCACGTCTAAAGAAGGCTTTGTCGTTTTTACGTTATTTTTGATTGCCACCACTGGCCTTATCCTGGGTGAATCTGTCTACTTGGGTTTTGCCCCGAGGCAACATGTTCATAGTGCAGTGGTGGGTTGACTGAGGACCCGCTTCCCCTGGTTTACGTTAACCCGAGTGGCAAGTCACTTTCTGTGTGTCCCTTGTAGGGGCACTAGGGATTTTGTAGACCTCATACCCCTTCCTCTCCTTCATTTCTCACTTCCGAGCAGAAGAGTCTAGTCTTTCTCCTACAAAGCCTTTCTATGCCTCTATGTTTACCCCCCTCGCCTTATTCTTTATATTTTCTACCCCTGCTGTATATATACATATATACTTTTAAAAGAACCGGTCGGAACAGTGCATGATACCGAAGGCACGCACATGCCCAGACTTGTTCCAGTCACAGAATGGTATTTCCTCTCCTCCTTGCCCCTAACATTGCTTCCCTGGCGACTGTTGTTACCTGATCAGAAAGTAACTCCCGAAACAGACAAAGTATGTTTAGAGAGGAGACGTTGCTTTATTCTGCGCAGGGTGCAAGGTGGATGATTTCCACGAATGGAGCACACCTACTGAGGTTTTCAGTCCATACTTACACACTACAGGTAAACCACCATGCCTATCTAATACATATGTTCTGCCTAACTATTGTATATGCATTATACGTTGAGCAAGCGTGACGTGTTGTTCTCTTGAGCAATCATCCCAGAGTCTTCTACGCCTGGGCAGGGGTCTCTGGTGGTCTTCAGGGGTCGGCTGGGGAAGAATACCCCTTCTCCTTTTGACCTTTTGTGGTCATGCTTCATCTGAGGACACCAGGGTCTTTGTTTCTCTTGCCAGCCCCTCATTTGTCAATGCCGGAGGAGGATGTATGTCCTTAATTAGCAAGTCTGTGACTCCGAAATGTCCGTTTTCTGGTGTGTTGATTATTATCCAAACACTCCTTAAGCATCCTCTGTTGTAAGCAGAATCTTAAACTAGATAAGCTTTACCTTGAGTACACATAATCTAAACAGTCCTGTAATAGCGAGCGTATCACGCTTCTCATGTTTTCATTTTTTTTTCTTAGAATCATAGAACCATTTAGGTTGGAAAAGACCTTCAAGATCATCAAGTCCAACCATCATCCATGCCCACTAAACCATGTTATGAAGTACCCCGTCTATATGCTTTTTGAATACCTCCAGGGATGGTGACTCAACCACTTCCCTGGGCAGCCTGTTCCAATGTGTGACAACCCTCTCAGTAAAGAAATTTTTCCTAATATCCAACCTAAATCTCCCTTGCCGCAACTTGAGGCCATTTCCTTTCATCCTATCTCCAGCCACCCGACAGAAGAGACCAGCACCCACCTCTTTAAGCCATCACCGCCACCTTATTTGTTAATCAGTCTTTTGAAGGCTTGAGGCAACACCATCACTTTTAGTTCCGAGCCAAGGTTTTGGGATTCCCACCGCCTTTGAGGTCTCAGCCCTGAGCGCCCACAGCCGGCCCAGCACCGACGCCGTGGATGGAGAGCTCTGCCCGCGCCGCCGGGGCCGGCACTGCTGAACTTCATCTCTCCATGGCCACCCAGCTCCACACCGCGGGGCTGACATCCTCGGCTCTCCCCCGGGCAGCAGCGTCAGAGCGGGTGGTCCTCGCTGTCCCCAAGCAAGCCCCTTCCTCGTCGGGACCTGCTCGGTGTTGTGCCCTGGCAGGCTGGGCACCAGCTGCCGCGGGCAGACGCCAGCGAGCCGTAGGAGAATTCGGAGAAGGCAGCGTCTGCCGTTGTCCAGCTGCGCCGGCGCTTGGGTGTTTGTTTTATCGCCTTCCAAGGAGGCAGGAACAAAAATGTCGCCCGTGGTCCCTTGTCCTTGTGCTGCCGGGGAGGAGGACGGGCCAGATGAGCTTGTGACGTGACGGCGAAGTCCCTCTGGTGCGGCTGGGAAATGGAGGAGACGTGCGATCTGGGCGGGAGCCAACTAGAGCTGCCAGGCCCGGCTCTTTGATCGCATCTTGAAAGGATTGCAGCGCTGAGGACAAACTGATACCGGCTGATGAGCGGCGTGTAATTAGGCAGCCCGGCTGGGCAGGGTGGGCCGTACAAGTGGGGAGCACCGCTCCGAGGAGCTCGGCATCTGTGCTGGCAGCCTGCCTTCCTCCCACCTCATCCCTGAAGTCCGGGGGTGAGAACACCCCGGCTAACGGGACAAAGCAAGACCGGCTCAGTGACAAGCGTTTGGCATCGTTGTGACACCGAGCTAGCAGGGATTTGCAGCGCAAGGTTGTTTCTCAAGAATAGCCAACGTTTGCTTATAAAGCTAGGGACACGAGAGCTGAGCGGATGGGTTTGCAGTGATAATTACGCCTTGTAGAAAGCTCTTGCTTAAAAGGACTGTGTTCTCCCCAGCCAAGCCCTCTCTGAGCGTTTTTGGGACGCCTCGACTCCTACGAGATGCTGCCACTTAAGGCGTTTCAAGAAGGCTCTGCCGTGAAGGTCTGGGTTGCCCTTGGCTCCCGTAACAGCCCCTGGGATGAGGGAGATGCCTCTGAAGGGTGGCTTTGTCCCCCCGGAGCGGAATCGCTCCTGGAGGTGTGCCCCCCCTTTCCCCGACCCGGGGAGGTGAGGAATTCCTCCCAGCTGCGCGTTCGATGCCTGGTAGTAGGTGGGATGAATTCGGGCTCTTTCCGAGTGCCGGAGAGGGAAGTGTCCTGTCCCTTTTGGCACGAGGCCAGGCACTGGATTCTTCCAGAGGTAAATAAATCTTCGGAGCTAATTAATAGCTCCCTTACACTAGCACAAATCTGCTGGAGTCATTACAGCGAAGCAGCAAATTGAAAGGACAGTCACTCGTCTTATTCTGAGGGAGGAGGAAGTCTTCAGAGAATTTTTTTCCTTAATTTTGATTCTTTCCCTTTGGGTTTTAATTTAATCCTTTTCTCAACAAATAAATGAAGGCTTCCAAATAAAACTTGCTCTGCGTGAGTGGATCACTGCCGTGCTTTTTCTCCCTTGCCTTTAAGAAATGTTATAGGGCAAACAGAGTTGCCTATGTTGAATAACTAGAAAATAATGAAGAAAACAAAGTGAAAGAAGTGAATCTCATTTTCAGCTGAGATGACTCTTAAGACAGAGGCAGGAGTCATGAGCTATCAGCTGTGTGTGGTCTGCAACCAAAAACCTTCCTGAAAAGTGGGAGCAAGCTTGACGTGCTTCACCTGTGGGCAGGCAGGAGACTTACCGGATACCAGAGACTTACAATATCTTAAATCAGACAAGAGGAGAAAATGCAGATCCATTTTCCTTGCCATGGAGGTAGCTGCTGGCACAGCAGCTGCAGGGGAGTCGTGCAAAGCCAAGCAGTAAGGCAAACTCCAGGAAAACTCTGAGCCTATTACTTAGCTAACTCCTGCATGAGCAATGGGCATCAGGCTGGCAAGAGGTCAGCTGTGAGAGAGGAATGGCAGATTGACTGGCTTAATGCTGGGGTTTTTTGGTTAGTTTTGTGGGGTTTTTTGTTTTCATCTCAGCTGCTTATGCTTTTTTTCTCTTTTCCTTTTTTTCTGCCTTGTGCACTGTTGTGGTTTAACCCCAGGCAGTAACTAAGCACCATTCAGGTGCTCACTCACTCCCCCCCTCCAGTGGCATGGGGGAGGGAATCAGGAAAAATAAATAAAACTTGTGGGTTGAGATAAGCATGGTTTAAGAGGACAGAAGGAAGAAAATAATAATGATAGTAATAACAATAATAAAATGACAATAATAATAATAAAAGGATTGGAATATACAAGTGAGGCACAGTGCAATTGTTCACCACTCACCAACTGATGCCCAGTTAGTTCCCGAGCAGCAATCCCCCCAGCCCCGCTCCCCGCAGTTTATATACTGGGCATGACATCATATGGTATGGAATACCCCTGCGGCCAGTTGGGGTCAGCTGCCCTGGCTGTGTCCCCTCCCAACTCCTTGTGCCCCTCCAGCCGTCTCGCTGGCTGGGCTTGAGAAGCTGAAAAACCCTTGACTTGGTATAAACCCTACTGAGCAACAACTGAAAACATCAGGGTGTTATCAACATTCTTCTCCTACTGAACCCGAAACACAGCACTGTACCAGCTACCAGGAAGACAGTTAACTCTATCCCAGCCGACACCAGGACATGCACCTACAGCTCTTTTCCTCTCTCCTTCTTTCCTTACCTCACCTGTCCCTGGGACAACAAGCAGATGTTATACCCTGTCGGCTCATCTGCTGCAACAATTTTTTCATCCCATGAAACCGAATCCGGAATAAAGCTTTGGGATCGCTGACCCCAGCGGAGTGAACACGCAGGGTCCCCACGGGGCTGGCCTCCAGGGAAGAAGCACCTGCCCCGGGACCTGACTCCCCCCAAATCCTCTCCTGAATCGCTTCTGCCTCTACCTTGGAGCGCTTACCCGGGGTTAACCCATTCAGTCGCAGCCTGCCTGCCAACACATTTTGGTTGGAATAAACCCACGGCAACTGCACGTTCCGCAGGCAGCGTAACAGCCTTCGTGTTGGCTGTTGTGCCCATAGTGGAGAGCACGGGCTGGACGGGACCACCAGCCTAGCGCTGGGACCAGGCTGTCTGCTCACTGTTTTTTCCTCCTGAGGTGTTTCCACACTCTACCTGGCCCAAAGCAACAACTTTGGTCTCAAGGGAGGGATGCAGAGCTCCGGCGGTGGCCTCCCCCCGCCTGCCCGCTCCTCTCGCAGCAGGTCTCCAGAGAAGGGCTGCTGCAGGCGCTGGGAAACCTGCTCTGGTGGATTTGAATAAATCGTGTCCTCTGCACCAGGGAAGGACAACTGCAAAGGACATGTCGCGTTGCAGTCTCTTGCAGCAAACTCCTTCCTTTCCCTGTTCTTTCTGCATGGCTGCAGACCTATCCTGGCCTGTGCTTCCATCAGTTTTAACGTCTGTATCCGTCTGCATGCAATAAAAGCATCCGTTCCCCGAGACAACTTCCAAGGAACGTGTGCGAATTCATTGAAATGTGGACTTGGGAGTTTGCTTCAATGTACTATGCAGATTTACTTTCCCGCTTGCTAATTGGGGCCACAGTGATGGCGCAAGCATTAGTCCTCGGGCAGAAATCGCTGCACAGCTTGTGGGCGCCTGATCCACAGGTGCTCCTGGTTCGTTCACCTCCCCAAGCACCGACCTGACGGCTGGCGTACATCAGGCGAGCTCTTGGGAACCTCTGCCCGCCGGTCCCGCCTGCGCGGTGCCCGCAGCAGGGCTCCGGGGTGGCCGGTCAGGCAGCCGAACCCCCAACTTGCTGCTTCCTTCAGCTCACCGGTGCCTTCCAGAAGGGGAAGGAGATGAGCGAGAGCCGCTCTTTCTGCTGTGTCACCTTCAGCTTTGCTGAAGAATTGGCTGCCGGAGCGAGCCGCGAGCCTGGCGGAGGAGCAGGACACGCTGCGCTCCGGCAGGCAGCCAGCTGCCTGCAGCTGCCAGCTCCAGATTACTCACGGGCAGCGCGGTCATCCTGGGACACCTCGGCAGGTCTGAGGTGGCTCGGTCATCCTGGGACACCTCGGCAGCTCCGAGGTGGCTCGGTCATCCTGGGTCACCTTGGCAGGTCTGAGGTGGCTCGGTCATCCTGGGACACCTCGGCAGGTCCGAGGTGGCTCGGTCATCCTGGGTCACCTTGGCAGGTCTGAGGTGGCTCGGTCATCCTGGGACACCTCGGCAGCTCCGAGACGGCTCGGATGGGGATGCGCGGTCACGGTTCGAGCGGATGCTGCTGCGTTACCCAGAGGACTCCTACGGCTTTGGCCACCAGGCACGACGGGCATGTCGCCTGCTGTCCCCGGGGATGCTGCACCCAGACTCGGACCTGTTCGCCCAAAGCAATGGGAGAGGGGCCTTGCGGGGGGGTGTGGTCTTATTTGCGGGCAGCTGCCCGCTGGGGCCCTGCCTGCTGGTTCCGCGCCGGGGAACGGCTGCCCCGCGGCTCTGTGGCACGGCACTCCCCGTCTCCGTGCCACCGGAGCACCCTGCCGCTTGCACGGGAGAGGCTCGGCACCCATCTGGGTCTGATGGGACCCATGAGAGTGGCATGTGTGCGTAAAACCTCCTGCCTCTGGGCACGAGCTTCTCTGCTCACTGTGGACCACATCCAGGAAGAGTGCATGCGTGTACCTGTATGTATACATGTGCACGTATATATGTATATATATACGTATGCGTAATAGCAGGCTAAACTGGCTACGTAGCTCAATGCCCTCAGTCTCAATGAACAACTACGCCTTCTGCACAGGGTCAGGGTTTGGGAGAAGGCTGGTACCTGGTGGCAGAGGTGGGGATGCAAAGGTGGAAGCTTGCCATGGGAAGACGTTCAGCATGGGCCACGCAGGCGTCGTGGAGACCTACACTAGGCTAATGACTCATTTCGGGTATAAAACAAACACCGGGTATGCCATGGTGTTGAGAGGAGAGCTGCACGGCCATTTGAATACTGTTAATCTCTCATTTCCCATTGCCGGTCAGTTGGGGGCTAGAAACCAGCAGTGGGAAAGTGATTTGGGAGGTAAGGCCTGCTGCGTGGGAAGTTTTCATCTTGCATCTTCTTTAGATGAGGACGCGCAGGTGATCAGAAGAGGTTTGGCTCACACAGGCTCCTTAATTCCCCTCTTGCTTCATTAGCAAGGGATATCACTGCATCATGGTAGTCGTGAAGCCCCAGCAAAGACCCAGCATTGCTGACTCCAGCTCCGGGAGGTGTTCACCAGCAACTTTGACTCTAACCCAGACAGCCTTCAACTGGCCCCCGAGGAACTGCCCAGCAGATACGGATTGAACGTCCACATGGAGGTACTGGGCAGCTCGTCACTCGCCTGGGAGGCTAGTCCGGGAGAAATAACACCACACTTCTGGCTGCCTCTTGTGCTGGGAAAGTGTGTCTGTGCTGGCCTGAGAGCAGTCACTCAGTCTCCTCTGAGCGTTTTGCCTTCCGCCTCTGTTTTCTGTGGCTGGTTCATACTGAGAGCTGGGCTCGTGATCCTTGACAGCCGAGACCAGCAGCCCAGGCTGGCTTCAGAGACTGCGTAAACAAAAAAAATCACAGCTGAGCAAAAGCAGCAGCTGCCCCCAGCTGACTTTTGCTTTGTGCAGATGCTCTACCAACGGTGTTAGCCATTGCCAATTTTCCTTTGTTTCCTTCTCTCCCTTATCTCTAAAGAATTACTCCTGTGCCATTGTGTTGCCCAACTGCTCTGTAGTCACCTTGAGCACCCTCATTATTTTCTTGTAAAGAAAAGCCCAGAGGACTTCAGTTTCCTTTCTGTCCCAACCACACCAGCTGAAAGCAGCTGCCCAGGCTGTTGGTGCTTCGCAAGGGCTCGGCTGTCCAGATGTGTGTTTCCTCCAGAGCTTGAAAACGGGAATGTCGCACCGGGCTTCCTGGGTCTTTTGGGCTTTCAGGAGGAATATGGATCTTCTGCATCAGCCGGCCTGGTTTTTGATGTCACAGCTTGTTGTTACGCGATGCGCTCTGGCGGCGTTGATGCAGCAGCAGACCCTCAAGGGGTGTCCGCCCTGAGGTTGGGGGTGTAGCCCCAAGTCTCGGCTCCGCTGCTGCTCCTCGTCCACGTGCCCTCGGCCGGTCTGAGTCCTCGCCATCGGGGCCAGCAACCGCCTCCTCCAGCACGCAGCCTCCCGACCCGGCTCCGGGGGCTCGTGGTGGTGCAGCTAGCACGGCTGGCAGCCGCCTGCCCAGGGCTAGAGGGGCTTCAGGTCCACCACCCGCAGCCAGGGGCAGTGGCCATAGGTGCAGAAATTGTCTGTCGCGCTCTGGGAGGGGGCGAGTCACCCACAGCCGTTCTCGTTTTACCCCTCTGAAGCTCAGCCCAGATTGTGGCTCCTAAAAATAAATGCTTCTGGAGGGCAGGCTCCTCCTCGAGGGACATCTCCTGGCTGGGGTCGGAGGTTGCTAAGGCAGCCGTATCTCCTGACTGACTGCCCAAGCGCTGATGGTTTCAGTGCTGCTCTCAGGACCTCCAGAGCAGAGTCATCCTGCAGTATAGATTACCTGACACGTGCCGGCCCCGCGGATATGGCCTTCGTTAAGCAGAGATGCCATTTGCCCGGGGAGAGGAAAGCAGGCTAAGCCACGTCTACCAGCACGTGGGGATCCCTGCCAGACCCTCTGCTCCCAGAAAGACGAGCCGCTGGTATCTGATCCGGTGGGAGACAAGCAAAAGCCAGCCAAACAAGCCCACCCGCCGAGACCCTAATCCGCCTCCAAAAATATCCCCTGGCTATGAGAGGACGGGCTCAGGGGGTTGTTGGCTGCCTGCTTCACTTCAGCAGGTGAAAAGGAAAAAGCATCAGCCTCGCAGAGGCGAGGCTGGGGCGATGTGGGGGCTTCTCCCCAGGCACGGCGCGAGGGCGAGCAGTCCCGAGGTGAAAGCAGAGCCCTGCCCCGGCACTTGGGTTTTACCGCAGGGTGGTTTGCCAAGGCCACCCACTGTCCCTGCCAGCGCTTGTCCTCGGCACACGTCTCCTTCAGGATTGCATACGCTGGCTTTTTCTCTTTCAGGTTGAAAAAAAGATAAATCCATCTCGTTCTGCCTAGCAGACCTCTGCAGTTTCCTCATCTTCATCGGGATTTGCGACTGAGGCAGATATCGTGTATTAATAGAAATAGCCAAATGGGCTTCCAGAGTTCAGACTAGTTGGGGGGAGGGGGGTGGCTATCTGCATACTTTTGATGAAAGACTGAATCAGAGCCCTGAGACTGAATGATGCTACGGGTGACCACAGGCTAAAGGAAACTGTTCACGCATGAGTGTGAAAATCGAATGCACAAAAGAAGCTGCGTTGTTACCCGTGTACCCCCCCGCCTGGCCGGGGACCCGGACGGCTGCGTTTGAGGGAAGGGAGCTTGGGGAGGAGCGGTTGGTGCAGCTGCTGCCTCCAAAGAGCGATCTGAATACAAAAGCAAGCAAACACGTTCCCTGTCTTTACCCTCTTTTGATATTTCTGCAAAACTGAAATCGGTCAGAAAGCGCAGCAGGCTTATTCCAGTGAGCTATTTAATTGCGGCTCAAGGAAACCAACATTTTCAGCAGCGGCTGCCCCACAGTGTGTCAGCACTTGCTGCTCTCTCCTCCTGAGCTGTCATCGCTTGCCTTTGAGGCAGAAGGAGAAATGACTCTCCTCTTAGTGCTCACATACCAGCCGGGCTTCCAGGAGCCTGGAAATCACCAGGCAAGATGCTGTCCCGTCCCTCGTGTCCCCTTGCACCCAGCTGCTCCTCGCCGGCCACCCCTCACCCCAAGGCAGCGAGCAGCCACATGCCCCCCGGGGTGGGGGGGGTCCGGCTTTGCAGAGCCCCTCGCTGGCTGAGGGAGCACCAGGCCAAGGAAACCCCAACCTGGGGGCTGAGCTTGGTCTTCACAGCCCAAAACAAGGTAGCCGCGGGGTGGAAAAACCACGGCGCCTTGCAGAGCTTGTCCTCTGCGCTTAAACCAGCCCATGTACCAAGCGCTTTTCCAGCCCGATGGTGCAAGTCTTATGCAATTAATGTTGAAACCTCAAAATAATGGCAAGGCTCAGATACAATGAAGAATGGCTGTCTGCTAGGGACAGCGCTGG
>JANXJC010000064.1:5022614-5038826 GCA_027564655.1 Leptodon cayanensis | reverse complement strand
TGTTGGTCACCTTAATTTTGCACTTTCGAGATCGTAGCAAACGAACCATCACGAGTCCACCGAGTGGACCGTGACACCAGGTGACTTGGTGCACCCCAGTAACGCGTCTGGCCGTGCCAAAGGCTGCTTTGCACAACAGGGCAGCCTCTCCAGCTCGGGAAATCTGGGTCTGCACTCACCAAGGCACGTGGGAAGGCTCCCGCGCGGCTGCTGAACACAGGGGAGAGCACCCCACTCGCCAAAAGTGTCTGGGCAAAGAGAACATCCCTTGGCATCAGGAGACAGGCTCTGTCGGGAGAGCTCTTATCTCTTATTAGACCGTCAGACACAGGCAGGAGAAAAAAGCTGGCAAGTTTCGGAGCACACGGGTGTCTCTCTTTTTTTCTGAGTGTATCATTTGATCTAATGAAAGACCTGACCCCTCTGCGCAAGTCTCACCTCTTCTCTGACCTTAGACCATGGCGGTGGCAATAGCCTACATGGCACTGCATGCTTCTTCACAGAAATGTACAGGTCAACAAGAAAATGATGGGCAAACACACCCACTGAGCACCCCGGAGATGGAGGGGAAACACCATTGCAAGTAATTAAAAGTGAATAAAATCCCACTTGTCTGTGTCTTCCCCACTGCTTCTTGGGGGAGAGACAGCAGAGGAGAAAGGCACTGGCTGTGCTCCGAGCCTGCTTTTGTTCTGAAAGCTTCCAACAACAACTGGGGTTTATTTTTGTCCCATTTTTGATGACTCCGGTCCTGCTCGGAACTAAGCAGTGTTAAGCTGGAACAACTGGGATGTCCTCGCTCCAGATTGTGGTGTTTTGTTCTCATTGACTCATATCACTGTCGAGCAGATATTGTTGTCGTTGTTGTCTGAAGATGCGTAGGTAATGTTTGCTAGCTACCATTAGGCAGTGAGGTATATTTTTAAGTCGGCAACCTCCATAAACAGAGGTATTGGCCTGGGGGTGAGACACCCTGAACGCTGTTGGGAGCGTTTTTACTTCACCTTATTCTTTGCCCACACAGACCGTGGGCTGCAAGCTGTCCCCTTGTGCCAGGCACGGGTGGTCCCTCCCCGGCCGCAGAGACCGACGTGTGCCGCTTTCGGCTCTCCTTCTCTTCCATCCCTGCTAAAACTCTGAGGAGCCCTTTCCTTTTCTCGCACAGCTCTTCAGGCTCTCCGCCTGTGGCTGGGGAGCGCTGGGAAGCAGAGCTTGAGCAGGGAAAGAGCAAGCCTTTGGGATTTAAGGTGGGTGCTTAAGGGGCTGGGTTTCCTCCTGAAGCAGGGAACCGCGCAGGAAAGGAACCACTTTGCAAACACGGCACCTATTTAATTGGGACGGGGAAAACCAGCCCACCCTCCTTCCTGCTGCGACAGGCAGGCGGGCACGCAAGGGCCGAGCGATGCTGGGGCTGGGGACCGGCAGGGACCATCTCCCCCCCTTTTTTTTGGGGTACCATCAGCCCTGGGGGGTGATGGTGGCTTTCAGCAGGGTGGCCGTGCTTGAGCATCCTCTGCAATTCAAAGCTGTTCGCTGCAATCGTCGCTTCCCTCTCCTTTGGGCTAATGGTTTTGTACGTGGGGTTATATACGTGAGGGCACACATTACACTTTGTACACCCCGCCCAAGTACCTGCTTTGGTCCCCACCAAGCAAAACTCCATGCAAACAGCTGGTTAAAATGGTCAACCTCTTGCTTTGACCCTCTGCTCCCCCTGCTGTAAGTGGTACTTTCTTTCTCTAAGCATGTTTTCCTGACCGTCGCCACAGAAAATAGGATAAAATACCCACATTTTAGCTTATGAGAAGCTTCTGTACAGTGGTTTGGCTTCGGAAACATCTAGTACGGAAGGCCCCTTGGGCTGGACACGTCATACCTTCATCACCCAAACTTTGCTGGAGAAATCAGTTCAGATGATTAAGATTTCACGTTAGCTAAGTATTTGTCAGAGTAATTAATACTTCATTCTAATGAACAGGCATTTCCCCCCTTCGGCGAGATAACTTTGGATCAGGACTATATTGACTAGAGACTAATCTTTCAGTAGCCATTGAAATTGAAGTGCAGTCAAATGTTGTCTTATAGAAGAAACACATTTGTCACTTGAATGTATTTTCAGTGTGTGACGTTAATCTTTCTCATTGTTCACATGAGAACTATTAAGTAAATTACTGCTAACTGAAATAATTTTCTAGACAAAGAAGTTTGTTACATTTTTCTTGCTCAGGTGAGGTTCGGAAATGACACAAAATGACACAAATGACACAAAATGACACTTCTGTAGCACAGAAGGAGGGAGAACAGCCCGTTGGGAGAGGCACCTCGGAGGGAGACAATGATGAGCAGAGGCTGAAGCAATGAAACCCTCAAACTGACACAAAAAGAGAAGCTTTGTGGTGGCCCTACAGAGCTACAGGGGAAAATCTCACTCAACCTTTGGCTGAAATTTTTCCCCACGTTGCCACAAACTTGCAGCCCCTCATCACCTGAATTCATGGGTTTTCCGGGAGGAAGACTGGGGAAAGCATCCAGAACTTGTTCCTGCTTTTTGACCGGCTGCTGAAGGGGCTACTGTCTTTTTTGGAAGATTGAAAAGCATATTTATTTAGTGTCTTTTTTGCACCAGAGAATGTTTTCCCATTTGCTAGCTGGCCACAGCCCTTCTGGAGCTCGCTTGTGCCTCTGAGCACATCTGGAACGGATTTCTGATGAGGAGTTGTATGCAAATACTAAAATAAAAATAGAGGCTTTTGCTGCACTCCTGTATATTTGCTGGAAAGCTCTTAGACAAAGCAGGTTGAATACTGGATTTTTTCCAGCAGCGCTTTCAGCACTTTCCTGATATGAAAGTGATGTGAAAAAAAGTATTTTCAAGGACACTTGAGCGAAGTGCATCAGTCTGTGTCACCTTTCCAGTTGAAATTCCCCAAACGGAATAATTTAAGATTTTTTTTGCACAGCTTGATGACTGCCAGAAGTCTCTCCACATCAGCTTTGCAGAAAGTTGTGGATATTCTCACAATATATATGTACAAAATGGGCCAGATCATGTTCAGATCACACTAATCTCTGGATGAATAAATGCTCGTTTTGCAGGGTGTTTTGCCACAAAACAACAAACAAGCACTAAAGAGAAATGTAATACAGAGGATCAGCAGCCCGACAAAAAAAAGCAGGAAAGATCACTAATGTGACTGAAGACTACAGAACAGCTGCTGCAGCATCTGCATTTGCATACCAAAAATTAAAATGAAAAAACCCAAAACCCCGAGCTGTCATCGGTTGCCGGAGCACGGCCTCGCCGTTTCCTCTGTGGTTGGGGTAGGCTGCCGCGACTGCGTGATGCGACTTTTGACAGGAGGACAAAGTTTTCGCTGGCACAAGCTACCCTGACCTCCTCGGCATCAGGCACTGCCAGGGAGTTGCTGAGGGTTGATGGGCACAAGCTGCAAACCCCCCCGGGCGATGTTTTTTGAAGAGCGTTGGTGATGTACAAGGGCAGAAGGAGGGATCTAAGGAGGGGTAAATTCCCAACGGGATCTTTCCGTGTCCTTGCAGTTGTCTAGGACCAGCATCAATCAATTTTCTCTCCAGCTACACAAAAGCACAATTTTATCAGTAATATTCTAGCTGGCTTATCTATTTTACTGCTACCTGCTTGCCTGCGGTGCCTGGCTGCTGTACCCTGTTTGGCAGAAGGGCTCCTGCATCCTGCGCCCTGCAGAGGATTTTTATGCAGCCTCTCACCACACTGAAGCCCAGGGGTGAGCTATTTATTCGTTGCTTTGTCATATACGGTCACACGCAGAGAGCAAGATCTCAGCCAAATTCAGGGCCAGATGTACAAATACCTCTGCAGAAGCAGCTCATGGCCCAAAGGGACTAGTCTAAGCAGACCAGCCAGACGAAACGTTAGGGACAGTGAAGTTTTGGGAGGGTTTGTCTCCGTTTTGCAGCTTAGGAGTTTATATAACTCCCTGCAGAGAACACGGGAAACATTTGGCAAGGCTGGGATTTGAATTCATGTTGCTTGAACCCTGCTCTAACTTCAGCACGAAGGCCACCTACCAATCCGAAGTGACGATGAGCACAGAAATAAACCCAGCCTGGTTTCGCCCGGTGCTGTAGCACGCCACGGCACACCTTCGGGTGCCAGCGTCGGGTGCTGGGCGGCACGGCGGCAGGGGAGCGAGCGCCCGGCCGCACGTACAGCACCGGCCATGGCAAAGCAAGACGAGACATAAATTACCATTCACGGTCATAAAATGAGAAGAGCCATCCATAAAATAAAGAGCTCTTATTTATGACAGATGTGCCTCGAGCAGAGCTTTCTGCCGCCTGCAAATCACAGCGTACGGCTACTTTAAAAGAAAACCCCCAGCTCGGTATGGAAAGATCCCACTTACATCCCACAGTATCAGCAACGGTGGCCGGTGTGGCTTCATTCGTCTCGCTCCTATGTGCAGAAGAGTAGCCCAGAGCCTCTATACGTCAAAGTTTTGTAGCTGCTTCTCCTCCAGTGTTTCCAGGGTTGGCTGTGCACCGCCGTTTACATCAGGCCTCTGTTGCTCCTGCAGGATGAGGGCTCTCCTAGGGACACTTGCAGTCACCGGGGGACTTTGCTTTGCTGGATTGGGGGGCTACAGCCTTGCCAACAGCCTCTCCGCCATGCCAGGCTGTAAACAGGCTCCTTGTAGTCAAATGGGATTTTACTTCAGGCTGTTGCTAACTGATGCAATAAGCACAATTATTGAAACATCTACATTGGATGATTTTTTTCTGCCCAGGCCTAATAAGAATCTGCAGTTACGAGGCTTGAGCAACATCTTTCAACGTGTATCTTGAAAACAAGTCACTCGCACAGTTTGCACAGCAGCCGGTACCGAGCGTGTTGCTAGCCCAACCTCCAGCCAAGCAAAGTCTCTCTCCCACCGCAGTTTTGGTTCAGCAGCTGAGGAGGAAGAGTTTTGTGCTATAGTTTTCAAGCCTGGTTGGACTTAACGTGTTGTTTTTTTCTCTCTCTCTGTCAGATGCTGAAATCCATAGAGGACTCCAGCCTGGGTTTTTGCAGACTGCTGATTTCACCCTTGAGATCCCACCCTTGTCTTTTTTCCTCCCTCTCACCGATGGAGGAAGCAAAGGTATTGGGTTTGTCCTTCCTCGCTCCTGCTGCTCGTGCCCAAGCAGGGCAGTTCAGCGACGACATCAAGGAAAATCGGAAACGCCCCGGGTGGTTTTTTCTTCCTTAGCTCTGGCTCTGACTGTGGCAAACCTGGCGCAGAGCCGAGCTGCCATCTGGAGATCCTGCTGCCTGGGCAGGAGCTGCCTCCCCCGGGCTCCGTCTGCAGGGCCCACGGCGCTGATGCTCACAGCCGCAGCGGCGAGGTTGGGATGGAGCTGGACCAGATTTGCCTCTTTATTCATGCCATGGCATGTTTAGCCGAAACGAGAACCCGTTGGGCAGCTGTGGGGGATGCCTGGGCTCACACCCCTTGTTTCTTCTTCCTTGCAGCAAGGATGAGGTCTGCCGCTGCCCGGACCGAGGGCCGGGCTGAGCACAGCGCTGGGCTGTGCAAGTGAAGCGCACCGAGGCAGACCGTGAGTTCTCTCTTTGCAGGGCACCAGGGCTTTAAAAATTCATCCTGTTTCTCTCTTTTCATATTCAGTGCCTCTATATGCGATAGCTGCATTCAGTGCAGCCTAAAATGTCTCTTTAAAAGGTGTGGGATCTGTCAGTTTAATCTAGTTAAAAATAAAAGGACTAAAAATGACATTTTTGAAGCAGCTGCAGCAGAACGTACAACACATCATCAGCTTTGCACCAGTGCTGCCCATGCTACTACTGTCTTTCCTCGGTGGTGACTCCGTGCAGTGAGCGGTGTTGCCACGTTGACTGTTAGCGAGCTCCCCAGTTCTCAGAGGCAATGGATCATCAATGGCACCAGAGGCTTTTCTAAAATTGGTTCAGACTATTAAAGGAAGGGCAGAGGCAGAGAGAGGAATGAAGAAGTGACAAGCTGGTGACATGTTCATTCAGCTCCTCTTCCTCTACTAATGAAGAAGTGTGTAACTAAACTTAAAAGGGACTGCCGAAGAAAAGGCACGTAGAGACCATTAATAATGAATCACCCAAGGAGATGAGCGTCCGGCAACGAACCTGCCGGAGAATGACCATCTCCTGTTGTTACTGGGTTATCTCCAACCCACAAAGCAAGCAGACCCCCTGCACCCGGTGCTGGCTGGGTGCTAACAAGCTGGGCATCCCGGCACGGCTCTGGTGCCGCTGCTGCTGCCAGGTGGCTTGTGCCCGGCTGCTACAAACGGAGCCACGCTGCCTGCCAAAAGGGTACCGGCATCCCTGGGGAAGCAGACCCACAATGTCAGATTCCTGTTGCTCCCCGGGAAGTCGGGCACTTGGGAGGAACAGAAGAGATGTTTCGTTCCTGCTCGGTGACTTGCAAACGCTTGAGCTCTCTCTGTCCGGCCACAAACGCCACTTGTGCTGCAAAGAGGCAAAACGTTACAGGTAGCATTTTGCAAAAAATGTTAAATTTCCCTGTTAAATTCAACCCACTACTGTCTCCTCACCTGTTACTCGCCTCTGACGTGCAGCACATATGCTTGAGCTGCTCGGGGTTTGGAGTTAGGAGCTCCTGCCGCGAGCCCCATCCTCCCCTTCCTTCCCACCGGCCTCTCGCTCACCCTCCCCAAGCACTCCTGCCTCCTTCTCAGCAGTTATTTATAAAAGTGCAAGCTGGGTTGCCGAATGAGAATGAATAAATATTAACACTAGAATATCTCCAGCCCTTAAGGCTCCGATCCTGCCGTTTTCATTGACATGAAGGCAGTGGGAGCAGTCAAGTGTTTGGGGGCCAACGAGTGCCGTGCCCCCCCTTGCACTGCTGTGCGGAGGGACGAAAAGGCACTTAGCAATTGGCCAACCGTGGCGTGCTAAGGCTCAGCCCTGCAAAGAAAGAGCGAAAATGAATTATCTCAAAGGTGGGTCAGGCTGCACAGTGTGTTTTGATCAAGCGCTAGGCAGATGGAAGTGATAAGTGAGAGGATCGTAAGACGAGACTATAGGGTATATTAGAGTATAGGATACATATTTATGAGTATAAAATTGAAAGAGTAAAGAGGTTGTGAGGAGGTGGCAGGGAAGAACTCTGCCTGTGCATGTGGAGCAGGGGGAAGCGCCTGCGTACTCACTCTTGTTCCTTTTTGTCACATCATTTATTCATCACAAAGTGCTCTTCAGCGTCTGTCTCTTCAATTTGGGGGAATTATTTTACTGTACCTTCAAAGCATTTAAGTAATGCTCATTTCCAGCTGAAAGGTGGCAAGGAACTGGAGGCAGGTGCAGCACTGCGCACCAACCTGCCAGGGCAGACGCTCTCGGGTGGGGAAAGGACTTTCTTTATGCTTTGCCCTTACGTCTCCCTGTGCTGATCCCTCAGAGCACCATCTCCACGTGTATCCCAGAGGTACATCCCCCCACCGACCCCCGCCTGCACCGCTGTGCCTGCAAAATGGCCTGCTGCCCACGTGGCCAGGACTGTGTGCCGGCTTGGGCGACCAGGCTTTGCTGTTGGGCCATGCTTCAGCATTTGACACGTGGGTTTTCAGCCCCGCGTCTGTGCCCTGCGATGGTGACCCAGCACAGAGGACATCCAACGTAGCTGGCAGAGCCTCTGTGGCATCCTGTCATCCCGGTCATCATTCCTCCCTGCTCCAAGGAGACACACACCTTCTCACCCCTCCCCGGGAAAACCCTGATACCGAAGAGCCAACACCTCATCTGTGAACGTCTTCCTTCCCTTTCCCTGTTTCTGAGGTCTCATCGGACTTCATCACCATCAGTCAAATCCTGCAGCAGTGCCAGCTTTCCTTCTGCAGTGACCCCGAGAAGCAGCCTGGTAGCACAAATGTATCCCTGCAAAACTTCCAGCATATTATCCTAATCCTCAGCAGAATAGAGCAGATTTGGGAACAAGGACCAAGATGTCACTGACCCAGAGGCCTGGATAGAATCACAGAATAGTTTGGGTTGGAAAGGACCTTTAAAGGTCAGCTAGTCCAAGCCCCAGCAACGAGGATGCCCCTCCAGTCACATCAGATCCCCAGGTCATACAGGAGTGCATAAACTGTAACACCAGGATTTGCCAACGGTCTCCTATTTCTTTGCTAGTGACCTATTTCTGAAGCCACAGAAGACAAAAAAACCCCCACACTGTAATGTACCTGGGATAGCGGTACATATCTATATGGCATTGGATGCATTGCTTCCAGATCCCAGCTGGCAATTACATTATGGAGATAAAAACACATCGGGCTTTTATAATTATAAGACTATGAAGGAACTCGGGGAAAATATAGCAGATACTTTATAGACTTAGAAAATACATTCCTTGGTTGAAACGCTCATTAATAAAACTTATAGATTGGTATTAATTACAAGAAATTGGCTAATCTCTGTGCAAGTTTTCATTTAATTACTAAGCATTATGTTTCAAAATCTAAGTTCTTGGGTGGCTTTTCTGCCCTCAGTGGATCTGAATCGCTGTCAATGGCAGGGAAGGAAAGCAGGAAGATGGAAGAGCATCTGGTGTGGAGTTCTCCTGCTCCAAAATGAAAAAAAGGCATAAAATGCACTACAAAATTTTGCAAAATAGCTTTCCCAGAATGAACTGGTCTCCACCAGAGAAGAGCTTCCAGCTTAGTAAGGTTTCACAAGCTAATGGAGTTGAATGGACCCAAAATGTGATCAAAAGCCATCCAATTCAGTGAGATATTTCTCCCCTGGACTAAGAAAGGCTTTATATTCCATCTCAAGTTCCATCACGAACTTGCACACGGGTCCTCCTAGCACGTGTGTTGACCCCTGAAATGTGAAATGTGGTGGAGCTGAGATGAGTGGATGGATCCTTGTCTTTCCCCTGCCAGTCCCTGTGCTTTCCCCAGAAAGGCTGGCTGTGGGACAGGGGCTCCCGACATCTTCTGTTGGGTGAACCAATCTCATCACCTTGTCACCCCGGAGGGCAGCCACCAGCCGCCAGCTAACAGGAGATGCTCCCCTCTGAGATCGCACCTGCCAACTCTGCTCCCGGAGTCAGTAGACACACTGAAAATGCACGGACAGCAAATAACTTCTACAAACTACAGAGCTGGCAAATATGTCAAAAGCATTTTGGTATTGAACTCTCACTTGAAATCAATGATCCAAATGGGACTCAACTTGTTCCTTATTAAGGGCTAAGGGCAAACTTAATATTTCGGTATTCGTTCACACATGAGTTGGATGGACTTTATGAGTAATTGCTGTATGCAGCACTTCCCTGAATCATGCATTATTAAAATCCCACAACTGGAAGAACAAAAATGGATGGGGCTTGCTCACCCATCCTTGTCCAGCTCCACGGCAGGAGGGGTGACCTTCACATCTCCACACCTTTGCCTCACGCTAAGACCCGGGTCCCCTGCCCTGGCCTATCCTGGGTGAAATCCCAGAGTTTGTCCCCTTATCCTTTTGTGCTTTATTTCTGACATGAAAGGAGAGAGGCGATCCTTGCCTTCTGCCAGATTTCACTCCTGGAGGGGAGCTGAGGAAGGCTGGGAGAAAGCCAGGAGCATCCAAAGCCACAAGTGGTATTTTTCCCGCCGCCTGCTTTGAAGAAAGTCCTTCAAAACCAAAGATAACGGCGCAGACCCACGTGTTGAAAGGGGAGCTCATCAGAAGGCATTTCTCCTTGCGGACACTGCCCAGTCCCGGGGTGACCCACAAAGCATGAGCTAAGTCCTGCCTTCCAGAGCAGCCCTGGCTCCCGCTTTTCCTGCCGCTTGCAAGGGAGACCGCTGGGTCACCATCCTGCAAAGAGGCAGCACGGCACACAGCCTTCATCTACAGGTTTTGCCTGTGCAATCAGCAAGGAGCCGGGGCTAGAAAATCAGCCTCGGAAGCTGTGTATTTCATGCCATTGGGCTGCTAAATTACAGCCCGGCAAAGCTACATTGCTGCCCCTACCTGCTGGGTAAGTCGTTGGCAAGGGATCACACGTGGTGTATGAAATGTCCTGGAAGTCCTTCAGAGACGGCTGTGGCGGTGTCACTTCTGGCACTGCAGACCCCAGTTCAGTAGGAAAACTAGTCTAGGAAACCATCAGGAAAAGCCTTGAGTTTTAAAAGCACCATGCACAACAAGCAGGGGATAAAATAAACGCGAGGCCAAGAATAGTGTCCCGTTGGTCAAATTTCATACTCTGCATTGAACAGCGACCACAAGACTGCAGGAATAAGCCCTGCTTCACTTCATTAAGCTATACAGGTCCTTCGTTCTTCTGGCTTGAGTGGGTGCAGGTCTACAGAAAACCTGAAAACAGAAAACAGAAAAAAGATCGCATGCTTCTTCCAAAGTAGAAGATTCAAACGTGGACCATGGCAGATGTGGCCACTGAAAGGTGCCGCCCATCGCAGCCCCGGTCAAAACATCACACATTAAACAGTCGTAAGGGAAACTGTGCAGCTGGTGAGCCCTTCACATGGCCTGCGTTTTTCAAGGAGATAAAACTAGCATTTACGTATATTGACTTTGTGGACCTTTTTGTGTTTCTGAGGACTGGACAGACAAGCAATCTCCTAAGCCCATTGCACAACCCATCGCAAGGCTGCAGACGGGCTGTTTCACAAGGCATCGGTGTAGTCTTCAGGGTGGTGGAGCGGACGGAGGGACAAGGAGTTTTGTTCCCTTGTGTCACCAGGGAAAGGCACAGTGCCGAAGGTGCCTCTCCCGCTTTCGTGCCTCTGCAACCAAGCTGAGTCGGACCTGCCACTCCAGGCGCCCCGTATGTGCTCGCCGCTTCTGAAATGACCCTCAAAAAGAATGAAAAGGAGTTAAAAACACCAAGGCCAAACAGCAGCCTGAGAATGACTGGTGGCTCAGAGGAGAGGCGGCAGCCCTTGCGCTTGGACACCGTCTCCTTTTGTCCCCAAAGGAGGCCAGGCACTAAGCTTGCAGCTCAGGTGGTGCCCCCCTGGGCTTTCCACGGTGGACGATGCCCCTCCTGCCCTGTGCCTTCCCCTCGGTAAGGTGGGCTTTGCGGCTCAGGCTGTGGGCCAGCAGGTTCCTCCTCGGTGTCCAGTCCTGGCCGGCCAGGGCTGAACACAACCCTCCCTGCAGCACGCAGCGGCTCTTCAGAGAGCGTCTCTCAACTCGTCACATTGACCGCACTCGCACCCACCCGCGGCAGCAGCTAGCAGCCCCCGTGGACCTCACAAAGAACTCCAACTGCATACAAACAACATACCTGCTAACTACAAACAAACCAGCTCTGAGACCTCTGGGCCATCCCAAGTCTTCTCGGAAGCCCCAGCATCCCGGTTGCTCAGCACTGGTGGGAGCCTTTATCCAGGACGTGAACAGCCTGTTGGTCCTCACCGTCCTCTTCCAACACCTTCCCCACGTACATCACCTTTCCTCTCACCTTCTCCAGCCCCTCACAGCCGTGTCTGCCTGCCAAGCTGGCCATGCCAGTACCGGTAAGAGCAGGAACAGCGATGCAAGAGGGACTCGGCAAGGGCTAGCTCCGGAAAAATAAAAAGCCAGAACATAGGTGTCGTTTTGCCCAGCTGCTGCTTAGGAAGACCTGTTCTACCTCCCTGGACTCTTCTGCATGCACAATAAGCCTTAGCAATTTATCAGTAATTTTCATCTAAGACCAGTATAAAATAAATCTGCTTCTTTCTTTAGACTTTTCAGTTCCTTTAGGAAATTAAACTAAATGGAAAGGCCCAGATTCGAACTTTTTAACATCTTTTCCTGTAGCTCCTTTGAATGAACGTCCTGATGCCTTTGAAAAAAGTTCCATTTAGCATTGAGAACTTTCCCATATAGCCATAACTGGGTCTGGGAATGCACTACCTTGGCCTTTTGGTGCTAACCATTGTGACAAGTTTTTTTGCAGGGTTGTGTCCCATCATCCAGAATTATATTCCTGGTATTATTGTAGCCCACCAGATCTGTCTCTATCCATGGGTGGTGGCTAACAACATACTTTTTTTTGGGGGGGGGGGGGTATCTTTTTTTCCCTACAACCACGAGTGACTGAACCACACTGGTGGCTCTCCCTTGTGACGACAAAGGGATGCACCTTTGCAGTTTTGTGACCGAGGAATGGTACAATTCCTCTGACTGAACGCTGACATCTTCTTTGGGGTGACATGAGTCATGCCCTAGAAACAGCTGCGGGCCATCCGATGATTTCCACCCCGAGATCCTACGCCCTCCTGTGCAGTCACTGTAACACAAAGTGAGTTTTTTCCACTTCTACTGCTCTTGGCTTTTCTTTCTGCCCCAATGCCACTAATTCTGGCACTCAGCACCTCTCCATGTGACTTCATGTTGTTGAAGATACCTTTTGATTTCAGGTTGGTCCCTTCCTTTTTTGGGACATCTCATGGCTTGCAGCAGTGTGTGTGCATCTCAGTTATGGTCGTTGCCTTTGAGCTTCATCTCTAGGTCTCTCCCAAGTGCTGAGGGCTCTGCACAACCCCTCAGTGCCAGCATGCAAGCTGTTTCAGACACTACAAGCCCGGGCCAGAAGGATGCTTTTGTCTGGCAAATTCAACTCAGAAGCCCACTGGTTTGTTCTGGGCTGTCCCCACATCTGTGTGAGCATTTTGTCCCAGCCCCCCATCACCACTGGTTAGACGTTTCACATTTTCTGGGGTACCTCAGCACTGATGTGGCTTTCATAAAGTCCTTCCAGCTGGGGTGGAGGGCATAGTCTACAATTTGTGCAGGGAATGGTGTCCTTTTTGGAGCGTTCTCCTGTTTTCTGCAGTTTCTGTGCACCTGCAGCAGCGGTGAAGCTGGTGCACCACAATTTGCTGGAAGCATTTCTGCCCTTCCAGGCAGTTTCCACCTGCAGGCACCTGTCATAGAGATGCAAGAGTTCCTGTGTCGTGTCTTGTGCAGCACGTCACTGGGTATTTGCCATCAGTTCACTGAAAAAAATTATGAAATAATATCTGGAAGGGCACTGGAGGCAGAAATTGTTCATGCTGGCTAGAGGTGCTTATTTTGCCATCAGCCAGGTTCTCCGACGTTAAAGAGGTGCGGAGCTAAAAATAAACACATGGCCCATTAACCTTCAAGTGCCTCGCAGCAATTGCCTGGGGAAAAAAGACAGGAGAAATGGGTAGAGTCTGAAACAATAATTAACAGTGAATAGATGCTGAAAGAAAAACATGGATGAGGTGGGAATTACGGAAAAAGTCTTTTCCCAAGGGAGCTCTGCTCTTTGCACGCCAAAGCTCATTTGCACCTCTCTGGCAGGGGCTTGCAGCAGAACTGTTTTCTTCACAGCCAAAGGTTTTCTGGGGAGAGAGCTCCTCTTTGCCTTTTGGATTTGAGAGTTGGTGCTTGTCTGCATTTTTGCTGCCAGCCTGTCTTTCTGTGCCCTTAGCCTGACCACACACCTGGGACATAGGGAAGCTGGTGAGTCCCATTGCACGGAGAAGGAGCAGCGGGAGTGGGGGACCCGACTCACTCTCAAGGGCACAGAGGAAACCTGCGGCTGTCTGGGGACCTAAACCACTAGTCCATGCTGAACTGATTGACAAAACCTGGAGAAACCAAACATATTTTGAAAAACAGGCCCTTTTTGCCATATAAAAAGTGGGTGGTCATTTTTCGGACCAGCTGCGCTCCTTGTGAAGACAAGAAGGGCTGCGAATCATGCGGCGGGGGTGATTCATTGCACCCGGGCTCTGACTCGGCCGTCAGGCAGCTCCTCACGCACCAGGTTTGGCCCCTGCCCCATCCTCATCCCAGTAAGGTGCTGGGACCCCCTCCATCTTCTCCCATGTGCACACACACACATATGCCCAGGGAGGTACTGCTCAGCCCCACTGCCCGAGGCTGAGACGCCTGGCTGGAGGGAAGGGGATGGCTCTGGCCCCTCTCCCTTTGGAAGGAGCACGGCCCAGGTTGGAGAAGAAGCTGGAGACACCAGCCACAGCGCAGGGCTGTGCAGACACACAGGGATGTCCTGCGTGGGCACCGCGTCGTCCCGATGCACAACACGGAGGAGGCTGAGACACGTTCCTTAATCCCTTAGTCTCTCTGTACCACTGACAAACCGACAGCGCTAACAATACCCAATGATCTCACCTCTAGATATTGAATCATGTTTGCAGAGGGCTCAGAAGTGCCCGCCTGGAAGATCCCACAGCGGGGTGTTGTTCTCTCCTGCACCTGATGCCCGTACAGCCCTGAAACAGTGAGGGGAGGGATGCTCTGTTTGAATCCATAACACTTCATTCAACACAGACAAAGTCTTAAAGGTGCTAAGCAGAAACGGGCTTCTCTAATTAAAAAAATAGCTCTTTGTAAAAGAATAATGATTTGCCTTTTTTAAAAAAAAAACGAAAATGAAATTTTAATTACATCTATGTAACTCAAGGCAATTTTCAAGTAACTGGGGAGGTTTTGTTCACCTTTTTTTGGAGTGTTCATGATTCAGCATCTCACTCTTAAATATATCTGGCTTCTAGTGAAAAATAATTAATGGCTACAGCTATTCGATTAAATGGTGCTCTGGAGGACTTACCTGCAACCACTCCTGAAAGAGGTGCCTTGTAAGATCAACTTTCCTACAAATCCCACAGTGATTGTCATTCTTCTAACAACTGAAGTGCCTGTAATACAATAAAGCAAATAGAAAAGCCTACACTTGTCACAGTTAGAACTTTAAAAGCGCAGCTAATTTTTCTGATTGGCTTCTGTCTTCAGAGAATGGAGAGGGAAGCACCACTAGGACCACTGCAGCTTTCCCAGAATTACATAAGCTTTGCATTTGCACTGGCTGTAGCATCTGGGGGACATTTTAAAATTCTGTCAAAAAGATAGTGACCTTTTCTTTCTTGCAGCTTGATGGATATTCCCAGAAAAATAAACTCAGTTTGATTTCTTCACATTTCCTCTGCTATATGCCCAGGTTACTCAAAGGCCATATCTACATGGTATAGAGAGAGAGAAGAAAACAAAGCGCCTTCCCAGGGCTCTGCGGCTTTGCATTAACCCAGCCTGGAAGAAGGATGGCCTCTCTCCTGCACTCTGCAACACGTAACAGTGCCTTCCCTCTTTGGTCTCCGAAATTAAATCCTTGAAGATTTTTGGCTTTGTTTTGGCCTAGTTTTGCTTGGTTTTTGTTGCCTTTGTTTCGCTATGGGTCTTTATGTTTGCAGACTTGAAACTGGAAGAGCATCAAACCATATACCCAGACTGGAATGCAGGAATCCTTGCGTCTGTTTAAGAAAAGCTTTCTATTTCTATTCATGTTGCTGGAAGAGATTATTTGCTAAGGATTAAAAGACATGAGTTTTGAGTTGAGTGTAAACACTGATTTCTCAGGGCATAACACCCCCTTCGTTTAATACAGGTACGAAAGATATTTTATCTGGAGGAAACTACCCAGTAATAGCAGCGTCCACATTTCTTGTCCTTTCTTGGGAGCCGCTGGGCTAGGCTGCTTTTAGACAGAGGATACTGCTCTTGAGGGAATGCCAGTCCCAACCAGTGTTGCCAAGCTTCTGCTCCTTGCTAATATCTAGTGTTGTATACTCTGCCTTCTGTATTTTTCCTGTTTATTTCAAAGCAGGTGTATGTGGGTAGATGTGGCATCCCAACAGGTCTTCCACCCTTATCCATCCATCCATCCTTCACCCCAAATCCCAACCCATCAAAAAGTTGCATTTAGCCACATTTACTCTGTGCCACAGCAAGCAACAACTGGCTGGAGATAACACTGAGGCAGATGCCAGGGAAACCCAGCCTAAACCCAACTCTCCCAAACACCTGGCTGGGCTCTCAGGACAGGGAGAAGGCAGATGTCCTGCCTGCCAGTGGAAACGGGGCTGCAGGAGAGCTCGTCAGCCTGAGCGTGGCACTGAAAACACCACCTCCACCGCACCGTAAGAATAAAATCTCTACCAGCGTCCTGGTTTCAGCTGGGATAGAGTTAATTGTCTTCCTAGTAGCTGGTACAGTGCTGTGTTTTTGAGTTAGGTATGAGAAGAATGTTGATAACACCCTGATGTTTTCAGTTGTTGCTCAGTAGGGTTTATACCAAGTCAAGGATTTTTCAGCTTCTCAAGCCCAGCCAGCGAGACGGCTGGAGGGGCACAAGGAGTTGGGAGGGGACACAGCCAGGGCAG
>JANXJC010000064.1:4992993-5021447 GCA_027564655.1 Leptodon cayanensis | reverse complement strand
GAAAAAACTGCCTGTGGTGGTCTCTTGGAAGCACCGGTACATCTTCAGGCCCTGGTCCTCAATATACAGGCTCAATGTTCCCAAATGTGCTTGTTCTGGGGAATTTGGGAACATGAATCCCAATGCAGGAACAGGTAAGGTCACCCCAGGAATGCACACAGGCATCACACCTGCTTTGCAAATCAGGCCTTTAATCACTTATAAGACGTGACTGAAACAGCAACTGAATTTCCTGTAACCGGTGTAAAACCAAGACAACCGATGTAAAAATCTTGCTTTTTCTCAGTTGTCATACTGAAATGAAGAATGTGCCAGTCAAAACGAGATCCAAAATCTGCAGCTGGGATTCTCACAAATACTCAGAGCCAGTTTACTTAATTTGGACCAGGGCTAGAAATCCCTTAATTGTTATATCTTTTTTGAAAAATCCCAGTTTTCTAAAAACAAGTGTACAAACTACCACAATAATTAAAAACCTGGCTTTTTTTTTTTTTGAAAGAAACTCAGTTCCCCAACAACTCCCAGCAAAAATACTTATTCTTAAACAAGTATTTCAATTGTTATTTGCAGTTCAAAAATCCAAACATAAATGTACCCCTCAAACCTACTAAGGGATGCTGAACAAAAATATAACTAAGTAAATAATACCTCCCCAAAAAGTAAATAAAATTTTTAAAATATTTGTGTATATCGAATGTCAATAGTAATATACGGCGAGGAATGTGTTTGTCTAGCAAAACTTTCCCATAGCCAGCTGGGCTGCGCTCACACGGCTGAGCCCGCTGACTGCAGGCAGGGTGGGAGTCACGGGAGCAGATGTAGACGTCCAGCGCTGGAGTGAAATAGGCACTTCCAGGACATGATACGGCTTACCCCAGAGTAGCTGTCTCAAATCGATCAGACACATCGCAGCTCCTAAAATACCTGCTCCTTTTCAACTCCAGAGCAAGCCTGGGTGGTGGGCCCTGATGTCAGGGTCTGGATGATGCAGGGGTTGTCCTTAAAGGCAGGAGGGGCAGATGCCAGCCAGGAACGAGCTGGGTCTTCGGATCCAATCCGCTGCAGTAGCAGGTAGCTGTGCCAGAAACTGGCCAAACTCCACCCCAAAGGCAGGTGGGAGCTTTGCTCTGCCGCTCCGTTTTATGTTGAGTCTTGATGTAATGATAACCTGTCATATTTATCATATTAATAATTCATAACATCAAACTATTATGGGACCTTAAGATAGCCATTGTCTCATATTTCCCTGCCTCTGGAAATACCTCCCCTGGGACCATTTGGAGGCATCATGCTGCCAGCACATAGTCACTCCGAGTTTGGCCGCTGTCCCCAAGTGTTCCTCCTCCTCCTCTGCAGTTTGCAGCTGACGAGCTCTGAGTTCATCCTCTTATTAATCCCCTGGTACCTGGTCCTCCACCTCGCACTGCTGGATCCAGTCTGATTCCTGCTACTTCAGTCCTTTGGGTCATCCAATTACCACCCCCCCCATCATCCCCCCAGCCCAACAAAACCTCACGGGTTTGTGTCAACACCAAACTTAATTGGCACCCTCACATACTGAGGTCATTACTGAAGGGCTGACCCCAGAATGGATGTTTTCTTTAAATCAGACATAATAAATAAGATACCCAAGTTGTCGGATTCTTTTTCCCAAGCTGTAACTTAAAAGTATTCTAGTCCTTAGATAGTCACTGGCAAATTATGCCTTGTCACACTAAAAGGATCAGTTTACGAATTGTTCTTTTTAAAAACCAAGTCTGTATAAAGGAGCTCAGGATTACGTAGAAGGATTATACTGGTAGAATTCTATATTTTGTTGCACATATTCATGCATCAAACAGATATTTTCCTAAAGAAATCTTCCTCTATTGTAGTATGACAGAAAAATATTGTAGCCCAGATTACCAATACCTTGCCAATCATCTCAATATATTGAGATCACCATTATTTACCATTCAGACTCCATGGCAACACTGAATGTAAATATATTTACAAATATTCTTATAAACAGAGATTAAGGCTTTGCACATTCCAGCTGTGAACATGCTGGGAGGTGAAACAGGGAGTCCATCTGCTCTTATGTTTAAGTTGGCTGAAAAAATCAAACACCAATTTAAAGGAATATTGCATTAAAGAAAAGACATTTTATTCTTTGAAAAAAATCCAAGTTATTGGTCAGCTTCTTGTACTCTCCTAGTCCTTTTGGAGCTGCTGCTGCCAGGCAAGATAATCGCATCGATCTCTCTGGTTTTGCTGCAATTGCTTCTTTGTCCAAGCATATTAATTGCCAATATCAGTTGCGTACCATCGGATTTCTGTCCGGGGTGTCCCCTGCAATGCCACACCTACCCTGCGGTGCCAGGCACTGTCAGTGCTGGCCCTCAGCCGCTCACAGCAGCAAAGGCAGCCCTGCAGAAATGCTGAATTAGCACGGGTGGTGGGATGCGCTGGGAGCACTGGGAACAAATACACATCCATCATCCTACAGGTCCAGCAAGGAGAGACGGGCTTGCAGTTTTCTAGTTTATGTATTCTGCCCGTGGTGCTTAACTAACAGCAGCATCCCATTAAGAGATTTTATAAAACCTTCCAGCCCACCAGCGTTATGTGAGTTTTGGGTCCTCGGCGGAGGTGATAGGAGGCTGTGCTTTTAATGAGTTTCCCTGCGACCTCTGTCAGGAGCCGGTAGTTTCTTGCACTAGGGAAACATTAGAGGAATCCAGAAGAGAAATTAGCTGCTAGCAAGAAAAAATTGGCATAAGAAAATGAGACTCAGCAAGGAAAGAGAACAAATGTATGCTACTGGGCCCAGTTTCTCTTCGCCTTCCCAACAGCTCTGTGCCATGTTAACCCTTGCAGTCTCAGACGAGTCGCTCCCGATGCATAAGGGTTTAAAGGAGCTCACAACTAGGTTCTTGCTTCTGTCTCTTCTAATCTGAGTGTTTGCATTACAAAGCAAATGCTCGGTTCTGGAATTTGCACTGTACCTGTGTACTTCCTAAAAGCAATTTCAGAACCAAATTTAAGAACCATCAAATGGGCCCTGCCAATCCCCAGGAGGCAATGATATTTAAGCATGTAAAGGAAAGATAGTTGCTTCCCCATCAAATTGCAGGGACAGAATTAGAAGTTCCGGATATTTGTCTCGACTAACAAAATCAAGAATTAAGCCTAACGTATCCGGTCCTGACATCGGGAAAACTGATTTGTCTTGCAGGCACTAGGAAGGTAATGAAGCATGAAGTTGTCACGCATCGGGCCATTCGCTTTTCTCATTCTCTTCTGTGAATATATGAGCCTGTTTAGAAGGAATGAAAATTATTGCTCACAGATTTGCCCTGTCCTTTGGAAAGCTGCATCCGGCTGCTCCTTGCTTCCCCTCTAAGCACTGTTAGTGGTGTGTGTGATTCAGAAGCTGCAAGTAAGGACGAATCTGCAGCCAATGTATTTATGCTGCTGCAAAGAGGGCACCTGGAAAGACTGACACAAATTCAGATATCAATGGCTCCCATAATTCTTTCTTGGCAGGAAGGATGGACAAATGACCTAATAGGTCTTTTTCATCTGGAATATCTATGAACCTGAAAAGGGTGCTGAATCGATTTCCTAAAATAGCACTTTCACCACCCAACTGTGTTTCTTAAACTGATGCATCAAGACCAGAGCATTTCTATGCTCACTCAACTTCATTATTTGTCCCCATGAACTCCTCTCGAATTGCCAGCATTTAAAAAAAACCCTGAAGGTGAATGATGACAAAGCTGGAGACCTGGGGCCCATTGATCAATCTCCTCTGTCTAATATGATTAAAATATTTGCTCAGATACAAGCTGCGTATCACTGTCCTATATTACTGTTTCTACTGTGACTATAAACAACTGACTGACGGATGACAAAGCAAATTACTGCAGGCTTTTGATAAACATGAAGAAGGTACTTGTTTATGCAAATATAACGAGGGGCTGTAATTTTACCACCCTTTGAGAAACAGCTTCCCGCACCCCTTCATGTCTCTTTGCCTGTGCAGGGAAGTCTCCCCGTTATGGGGGCAGGGAGGAACACCTATCCCTACTTTCAGAGATGGGATGCAGGGACCTTCCTTCCCTCCATGTTCTTGGGGGGAATATCACCATGTCCTCTCGGTACAGAGAAGAAATTCAGATTGTTTCTTATATTTCAGAGGGATGGAAACCCACAGTGGACAGTCTGGCTGGTTTCCTACAGCATTTCTTGGGCTGGACCACAGAGGTTTGGGGCATTACTGGGCACGTGGACTGCAAGCAGCGGAGCAAGGCGCAGATGTGGTGGGCTAGTGCCAGGCTGGGCTGCTGTGTCACCACGTGCAGTCTCACGTCTAGGAGCTTCCCGGGGAGGTGACTGTGCCAGCAAGTTGCCTGCAGCCTGCTCAGCACCGTGCCGAGCACGGCTGAGAAGTTCCCAGGTTCTGGAGCGGGTTCAATGGGAGCTCAGTGCTTTCTGAGCTTTCACTCGGCTGCACACCGGGGACGTGCCTCTTGTCTTGCCTTGCTCCACGGGCAACACCATGTTTCCGACCTCCCAGAGATGCTACCTTGATAGGTCTTTGTGAAAACCAGGAGTTACAGCAGCGGGAACATTAGAATAAATAGCAAGACAAGATAATTTCCAGGTCTTGTTATAAGAAAGAAAAAAAACGGCAGGAAAAGGTGCAGAAACATGGTGCTGCTGGGAATGATAGGACAACAGGATCTCTTCAGCACAGCACGTTTTCAAAACTGGGACTAAGGCTGGGGTGAGGAAGACCAAGCTCTCCAGTCTTGGCCAGCCATAATTGTCTCTTGACTGACAGTCCTGTTCAAGCAGAAGTATCTATTGTCCTCGGGTTTCATCTCCCAACCCACAGCCTCACACGCCAGACCCAGCTCCCTGTGGGATCTGTGATGAGCTGCAGACAGCGGAGCTCCATCCTCAAAGCAGCTCGGCGAGAAGGCTCCTTCCTTGTGCTGTGGCCTCTCTCATGAACTTAACGTCTTACACAGTAGGTCTGAAGTGTTGATAAGATGAGCCCACGCGATCATCGCATGGCCCGGCACAGTGTTGTCTCCACGGGTGGAAAAGAAGAGGCCAGCATGGCAGGGAACCAGGAGATCAGGTCGGAGAGCCGGCTAAGCATTAAGCACAGCTGGGGTGACCGCAGAAAGAGAAGCAGAGCAGCCACATCACTGGAGTGAGGTTTAGATAATTTTGCTTGCTTAAGCGCTTTTCAGCATTGATGAGGAAATCCCACATGGTTCATCTATAGAGAAAAGGCATTTTATCAAACTATGTTTTTATACAAATTAATCAGTAAATGGTGTTTGAATGGTAACGTTTCTAAATTCCTAAACTGGTAGCATCCCTGCAGTCTGATGTTAGCGGAGCCATTTAAGTGATTTGCAGCCTTGTACTCAGCCCAAAACCCATCTGTCATCCTGTCTGTAATTTAGTCTTGCTCGGAAGATGAAACATCTTTTCAAAATTCATCACAGTTAGTGAAATGGAAATAGCTACATTTCTATTCAGCCTCTTTTAATATTTTTCTTTGGCTTTCACCCCCCATTCTGAGAGCATAATAACCACTAGGAAAAGCTATTTCAACAAGCATCTCTTGATTCTCCGGTGCTCGGTTAGGACAGACCTCTGCTATTCCTTTCCCTTTACCCTCTTGTGACCAGAGGAGGAATATGATTTTACAATGGTTTTCTAAAAATTTAGGGTTTCACTTCAGCACTTCCAGCCTTACCCTGGAGACACTTACATGGGAATGATTTCTACTGATCAGTTCTTTGTAATTGAAGAAAAAAAAAAGGTCGCTCTGCTTATTCGAGGAGGAAAATGACCTTCTATCCGTGATGGAGCGCAGGATCCTTCCTTTGACCTTGCTCCTGGGAATGCTGCAAAATAATAATAGGATAATCCTATCCATATGCCCACGTACTTGTAACCAGCCTGGGGGGGGCTCTGACTATTCAGCAGGGCTTTGCAGCTAGAAGTGGGCACGGATTTTGCTAGGTTGGGGGAGAAAAGTATGCCTCCTCTTCTCCCACCTATCTGTCTTTACCTGCCATTTTCTAGCTAAGCTCTGCAAACAGTCCTACGCTTGATTCTCTTTTCCTGAAAGCCCTCTCTCCACCATCCACCACCCGGTCTCACACTAACGCCATCCCTCTGTCTCCCTCCTCATGGAGCTGCCTCCTGCAAGCTCCATCTCTGCATTTTTTTTCTCTCTGGTGCAGCGTCGGAAAGTCTCGATGCCAAGTGTTTGTCAAGGTTGTCCAACCAGCCTGGAGTACAAGTAGACATGGAACTTTATTCTGCTGTCCTCAAGGTCCTGCTTTTTTCATCAGACTTTGCTCCCTGTTCGGCTACAATGCTTGAAATCGAAATGTTATCTCCACTTCAGCTTTGCTATTACACAAACCAAGTCGAAATCTGCTGATCAAAACTCCCATGTACTTCAACCGGGCTAGGATTTCAGCCGGCTGTCTCTTTGAAATACATCTTTCAGTACTGGATCTTTGCCTCACACACTGCTGGGGAAGTCAGTCCTTGGGTAAGGTCACTGGCAGCTTCCAACCCACCTATTTTATTGTGTTTCTTGTGTTTCTGAAATCATATTCTGACAATGCACTGGAGTACGAAGATGACCTCGGGTCTTCAGTCAGCATGCTGCAGCGAACCCTTGACGCAGAGAGTATCACTGGAGTTTAGTGAGGACACCATACACAGTGCAATCCCACATCAGAGTAATATATAAATGCAAGTCTATATATTAAAGACTGTAGCATTTTTTTGAAGATGTCTTTCACAGTCTGCCACTTTAAATATACAGAAACACACTGCCAGCAGTGGAAGAAGATGGATGCCCATCCATGCCTGCCAGTACTTGTGTAGGGTTTGTGCAGCACACGACCACCTCCGCTAGCCCTGAGCTTTCACTTTGGTTTTGCAGTGAGCGGGAGATGATTCTGTGTGCCAGGGCAAGCTGGCGGGACTTTGCTACATTCCACTTAGCTCTGTAGCCGAGACGGTTTGGAAAGATCTGGGTCAGGTTCAAAGGAAAAGCAATTTAGCAGGCAAAGCACCAGTTTTTTTCAGAATGCGCTTGTAAAAATGAGGCACGGTATGCAGCCAGGAGAAGCGCTCACCCTGTCCGCAGCAGAACACACGGACCCTGCGAAGGGCAAAGCTCTTTTTCGTCCTGCAGTCTGTCCAGCTGGGACACAAGGCCTCTGACCCACAGAGTGCTACGAAAGAACCAAAGAGAGCAAGAGAAGGGTATGCAGAGACCAAGTACTTTCTCCAGCACTACCAATACCTTGCGGGGTAGCCCTGGGCCTGTTGCTGTACCTCTCTTGAGGTTTTTTTTTTTCCTGTAGGTAAAAATGAGGCTGGTGGTACAAACTTCCTCGCTGGGTCCTTTGGTCAGTGATGCAGCTGCATTAGCCGAGTATTCTCATCTTGGATGTCACGTTTGCCTACCTGGTTCCTATGGCTCCTCTCTACTTCTGGCCTGCCCTCCTTGGTCCTATTTCCTTTGCATCCAGGAAAATCACAAGCATCTGCTACCCAGAGCCAGCAGCTTTTGCAGATTATGCAGCTTCTGAGAGTGTTGGCCTATTTTATTTTGTCAATATGAAGACAAAGGCTGTGTTTACCACCTGAGCTGCTGCAATATCCTCTGAGACGCTTGGAGGAAGACTTGTATATCTCATCGTTTTGTACTCTGCCAGACACAAAGACAAAGAGGGAAGAGCAAAGTCCAGGAAGAAAGGGTACATCACAAACTAAAACTTAGTTTGCCTGCTATAGGAGGTTTACATCTTAACCTTGTAATGACACAAAGAAAGAAATAATGAGCTTGGGGTGCTTTGTATGATGAAGCTGCATTAGAACTGGGCGCTTCAAAATAGCACAGGAAAAAGGGGGCCAAGACAGTGCTGCATGAGTCTGCTGGTCTGGGGGGGGTAATGAAAAAAGTGAGAATATATGAATCGGGATCCTGATTTTGCAGGTGAGGTCCAATTCTTATTTCGCAGGTGAGGTCCAGCTCTTGGAAAGAAAGATGAGGGACCTGAGAGAGTGCTCTGACACCTGGCTGACTCATCTATGCATGGAATGAGTCAAAGACAAAACACCTATTTATCCAGAAGGACAAATTATCTTTTTTTTTTTTCTCTTTTCCTGGGGGAAATACAGGGTAATTTTGTTGGTAACAGCAGAATTATCTGCAGATTCACTAGTCTGAATGGGCTCAGCATCTTCCCCTGTGTAAGATGAGGGCTGCAGCACTGAACAGACCAGTCAGCAGTGTGAGAAAGGTAAGAGTTTGCTTGCCAGAAGATTATAATAGCAGGGAAAAGGAGATTTTCAGAATTCAGGTCCATGGGTGACTGGTTCCACATACAAATATTTTCATAAAAAGGCTTTTAGTTCCTAAATTGTACTCATTTCTGGGCAGCGCAGATTATCACACTTTGCCTTTCACATTTGCTTGCTTGCCAGGTTATATTAGTTGTTAAAAAGACCTTGCCTCTAAGGCTTTCTGTGCCCACTATGCTGCTGCCCAAAATGGCAATACTCTTGCCTGTTCCTGAAATGTCAAAATGTATTTTTCTCCTGTGGGACAGAAGTAATTTCTGAAAAATAGACATTTAAACACTCAGCTAAAATGAGCATTTTCATCATATTGACCAAACCAGACTTCAATCTTCTATTCCTACTTTTATCTTCATTTTTGCATGTCATATTTTTGTATGTAGCATCCATAGGCACAGCCCCAAAATATCAAAAGGAGATAGTAGTAGTTAAAGACAGCATTGTGACCATTACTTGCTCTTAACACCAGTTTACATTTGATTTTTATGGAAATTCATTAGTAGTGAGGCAATCATTTAGACCATCTTCTGAAGGATTATTCCTAATAATTTATGTTCTAGTGTTCTGGCCAGCCAACCTTCGAAGTTCATCCAGCTCTTAAAATTTGGATTAAACAGTTAGGCAAGACAAACATGAAGGTGATTCATATCGCCTTATTTTAGCCATCCCACCAAAAAAAGGCACTCCCCCCAAACCCTGCAATCTATTCTTCACTGAAACGGTTTGGGAGATTGGACAAAATTCACTAAAACCCTTCACAGAATATCTGAAAATAATTTGATGAGCTGCTGAACCATGGTGTTTATCATCTCGTCTGTCTTGAATTTGTTTGCACTCACTGCCACGATTTATATCAGAAATTTGCTATCAGAACACGCATCTGAGCCACTTCACATGGGTTACACTGGCGACATCCTGCCAGCTGTGTCATTGTGTCTCACATCATAAACTGCAGATGTGTAACAGAGCAAGATGCATCTTTAATGCAGCAAGGATTACACTAAGCCACAACATAGATGCCATATACAGTATGCTACGTTAAAAAGAAACAATAAAAAAAGAGGGACTATTTCTAAAAACTGAACTGGCTCTTTCTTTGCAGAAATGTTGGAACAGCATCAAATATTCCAGCCAAGTATGTGCAGGCTGATAATCCTGTGCCCCTCATCGTGCTCCTCTACAAGTTGCAGACTGAGCATTTCATTTTTTTCATTCTCACCTACAGATGCCCCAGACTCAATTCTTGTACACATGCAGAATAAGAAACAACAGCATTGGTTCACAGTTTTGTCCTTCGGAAAACCAAACTGCTGGGGAGAAAACAAAATTCCATCATTTTCATAGCTGCTCTGTAATGACATCAGGTATCAGCCCCGCAGGCTCTGGGTCAGAGCAGAGGGGTTTAGTGAACTCCTGCTGACCAAGCACGCAGGAAGCAGTCTAGCCACTGCAACATGGAACTTGGCACAGATTAATTTGTCCTGCTGAGAAGCATACATTATATATAATGCCAAGACATGGTGAAAATGAATGGCTCTGAATACCTTCTCACTTTGGAAACCCATTGTCAGATCTCAGGTAGCAAAATTCAGTCTCAGGGTGGAGCTTCAGGATGGATTAGTACTTTCTTGCCCTCCTCCCCAGTATCCCTCTTTGGGAGTGCTGCTCAAAGAGTTTGCAAGAGGAACTTTAATTTGACATGCACTACAGAAATGTCAGATTACGCACCAACTCCCCTGCCAGAAGATATTCTTCTCCCCCCCGCCTGCAGGAATAATTTCAAGCCCAGTAACTTGCTGTTGCTGGCAGTGTTGATAGACCAAGAGAATAATGTTCAAAAGCATGAGGTACCCTCTAACCTGTGACCTTTCCTATCAAGTTAACATACAGTAGTGGTGCAAAATACAGCAGCCTGCAGATAAATGGAGATTCTGAGTTTCCAGTGCTGTCAGTCTGGCACTTTTTCTGAGCTCTGAATTCTCCTGAAAATGTAAATGGGGGTGGTGAGGAGGAGAGATAAAGGCAAAAATGGTATCTTTGCTTCCCATCAAAATGCTAAAATTAAATCCTTTTTAATAAGAACTTCCATTCAAGAGTAATTTCAACTATGAGAGACAAGTACATTGTTGGTAATGGAATGATTTATCTCTTTTTTTCTTTTATCAGGAGAGAAAATAAACCTGCAAAGAAATTCTAGGGTAATATAAAACCATTTAATTAAAATATAGCATTCCGTATAAGTTTGTTACTTTTTTTTCTCTTGTGCTTGAGATGCTTCTAGCCAAAACTCCAGCAAGTTATAAATAAACAGATCAAGGTATTGCAAACAATTTTTCTTCTCTTCAAGAATGGATATAGAAACAACAATCTAAAAGGGAACGGGGATAGAATGGTCTCTAGTTGCTGCAAGGACTGCCTGCTCAAAGTTGGAATTAGGGGATTTTTATGCATCATCTGACCTTGGTCATTGAATGAATGAAGTGAAGCAAAGGGGCAAGGTACTGTTTTCTTGCTCAAAATAATTAATAATTTATAGTAACAGCATGCAATGTGTGATAGTATACTAGCACAAGAAGAGGCATATGATGCCTGCGGATGGTGAAAGGAGATGGGCTCTTACCTGGTTGCCCTCATTCTGCTGGTGCTTCCACTGCGTCTGAGCCTTGTCTGGATAAGGACTGCAGAACCAGGCTTGCATCTGCTTTGGAGTCCTTGGCTGAGATGAAGCAATTCACCTTCGTACTTCTCCCTGCCAGAGAGGGTTTTTCCCAATGTTCACACAGGACCAGACCTTTGCTAGGCCTATTGAGAAACCTCAGCCATTACAACCCACATGAAGAAAAGGTGGAAGATAGGAAACATCATTATTCCCATTACAGGGAGAAGGAACAAAAGCCCAGAAGATGCAGAGCATGCAGAATTAAATCTCAACCTGTTGAGTCCCAGCCCATTGCTGAAATATCTGCCTAGTCTTTCTCTCTGTAAAAGCTCTGGCTGTTACTCTCAACTTTAAGACCCCATGACTAAACTCTGCCAAAACATTTATGGAGTGTCTGCGTGTGTGAGCATGTGTCTGCCATTGAGCAGGGAGAAGAGGAAGGGAGAAAGAGGAAAGAGTATGAGACAGAGCAGGAATTCAGAATAAAATACTGATATCTGCCACTGTCATCAATAGTACAGTTACAGTATCAGCACTGTGCATTGCCTTTTTTCTTGTGATAAGGCAATTGAAGGAGGATATATAAACAGGTGGTATTGAGCACTGAGCTCAAGGACCTTGGTTTCTTGTAGACTCATTGCAGCCGTGAGTGCTCATTGAAGGCTATCATCTCAAAACTGGGCCGTTGATAAGCTCTCTCTTCTACCTGGAGTGTTTTGTTACCTGATAAGAGAGAGGTGCTTCTTCCTGTGGTCTCGCTTATGTGCCCATGTGTCTGGTTTACCGAGCTGGCAGGAACTGTGTTCTCTGTTCTCCACTTCTCCCTCGACTTAGCTAAAATCCACCAGCGGCTTATGATGTTGAGTGGGAGGAATGGCACAGGCAAGAGACAGACTGGTAGGCAGGCAGACAAAAAGCATGAGCTCATAATTACGACTTCCTTCAGAGAAGAAGGTAAGGTTGTCTGGATTTTTCTCCCAACGTTTGAGATCCTGCAAATGAAGGTTTAAAATAATTCACATGAATATTGCATCTAAGGAATGGCATAGCATATTTCCACATAGCCCATTTCTTCTCTCCTTAGCATCTCTCACCTGAAAATAGTGGTGCTAAATGGCACTAAGGAGGCAAAACCTTGCCCAGACAAGTTGGTTGACTGTAAAAATCCATTCTACCCGCACGTCATCTCTGTGAAAAGTTCAGCGTGATCTGAAACTCACAGGAATCAGGGAAAAACACACTTTTCCTCCCTTCCTTCCCTGCTTCCTTCCTCTCTCCCTTCCTTCCCCTCTCTCTTTCTCCCATTCTTCCTCTTTCTTTTTCTTTTCCTTCCTTCCTTCCTTCTATCTTTCTTTCTTTCTTTCTGACCAATACATTAGAAACTATGAGGGTGAAATGAATTAAAGGCAAAAATCTTTATTGCTTAGGGTTGTTTGTTGCTTCTCCAGAGAATTATTACTAAACCAACTCACATAAGTACAGGCCACTTGCAACGTGGATCCCAGCACTGGAAGTGCTTTCCCATGTGGATATGCAGCTGTAGAAAAAGGAGCACAAACAAAACCTGGAAGTCCAGGAAATTTCCCTGTTCTTAATGTTCAAAAAACATAGTTGTGGCTGATCATGCAATAGAGCTTTATTTAATTCCATTGACTGGGAATAAAAGAGAATTGAAGAAACATGAGTGAATAGCAAAAACAGTGTCCTCTGAGAATTAAAAGGAAGGACCTGCTCAATGTGATGACATTCTGACTTTAAGGACTAAGCACCCATTTTATTTTAGCTGCTCCAGATTTTTTTCTTACATAGTTCTATTGCAAATCCTTATTCTTGTTTTGTTTGTTTGTTTGTTTGTTTTAACTCTCCTGAGCTGCTGTAAGTTCAACAGTATTCTTAGAGGGATTCTGACTCCCTTATCTTTCCCATGAAAGGATGCTCCTCTAAGCAGAAGTAGGTATCTTGTTTCCTTCCCACCACCCTTGCTCCTGTCATTGGCTATTTAATTCAAATCTGAGTTATTTAAGGCATTTAGAAGCTTGGCTTTCTAAACCCTGCTTAAATCAAATTAAATTAAAACCACATTCTGAATAGCATCTAAATTCAAAATGAGGGCAACTCATCTTCTCCTGCTCCAAAAAAACAAAAAGCAAGTTATCAAGTTCTGTTTTTGCCTGGAGCTCAATCCTTTCACTGTCTCCCTGATGTGCCTGGGAGGGGATCCACTCCAGACTGACCCTCAAACATCTCTGTGGCTTTGGGTTGCGAGGTTTTCAGGCCACAAACACCCTTCCCCATAAAGCCAAATTACTCTGGGGAGCAGAGGGAGAGTTTTGGCATGTGAGCACCTCCACTGAGTAGCTCTGCTGCTGAGTTGGGAATGCAAATAAAACATTTCCACGTTGATGATCCCTCTTGCATCAGGAAAAGTAAACACCTTGGTGGGGGGTCCCCTCCCTGCGAGTACCTGCTGCAGCAAAGCCTAACAGCTCAAAGAATTTCATATACAATGAGTTTCTCTCCTAGAAACTTTGGATCTAATTTACCTTTGCTCGTCAGCAGATTACTGATGAGTTTTTTAGGGCCTCTGGTCAGTAGCCATTTGTAATCTCTAAGCAGCCTGATTTTAAGCTAGTAGAGACAGGGTATGTACTTTAGCTTGCGACAATGTTTTGGCTAGTTGTATTTCAGGTTGACTGGCCCACCAAAACTATAAACCGCAGGACTCTTTTAGAGGGGTTATGATTACGTGGAGAGGTTTAGTTAGCAAGAGGAAAGGGAATGTGTCCTTCCTCCTCTTTATTTGGAATCTGTGGAAACTATTGATTTTGGGGGAGGTATAAAAAGCAGATAATTCTTTTTTGAAAAAGTCTCACATTCATTTGATGAGCTCTAGTTCACCTTCATACAGATAACACCTGCCTCCAAGTCACTGTAGAAATATTAATTTTCCCCTAATCTTTGAATAAAAAATGGGAGACATCTTACCCAACAACCAGAATGGATAACTGTTAAACAAACTTCCATCCCTCCTTTAGAGCCTTTTGCAAGTTTTTATGGGATTTTTGTCCTAGCTCCTCACATTTTTGTTAGTACTATTATTGCTAAGGAAAAAGAAACAATAGCAATAATAGTAATAGTAATGCTAATAATAAAAATAGTAATAATAATCGTAACAAAAATGATGATGTCTGACATCTTTCAGTCTAGAAAACTAGATTTCAGTTTTCTCTTTTCATTTTCACTCATTTTCCATTCTGACTTTTCTTCTATTTTTTTCCTCTTTCATGAATCTACTATCCCATTCATCTTCCTTTCCTAGCAATTTCTTGCCTCATTCCACTTTGGCCTTGTAGCTCACACAATGGCCATTTAGTTGCTGTTTCTGATCTTTGCTTCTCACACTAGAAAGAACAACTCTTTGGTTCTTCTGGAACCTACCAAAGACCACTGCTCATCTCACATGCAAAGATGAGTGAAAACTTTGATGGTAACAAGGCCTGGGTTAATATCTTCTTGGATCTGTTGGCTTAGAGAGTACATTACCTTCCAGCAGACTTTCCCAACTGGCTAACTGTGTACATTTCAATATAACCATTAATCACATACTTCTAATTCTTTGTTGCACAGAACCATTGCCCTGTTGAATATGCAGAAAGAGCACTGACTTAGGCAGGAGTATGGAAAAAGAAAAGGAAAGGCAAAAATTCTTTAACTGTGCTAAAAATACTATAAAGCATTTCAATGCACACACAAGAGAACTATGTATTGTTCCTAGGTTTACTAGAACTTGGTGGGACTTTGGGAAAAGTATGTTGAACCAGATGGCAAAGATATATTTAAGTATCTTGATAAGAAGAATCTGTTGCTTTCGGAATACAATAGACTTAATTCAATATTTGGTTGAACTGACAGTGTCTGCAGGTTAATCTCTGAAGTTTCCTTCTCATCCAGCTGTGACTCTTACAAAATGTCTGAAACACTCATGAGAAAAATATGACTAAAGCCGATACCACTTCCCTGTTGTTTTGTTAACGTTTGAGGTTATTGTCTTTATCTGCAACTGTTTTTTAGCTCCCATTGCAGAAAAACAAGAAATGTCTTTCTTATACCATGAATTTTTAAATTCTCATGAAGATGGGATCTTTCAAAATAGAAGGCCCCATTGTATGAGGCCAGTGTACGCAAAATTGGTCTTGAAGCTGGGTCAGCCCAGAATGCAGTTTGTGCCAGGTGTTCTTCAGTCTCCTCTCTTTCACTTTGTATGAATTACCAGGAAGAAAGACTTTCCCAACAGAAATCAATGAAATACATATATTTCCAATAAAAGCAAAGATTTTTGAGAATTCACACTTTCCAGTGAACAGCTGTTTCATTGGAAAATTCCTGGCCAGCTGCAGCATTATGGAAAGACAAGGTCATCATGACTTGGTGTTGTCATCTCATGTTCCTTGGAGGATTAATATGGATCAGTAATAACTGCAGCAGCCAGAGCAATTAATAATTGAAAAGGTGCTAATGAGCACATTGATGAAGTCAGCAGAGTTAGAAATTTCTTACTCATAATATTTTTGCCTCTTTTTGATCCTTTTTACACCATGTGCTGAGCAAAAAATTGAGTTTTTCTGCTTGTAAGCCCTGACCATCCTTTAATAAATGGAATTATGTTTGATAATACTATGACTGCAAGTATGTGCCTAGCCATTAAAATCCTGCCTGAGTTTCCCCAGTTTTCCTGCAACCTGTGCTTCTCCTTTGAAGTTCCATGAAGTTCATTAATTTAGGGACCTGAGCCCATCTTTATTCTGTACATTAGTTTATCCATGAAATATGCTGGTCATCAAAGAGGGGGTGACTACACGTTCCCTGTACATGGCTTTCTTCTTCCTTCAGGCTGAGCAATCCTACCTGGTTAGGCCCTTTACAATGCTTGCATGGCCTCTAGTAACATCCACCAGGAACAAAGAAAATGTTACTCTCTAGTACTACATCTGCTATCTTAATCTTTGACATAAAGTCAGCTTGAGCTGTAATCCAGGAAATCCTTGCTAGATGCTTAGGCTGATGCTCTTTAAGGTCTTCCTCTGCTGAGGGCTCTGGGCTGGATGCTGTCTTAATGAAATGACTCTGCTGCATAGGGGAGCTCCTACCTCTCAGATTGACTCTGCAGGGAACTGAAAAAAACCTGCACTGAGAGTGGTCTGTGGTTAGTTAAGTGCAGGATAAGGAATGATAGGGCAAAAGAGGAACAAGAAAAAAAGTAGGTAGTCTCATTTTCCCAGCTGCCTCATCCTTTCCCTTTGGAAAACCCTTGCAACACTACAAACTTACTACCCAAAATGTGTTTGGGGCTTTACTAGAGATACCTTAAATGAGAGTTTGCCTTGTTTATTTTTCACCACTGTACATTTCATTTATGGCTCCTGCAAAATGCCACCTGTGCTTGACAGGGATTATTCTGAATGCAAAGCACAGATTAAATGCAAGGTTGAGAGCCCTGAAAAGTGTTCTAAAAGCATGCCATAATCATGAAGTTAAGAAAGGGATACACAGCCTGCAAGCCTAAAATTTTCCCCTAAAATTACACAGTGGCCATTAGTAGCCACCTGTCTACTTGAGGAACTTCTGAAGCACACCAGGCTCCCGTGGAAAGGAGGAGGGAACAGAAAGAGAAGCAGTGTCAAGGTGCAGTTCGCAGGGCTGCAAGCAGAAATTTCTGTTTCCAACAGGAAGAAAACAATTTGTCAAGATAAGAAATAGTACAGAATAATAGATAATGTCTCTTGGTGGACAGGAACATTGGAGCAGAGTAGTAAGTGGTATTTCCTACCCATGAAGGCAAATGCATCAAAACAGCCAATGTGGGAGAGAACTGGGAAGGACCGTAAGCGTGTAGTTGATGGTATGCCATCCCTTAGTAAGGTGCAGTGCACTCCTGCTCCAGGTGACCCACTTAATGGTCGTATACTCCCAGCAAACATGACTAATGCAGACAAGGCAGACGCAATACACATGCTCATACTAAAGAAGAAAAGAACTTCAATTATACTGTTCCAGGGCAATAATCCCATTAAACAAAGGCTGCATACAAATGTGCCACTGACGGAGAAGCTGTACGCTAGCAGGATGAAAAATCAAAGCAGGGAGCAATTCTAGGTATCACTGAAAGATGCTGAGCTGTTCAGTTCAGGCTCTATATCGGAGTGCTTCTAAGGACCAGACCAAAGGCACGTAACTCTGTCCCTTGCCGATGCATGCTCTGCCTGCTGCTTGCCCTGACCTCTGATAAAGCAAATGTAAAGCTCCCTTTTAAAATTATTGGTCTCTTACACCTGTGCCACATGTGTGTACCTGTGCCAGTGGCAGCATGTTGCCTAAGTGGGAGGGTGCAACCCTGAGCTCCAAAACCCATGGAGGAGCCTAAACACTGGAGGATTTTTAATCCTTTTCCAATGGCTGTGCAGGACTTTCAATACCTGCTTTTTCCACAGATTCCCTGGAGTGTACAGACACATACCCCAACACTTCAGCCAGTCTTGACAGTACCCCTCCAAGCCCAAAGCAATAAGAGAACAACATTTTACAGTCAACAAGCCAGCTTCATTATTCTTCTTGCTAAGTAACACACAAAGACTAAGCCCACAATCACCTATCACTGCCTCTGCTTCAAAATTTTTTTCAGAACACTCTGAAGGCAAAAAAAAAAAAAGATACACAGTGATAAGTAAGCTACTGAGAGCAAAGAACATGTTTATACACACAGACGATGCAAGCAGTTAATTAGCTGCAGCCAGTGAATTAAAAATCAGGATGCCACATACATTTTTATTTCCTGAGAAGCTGGTCTCCCATCTTAGTTATGTCTAAGGCGCCTTTTAATAAGGTACCGAAGTTGAAACAGAAAATAGTTATTGTTTTCATGGTTTGTAAAACTTCACATCTTTCCTCACAGAACCCTCAGGTCCCGCAGATGCACTTCGTTGTACCTGCCTTCCCAGCCACCGCCTAGCAGATGTTTTCAGTTCCTTGGTAGGAATATGAAAACAAACATGGGTAACACTAGCGAGGCAGCCTGACCCGAAACAACAATTCTCAATCACAGTTACTGAGCACAGGAACTGAAGGCTAACGCTGCTTTTGGAGCCAGGTACGGGGACCGCACTGAGCTGCAGTACCGCACCAAGGGAAACCACGCGGGAGCGAGACTCGAGCTGGCTTCAGGCCATGAACGCCATCGCGCGCAGTGACACACCGGAGCGAAGAGCAAGGCAAGACCACGGCCAGAGGCCGAGTTCGGAAGGGCAACAGGGCAGGATTGCCCGGTTTGGTCCTGGTCAAGGAGCCATCAGGGCCAGGGTCAGACTGGTTATTTAGGAGCAGGAGCGTGGGCAGAAGGAACAGAAGTGTGGCTGGTATATTCAGCATCTAATGAGATCCTACGAGACTGAACAGCATCCAGGTGGCAGGCTACCGCCGCCTGCCTCGTGGGATTTGGGAGGAATAGCTGTAAATTTAGATATTTTTGGAGTAAGTAATAGCAGACTCAATTTAATGAAGCAGGATTCCTCCAGTTCACTGAATGTCATGAGCATATATTTGCAAAGCAGTATTTCATCAACTCGTATTTTATAATTTAAAAAAACCTAGAGCTCTGAGCACGTTAGACATTCATAAATATTTGGAGCAGTGTTCTCCTATGAATTTAGATCCCATTTACAAATGACTTAATTATTGTATCATTACCCCTCTAATACAAATAATTCCACTTCAATGTTATAAACTGTTCTGTAACGTGTGAGGTATTCTAAATACTATGATATTCTAATGCAGATATTCATGTCTGAATATCTAACAGGGAACAATGTAAAAAAAAAAGCTTTACCGTTAGATTGCATGATAAAACATAGTAGTTTATAGTAGTAAAGGTTTATTTTAGTCTTTTACAGTACCTAATATATTTATATATGAAATGCCACTACTTGGATAGCTACAGATAGTTTAAAAATAACGTTAGCCTAAATGTAACACTGGTTAGGTAGAGAAATCACAAGAGCTCCGAGGTACAATTTACTTCACAAACAGACAAAACTTCTCTAGAACTTTAGGAATTCTGGAATTTACTGAAGACTTGTCATAAAATTTATTTATATAACCCTGAATTTACATAGGACATCTCACTTTTATAGAACGAATTTCATTATGCCTGTCCCTTCCTAAATTGAAGGTAGGAATCATTTTTAACTACATCTGTATTGCCAGTGACGGCTGGTGCTTATAAATTATTTATATTGAAATCGTATTATTTTTCATTGTGCATTAGCAGTGAATTCATGACTGGCTGATCATCTATTAAGAAATAATCAGAGAATTGGTACTTGGGCCTTTGACACCAGGGGAAAGTTTATTTCAGAATCCCTTCAGGGATTTTGCAGAAAGCCACTTTTCACCACTTCTTCTGAGTTCCTTGATATTTTATCCACTATTAATTATTCCTCTGGAGCTGAAGAAAAGCTATTCCAACATGATGTTTTTTTCAAGGATTTGTTTATGTAACACATGCACATTTGGATTAACAAGTCTGTTTTCTGTCTTTTCTCTCTGCGTAGCTTCACTGTTGGATCAGATTACCTCTTCACCTGTATGGCGTCTTTTTCAGATGAACCCCCCGCGCTTAAATGCTGCTTTATAACCAGGTATTTCTAGCTCACCGCAGATTTGTTCACCCGAGGGGCACATACTCACTATAGCAGCTCTAAGCTATCATCTAGACCGTTCAGGAATCTTGACCATCTTTCTTGTTCTTCCAGCATTTGCAATAATACTGAGAATTGTGGCTTCCTAGCACAGCAAATTAATGAGAAAAGGTATCCTGAGGACAAGGACCACATCTGCCCCGAAACAGCAGAGCTGTACTAATGGAAAGGAGCAACACATCTGATAAGATTTGCACATCTACCCACACCTGGAATTTTGCAGCCACCATCAAGTCCCAGCAAGTAATTCCAGAGCATCTGAGGAAGAAGGGACCCAGGCGGTCACTGAGGGCAGCCAGGCGACCTCGGGAGGAGATGTCACCCTTACAGCCCCAAACCCAGGCAAAACAACCAGACTTTAGGTATACTCTCTGCATTTCAGACCCAGACACCACTGTGGAAAACAGAAAGGAAAAACAGCACTAAACATGCAAAATAAATATACTGAGCGATTTGTGTTCCGGGTGCTCTGGGGCACCACCAGCTTTGGCAGGTATGAGCTGCCCCGACTACTCCTGCTGTTCATCTTCCTTTTCTTCACTTCAGGTGTTCAAAATAGTGCTAGAGAATTTAGGTTGATTCAGTAAATGCACGCACTTACCTTTCAACTGATGCTCTCGGTCCTGTATTGTCAGTAGACAGAAAGAAGTATTTCTAGGGCACAAGTCATCCCACCTTCAAGCAGACAATTAAAACAGCCCAGGTGAATTACACTGTACAAGAGCTTATCTTTCTCCACTCTTAAGACAAGACAGGAAAGTTGAGATATTGAAGCTGAGAACATCTGAATAGGTGGAATTAATTCTATTCCTTATTTTTAAAGGCTTTGGTTACTTCAAGTAGCAAATCCCACAGCTCTCACCAATCTTCCTCTCCTTTGCTCTTCTCCCATCCTTTGCAACTTCCCTTTATTTTTCTGCCTAGTTTCTGCCCTTCATCCTTTTTTAGCTAGTGTAGCAATACCACAGAGTTCTTAAGAATGGCAGGTCTGCTTATTGCAGTGGGAGACATAGAAAGATGAAAAGCAAAAGCATCAAAATAAAGCAACAAAAGAAAATGACAAGCAAAAACTCTAAAGCAGTTTTATCAGTACTCTCAGCTTTTAAATACTGTTATATTTCATAAGAAAACTGCCTAAATTAGGCTACAGATATGATTTGAAATGCATAGAGATTGTAAGACTAAATGATGCAGAAGCAGTCTGCCCTTCTGCAGAACACTAAAATGCTATATTTATAACCAGGACCCAGCATGGCTTTATAGAAAGAGACCTAATAAACAGCAAATATAGCCAACTTTCAGTTCCCCAAGTATGAAGGTTTTCTTTCCCCATGCAAATCTGTCATGCAAATCATGGAGAACAATTTTGATTTGCCTTCTACCTGAACATTTTGGAATTAATCAGACAGACACGTGAGTGTTGTGTATGTTAGACATGCTGTGCTACTGTTCCAGTGGTTTTAAATTGGTAGCATTACATTGCATTTTTCATTATGAAAAATTTAGCTGAGTTTTCTTTCACAGCTTTTCAATCTTAAATCCTTGAACATCAAATGTCAACAAGGCTTTTACGTAAATATCACAGAATCACAGAATACTTGAGGCTGAAAGGCGCCTCTGGTGACCATCTAGTCCAAACCCCTGCTCAAAGCAGGAACAGCTAAAGCAGGTTGCCGAGGGCAGTATCCAATTGGGGTTTGAATATCTCCAAGGATTCAAACTGGCAACATGTGCCACTGTTTGATCACTCCCAGAATGAAGAAGGTTTTTCATATGTTTAAATGGAATCTCCCATATTTCAATTTGTGCCCATTGTCCCATGTCTTTTCAATGGGCACTGCTGAGAAGAGTCTGGCTCTGCCTTCTTTCCTACCCCCGAGCATGTGTTCATAAACATTGACAAAATTGCCCTGAGCCTTCTCTTCTTGCAGCTAAACAGCCCTGGCTCTCTCAGCCTTTCCTCATATGAGAGATGCCCCAGTCCCTTAATCAGCTTCATGGCTCTTTTCCAGACCCGATATGTATGTCCATATCTCTTACCGGGGAGCCCAGGACTGGACCCAGCACTGCAGATACATCTCACCAGGGTGGAGCAGAGGGGAAGGATCACCCCCCTAGACCTGATGCAACCCAGGAGGCTGTTGGCACGTTGCTGGCTCATGTTCCACTTGGTATCCACTGGGACCCCCAGGTCCTTTTCTGCAAAGCCTTTTTCCAGCCTATCGTTCCCCAGCGTGTCCTGGTGCCTGGAGTTGTTCCTCCTCAGAGGCAGGACTTTAAATCTCCCTTTGTTGAATTTCATGAGATTCCTGTCAGCCCATTTATCCAGCCTCTCAAGGTAGTGCAACCATCTGGTATATCAGCCAGTCCTCCCAGTTTTGTATCAAGTTTTGCAAACTTGCTGAGGGTGCATGCTGTCCTACCACCCAGGTCATTAATGAAGATGTTTAAGAGTACTGGCCCCAGTGTTGACCCCTGGTGTACACCACCAGCGACTGGCCTCCAGCTGGACTTTGTGCTGCTGATCACAACCCTGTGGGCCCAGCCATACGCTAGTTTTCAGTCCACCTCACCGCCCATCTATTTAGTCATCAGTTTGTCTATGAGGATGTTATGGGAGACAGTGTTGAAAGTGTGCTTTCAACATAAGTAAAAATAAACATCCACTCCTGTCCTTTCATCCTCCAAGTCAATCATTTCATTTTAGAAGGCTCCTGGGAGGGTGAGGCACAATCTCCCCTTTGTAAATTCATGCTGACTACTTCCAATCACCTTCTTGTCTTGCATGTGCTTCTAAATGGTTCCCAGGATTTGCTCTATCACCTTCTTGGGGATCAAGGTGAGGCTGACCAGCCTATAGTTCCCTGCATCTTACTTCTTGCCCTTCCTGAAGATAAGAGTGACATTTGCTTTCTTCCAGTCCTCAGTAACCTCCCCTGATTGCCAAGACCCTTCAAAGACAATTGAGAGTGGCCTCACAATGACATCAGCTGCTCCCTCAGCACTCATGGCTGCATCCCATCAGGTCCCATGGACTTCTGTGTGTCCGGTTGGTTTAAATGTTCCCTAACCTAATGCTCCTCCACCAAGGGTAAGTCTTCCTTGCTCCAAACTTTCCCCCTGTTTTCAGGGACCTGGAATTCCTGAAGGTAAATCTTACCTGTGAAAATTGAGGTGAAGAAGGCATTGAGTATCTTGGCCATTTCTGTGTCGTTTGTTACAGCTTCCTGGTCCCATTCAGCACTGGGCCCTTCCTGCTGAGATACTTCTAGAAGCCCTTCTGGTGGCCCTTCACATCCATTAACATGTTCAGATCCTGGTAGGCTTTGGCTTTTCTATGCTATTCCTGCATGCTCAGTGTCTCTGTATTCCTCACAGGTCACCTGTTTCTACTCCCATCTCTTGTTATTCTTCCTTTATAGGTCAGAATTTTGTCAGGAGCTCCTTGTCGATCCATGCAGACCTCCTGCCACCTTTGCTTGACTTCCTGCAAATCAGGATGGCTGGCTCTTGAGCTTGGAGGAGGCGGTCCTTGAAAAATTAGCAAACTTGCCTGGACCCCTCCTCTCTGCATGGTCCATCTCCATTGGGATTCCTCTAAGTAGGTCCCTGAGCAGGCCAAAGGCTGCTGCCCTGCAGTTCAGGGTTATGAACCTGATTTTGCCTTGCTCTATCCCCTCAGTATCCCGAACTCCACCATTTTGCAGTCACTGCACCCAAGGTTGCTCCAAAAGGTTGCTTCGCGCCCCTGACCAGTTCTTCCTTGTTTATGAGGGCCAGCAGAGTGCCTCCCATCATTGGCTCCTCGATCATCAAGTAACCATCAATGCACTCCAGTAATGCATTAGTGTACAGGCATTTCAGAGGCACACGGCTATGCTGATTTCCCAGGAAAAGTGTGAGAGCTTCCCTCATTTTTATTTTATCATGTGAAGTGACCAATAATACTAGAAACAAGGACTCCCCTGTATATAGTTCTACTGTCGTGTTAGAGTTAGATACATTAGGACCTACAGGAGGAGCGCAGGCACTGCAAGAGACACAGCTTCTTCTGTTTAATGTCCTTTTTCTTATGACTTAACTAATTTATATGCATTATAAAAAGATTTGTTCTAATGTAGTAATTTAATAATTCATCAGTTTCCAGATATAGCTTCTTTAAAAAGTCTATTCTACAGTGATATTTCAGTTAGCACAGTTGCTTTTTTTCCGATAGAATTATTTCACAGTAAGTGCAGTATTTAAAAAAAAAACAACCTGCAGTGAGTTCTAGCCCCCAGCAATGACCTTAAAAAACACCAAGTCTGCCGAACTTGAGATTTTAACTTCTGTACTACCTCTAAAGTACTTGTACGTCACTGATTTCAATACACCTGTATCATCTACTTTTTTCCCCAGTTTATCACTCCAAACTGTACCCTTATTTTCTTCATCTCTCCCCTAGGTTGTTTTGTTGTTTGGTTTTTTTTTTTTTTTTTCTGTTACTTTTGGTTTATACCTTCTGTATCTATGAGCAATCCCTATAATGTAAGAGTCATGATTTAGTCCCTGGAGAGTTAAAAAAATTGAGAAATGAAAGATGTTGAAGGTTTATTATGTTGAAAAGTGTATAATCACATTTCAGCATTTCACTTTTTCCAAACCATGTCATTTTTGTCTTTTATTACAGTATCTCAAAGGTTACACACACTGTATTTCTTTAGTTTGCTGTTACCCCTGTCTGCAAATGTGTTCCCTGAGGGAAAATTTGCTCTCATTTCACAAAAGCAGAAGCAAGTGCAAAACAGAAATCAGCGAGAGGTGTTCATTCAGCTCTACACGGGGATTTGCATGATTCGCCATGTGATAGTTCAGCAGAACTTTCTGTGCTGTCTGTGGCACTGTTTATAAACTGTGGCTTGCTTTCTGGAATGATATACTTTCCTTTAGAAAACAAGTAGTTCCTCAAAAAGTAAACAATATGTGGAAGAACTAACAACAGCTCTGCGCTGTATCATTCATTGGCTAACCATGTAATTTGGAATAATCATTCAGTAAGAGTTGAAAGAATTGCTTTTTGCCACGAGAAAGCAATTCAGTCTTTTAAAAGGAATACGCTGGATTCACTGTTTCCATTGTGTACTGGTAAACCTAGTAATTCCGCACAGGATTTCATCGCCGTATGAAACTGTACCGAGGAAAAGGCATCTCTTTGTGGCACTTGGGGAACCTTGGGGTTTTTACTCTGTAAAGAGTTCAGTGAGGGTGTTCTCATTTTTGGTGACTGATGATAACTTCCATGGTGATTGTAACTCAGCCAGCTACCACAGACACAACAGACAAGGAGCACTCATATCATCCCTCGGTGTAACTCAGTGCTTGCATGAGGAGCACTGCCAACAGATTTCAGGAGAGGGTAACCTTGGGCAATCATTATGTTGGAAAACATTTGGGGGTGAGCTGATCTGAAATCAGCTATGATCAGAACGTGTGATCATAGCTTTTCATACATTGCAGGTTTGCAGTGCTGAGCAGGTCCTGAGTCCTGTAAAACTGAGCCTTCGGTAGGTGCCAAGAGTGCCTAGTACTCTGAAGGGGTGTCTAGGAGTTCGTGTAATCAGATCCAGGTCCATACTAAGGACGTTTTGCCTTTTTCTGTTATTACAAAAGGGACTGAAAACAGCTTAAATGTTCAATGAATTGCCTGCCACAGAGGAATTCTTAATCCAAAGTAAGCATACCAAGCTCCATGACCAGCACATTTTCCTAAGCTAAAGCACTGTCGCTTTAGCTTAGCTCTAGCCTAAGTGGAGCTGAACAACACAGGATCCATGCGGTGCTTAGGAAGATTGAGCCTGGAGGTGAGTGCCAAACTCATTTGTTGCAACAAGCTGTTACAGAAATGCTGGCTTAGCCTTCTGCAACAGCTTCAGTGCTTGACCTTCTTCAGGCTGGTGCTCCCTCCCTGAGTGTCCTCATGGACATAGCCCCTGCCTGAGCCTCCCCCTGCAGCCAACGTGTGAGTCAGCGATGCAAGCTGGGGGGGACACGACTCAAAAGTGAGCATAGCTGATAAGGCCTATGCACTCCAGGGAGAGGACAGATTCCCTAATATTGAATAGCTCCCTGAGCAAGACACTCAACTAGCACGTGAGGGACCCGGTTCAAACTCTTTGTCCTCTGATCTGGAGCAGCAATTTGACCTCAAGTCACTGTCCCCAGGAAACTTGCCCTAGCTTCTACGCCATAGGGCAGTTCTAGTGTCTCTTACCAAAGCTCTTCCAGCTTGGAGAAGCTGGAAGTTCTATGCATTCAGTGACCACACCCGCACGTTTCTTACACACACTTTTAAAGCTTTTAAAAAAGCTTCAGGGTGTAACATTTTGAAAATTAATACTTGTTTATGAGGAAAACATACCTGGGCCAGTATCTCATGCATTCTGAGGTGATTTGATTCCCATTATTCAAAAAATGGTGTTAGCTTGACTTCCTGTGCAATACCAAGGCAGTACTCCAACTATCCAGCCATATTGAAAATACAAGTTGCAAAGCATGCTCTAAAGCACGGGAAACACACAGGAAGATGAAAATTCAAAGCAAGGGAAAATATACGGGCCATTAAAACTCAAGTACAGGTTTAATTTCAACTCGAGACTAACTTCAAAGTTTCTTCAGTCTCATCGTCACAACTGCACAAATGTCAGGATAAGTTGAACCATTTTGACAGCAAAACAACCCAAACTAGAAAACTTGCATGTGCATGCAATTCAGGTATTGTAAGAAATAGGCTTGTCTTTTCCTCTTTCCATACACATGCGATGGCAGGAGCCATGTGGAAGCAGGAGTGTGTCCGTATGTCCTCCTACTTAGCTGTTCACAGAAACTCCTTCTTATTGAAAAATGTTTCCATAACTGTTGATCTTCAAAACCTGCTAATTAGCCCTAGTATAAGGACTTGGGTTTTATTTTGTCTCATGAGAAGGGGTTGACTTACCTGACTAACGCAAAACCCCTAAAAGACATCTGTGAATTTTGGATGAAAAGGCATTTCCCTCCAGTCTAGAGGTACATTTCTAGCTTAGACCTGTCCCCGCTCCTTGGCCCCTGTTGTTGACTAGCTTGCTCTCCACCCCACACTGCTGGTTTCCGCACATCTCATTTCTTCAGTACATCGCTCCTCTCCCTCGTAGGGGTCACTGGGTCTCACCTCAGGGTTCTGAATGTCACGAGGTGGCAGGTCTCGGAAAGACAAGCAAGGCTAGCCGCCACCTTGTTGAGTGACCTCTCTACAGGCGATTGCCACTTTAGCTGATTGAATAAAGGGAACGCCTGCAATAATAGCATAAAACCGGTGTTGCAAGAAATACCAACTGACTGCTCATTTTTATCAAATGCCTTCTGCACACCTCTGCTCTCTTCATATTCCCAAGCACCGGACACCTCGGATAAATAAAAAATTAGCATCTAGTACAATCTTAAAATCTGGGGGCTACAGGTACTTTCATTTCAGAATCACGTAACATCTCCATCCCTGTTTCTCCCTAATTCTTATCACTTGGAGTATGCTGTGCAACCTTTTGCCTGGATCTTCCTTTTGCCTCCTTACACTTTCGCAGTTTCTAGCTATTTTAAATTGCATGTTATAAAAAAGGCCACCTCCCAAAATTCAGTGTGCTGGGGAATAGGCCATCCTTAAGTTCTCTCCACAAACTTCTGTCTTGCAGATGGGATTTCTTTACCACAAAGACATCTGCTTTTGGGGGCTGAGATTTTACTGCCGTACGCTGGAACAAAACTGGTGTGGCACTGTACAGTGAAGAATAGGATCCTTTATTTTTTGCTCGTACTTAACACAGATTGTGTTGCAGATGCTAGGCAGATCCACCACTTCTTTTGCTTTCTGTCATTTCCATTATTTAAATACCTACATTTAGACTGCAGTTTGCTTTAGACAACTAGACGCAAGAATTTAGTAAAATGTAAAGATTACACATTAAATATATGGTGATATATCCTCAGCAAACAGCTCTTATGCCACCACACCGTGTGTCTGTCCACCCCATCTGCCTATAATTATGTTTGGAATCATTGGCTCATTCCAGCCAAGAGGAGCTCAAAGTCTCAAAGACATTTACGTTTCTGTGAGTTTAGCGTAGATCACAGATGTCTTCTCCAAGCGTGCTCCCTGCCATTCCTCAAGACCACACGTGTGGGAGAGAAACCCTAGCAAGGAGTCGGTTTTAGGAAAGGCTTCCCTCGGCGCTTGCAGCCAGGCGTGAGAGGCGTTTGTAGGAAACCAGGCTGCTTAGGTCTCTGGCAGGCAAGTACGTACGGCAAGTTAAAACGAGAGGGTTGAAGCTGTTGCTGCCTCTGGCTGCGCACCCCCGGCCAAGGCATCGAAACTGATGAAACAGCGTTTGAGCCACCATGGTTTCCAGCCTGGTCTTTTAAGGTCAGCTGCTGCCGGCTGTGGTTTGGCGGTACCTGTAGCCTTCGTGAAGGGGGTTAACCTGTCCGAGTAACTTCTACTTTTGCTCAGGTGCCCTCGGAAACCCTCCCAGGTCAGGTTCAAAGCAGCACTGAAGTGCTCGGGGGCAGCATCCCACCCCGACTCCATGGCGGGGGGTCCCCCCCTAAGAGTATCAGAAGTCCCTGGGATGATGCTAGAG
>JANXJC010000064.1:4952968-4992607 GCA_027564655.1 Leptodon cayanensis | reverse complement strand
CTCCGCCTCGCTCCTGAGTCACCGCCAGCCCCGGCCCGCGCAGGTACCGGCCGGGCTGAGGGGGGGGTACGCGTGTGGGGGGGGGGGAGGTACGGACGCGCTTGGCCCCCGCTCCCACGCGGGGGGAGGCCGCGGGTGCCGGCCTGGCCTAGCGGGGCCCCTCGGCCGCCGGGGTTGTGGGGGCCGGCGGCGCCCCGGGGCTCTGGCTGGCGGGCCCGTGAGGTGGAGGCGCCGGTTGGCGCCGGTTGCTCGGCCGGCCCGCCGGCGGGGAGCCCGCCCTTCCCTCGCCTTCCCTTCCCTCGCCTTCTCCCGCGCGTCTCTCCGCCGGCCCCCGCGGAAGGGTCGGGCCGGACCGGGCCGGGCTAGGCCAGGCCGGGCAGGGCCGCGGGGCTCGGTCGGGCGCTGAGGGGAGGCGGGTCTGCCCCGGCAACACGTGGGGACGGAGCGGGGCCGGCGGCGAGGCCGGGAAGCGGCGCGGGGAGGAGCGGCTGCCTGTGTCTGTCTGTCTTGTCTTGTCCGTCTGTCCGCCCGGAGGGAGGCGGGAGGGCGCTGGGTGGCGGGCGAGGGGAGGGCGGTGGATGGGCACATGGCGGAGGGGTGGGCGGCGGAGGCGGGGGGGGTACGGCAGCGCGCTGTGGCCTTGTGCGGGCTCCCGCGCCTTGTTCTGGCTGCGGCGCGGGCAGCCGCGGCGGGGCTGTGCTGCTGGCTGCTGGCAGGGGGACCCAGCGCTCCAGCCAGGGGACGGGCAGCTCTTGCTTCCTGCCTCAGGAAAGAGCGTTTTGAGGGGTTTTTTTTTGGTTTTTTGGAGTTCAACATGTCGCTTCTCTGGCTGCCTGAGCGACGCCTTTGCTTTCCGCCTGAGTGGAGGTGCCTCCGTCGTCCACAGTAGCGGGTACGAGAGGTGCGTGGGTCTGTCAGCAAGGAAGGTTGAGAAACTACCTGAAAGATCTAGTAACTACAGCTGGGAGTATTGGCTCGTGGTTAGCGTTCATGTAGACCTAGCTACGTATAAAACAGATTCCGTCTACTCCATATTGGATGTTCAGGAGACTTACGCTGCCAGTACCTGTGAGGCTTTCAGTATTTAATACAAAACCTTCCCCGTTTGCTTGCAGAAGAGAACACAAACCTTTTTTCAAGGGGCTATGGCATAGTAATAATACATCGGCATCTTCCACAGTTTATCTCCGAGCGCATTGCAGCTGTGTGTGTGTGCCCGTTTGTTTGAAGCCCTAGGGAGATAAGCTTACATTTCATGTTCTAACCCCTTTGAGGAAGGTAAGAGAAGTGGGCACTGGGCGTGCAAGGTATGACAAATGCATTCCTCCGCTCACCCCCTCTTTCGGGGTTTTAACATTTGCTGCTGGACATTATATTAATCAGGCAGGAAACAGTGCGTAATTATTTTCATTGAAATAAAAGTTTGGAGAAGAGCTAAGGCTCTAGGTGGTGTTAGTAGCTTGTTAGTAGCTTTCCTGATGTGCCCATTTTACAATGGTACACTCTTTAAAGAATGAGAAAAGCACTGTACTTGGATTGAAGCAAGCTGAATAACTTCCAGTCTCTTGTAGATCCAGAAATTACCTTAATTGTTAGGGAGGCATAGAATTTGAAATCTACATACATTGAAATTTGAGTGGCTTGGATGCCTCTGTACCAGCCAAAAGTTTAGGCCACTCAGGCTTTAGGTAGGTATCTGAAACGTTGATAGAAGTGCTTAAAATAGGCCATTGATACATGAACTTCTGTTTGTGTGGCCCACTTACTCCTGTGAGAGTGGTATGTATTAGCCATCTCCCTTCCCTCCACTTTTTCTGTATTTTGTGACAGGTTTTGCATATCATGTGTTGTGGTTTCTGAGGACAAAAGATTGTAGAATGAGGGTCTTGTGCACAGGTGGTAGATCTGTCTTTTTTCAGAGTCCCTGGTCCTTCTCTGACATTCACAGGACTAGGAAGTGAGTGTTGGGGCTGCTGAAAGTGCGCAGAAGTAGTGTGCTGCATCCGTGCAGCCAGCCCTGTGTTACAGGAAGCACCAAAAGCGCTGGATCTGCTGTAGTGCTGTGTGTGTACAGCACAGTAATGCTCTCGCCACCCTTGTGCTTCATTTAGCCCCTACCTCACTCAAAAACTGTTCGTGGGAGCAGGCAGGGGACTCATTATGGTGATCTGCTTCCTGAGCACCCTGGAAATGGGCGGTCTGGGTTTTTTTGGAGCTGCTTGCATAACTGACAATGAACATGCGTGCACAAGTAAAACTGAAAGCAAGGCGTTGTGGGTATGTATGTTATGAAGCTTTGTAAACAGAGTTTTCACAACCCTGCGTGAGACCTGAGTCTTCCAGGCTGAGCCTGTGTCCTTTAGTACAGAACTCCAGATCGTCAAGGAAACTTTGGCTTACTGTACTGTTAGTCACATTGGTATAAATCTGTTTATTCACTTAGCTCCTAAAAATTGAAGTAGTTGTAACATGGAGAGCTTAACTCATTGTGGCAGAGATTGTATTCATTGGGGGAATAAAATAGCTTGAGGATTTGAATTTCAGTAGTAAAAAATCTCAGGGGAAACAAGACAAGCATCTCTTATTTTGGATTTTTGATTGAATCCTTTGGTGAAAGACAGTTTGTTCCAGTAGACCAATGGGTGTAATCAGTGAATGTGTCTGTGGTATCTACACCTTTTTGTTAATATGGTTGTAACCCAATTCATCCTCAGGTTCTTGTGACACAGCTGCAAGCATGCTGTATCTCAAACTAAAGGTCTGATTCTTATTTCTTTGCGAAACTTCAGGAATCGGATGCATTGCAGAAAATGGGGATGCAGGTGTTTTTTAAATGCCTTTTTGTGTTTCTGCATTTGTATGTACATTCAGTGGAACTTCAGCTCTGGGTTTTTCCATGAACTGATAGTGCCTTGGTATTTGTGTGGTGCTAGTAGGCACTTATACAGAAGACAGTACTTTGCAGACAGAAACAAGACTTTTTAATGCTGCTTGTATGTTACTAGAGCTGAGGAGTCTTCTCAGTTAGCTTCTGGTCTGGGCAACTGCGTTCCATCTAATTTATCATTAGGAATGCAGCTAGTAAATAGTAGAGCAGAACAGTGTAAGTAGTGTTTAATCTGAGGAATGGTTGTGATGATGGGTTTAATGCTTTTAGGTCAGTTTTCATTTGTAAATTACTGTGAGCTCAAAAGTGATTATAATTGAAGTTAATTCAGTCTAGCTGATCCTCACTCAGCTCAGAGGTTACTGCAGTTCCTCATCACCTAACGTTGTTGATCTGGAGAGTAGGTCTGGTGTCATAATGTTTTTGTCTAGAAAACCAGACGTGCCTGGAAGGCATCACAGAAGTTGCTTGGGGATTCGTTTGATGACCTTCTGAAAAATTAAGCTATTTAGAAACAATGCATGAGGCTTTTGAGGACTTCCTACACGCAACAAAGTTAATGCAAAGGGAAAAATCTTAATTGTGAATATGGCCTCCTGTTTAGTGATAACTTTGACCTTAGGTTTTCAGGAAGACTACGTGCGTTGCAGACTAAAACTTCAGTTGCATTAAAAAAAAAAAAAAGACAGCTTTGCTAATTTACTTTTCATACTTTGTACTTAGTTTTAAAATATAAATAATGTAAGATTTGATGTAATTTATGTTCTCCCTAAAGATTAATCTTTTAAATGAACTTACGTATTAACAAAACACAATCTGCATCTTAACTACTGTCGAAAGTTAGCCTGGAGATCTTTCCTAGATGGAAAGCTGTTTAGATTTTAGTATTGGAAAATACAGATGCATTTGGGGGCTGAACGTGTGCTCAAATGTACTTCTGCATAGACATAATTTACAATGGTGATGTTTCAGTTCAAAGCTTAACTTGCGGTAATGAGTAGGCAGCTGCACATCAGCTGTTTCACCTGGTCTTTGTAGACTTTAGAACAAAATACTACCAGTTTGTCCTCAGTAGCTCATTATGATCAAAAGGGGAAAGCAACTTCTTATACATGAAAACTTCAGTTTCTGGATGTAGCTGTAGCCATGAAGTGTTCAGTTGCTGATTTGACATTTATCCTTTAAAAAATACCACCACTACCCCCCAAATCACAACCAAACCAAACAGCAAAGAAACCCTCACCCAAAACCTGAGAGATACTAGAATTATTCTCGTTTTAAAGTGTTGGACATTCTGATTAAGAGATTTGACTAAGCAGGTGCCTGAAATCAGGAGTGGGAAAAACACCTAGGCTTCTAAGACCCGGGTTAGAATCATAAATGCTTGTTGTCTTTTCTGACTATCTGCAGTAAGATTAGTTCAGTCCACTACCTTAGATGTTGTTTAATATGCGATGTTTCAAAGGAAGGAGGGACAGTTCTTTCACATTTTGTGTGGGATGACTTGCCTGTCAGGGGAAGTTTCCTTTTAGTTCTGGCTGTAGTTGAAAACCTGGCTTAAGTGTTGAAAGGTTAAGTTGGAGGGACACAGGAGGGGACATGAAATAAAACAATTAATTGTTTACATACAAACCAATTTTTAATCAGTTCTTTTTGAACTTGCTTTTAGGTATTTTTCTGTCACTTCTCATTGTTCACCTCTCAAATACCATTAATCTCAGATTTAAACTGCTTCTGTTCCTCAGGTATTCATGTTGCTAGGCCCTGAACTGGTTTATTTCCTCTCTTCCACAATGCTCAGCAATGAATACAGTATTTTTATTAAAGATACATTACTGAAGTGTATAATGATTATATTTTGCATTGTGTGTTTTGGCCATCATGGATTTGTTTCAGATCTTGACTACTTCTGCATGTTGAGTAGAAGTCTTCAGCAGGCTGCATGCAATTATACCTGTGTCTTTGAACAGCAATTTTTAGACCTTTTGAGATCTAAATTAGTTTGCTTCTTTCGATATATGTTACTTTAGATTTTAGTACTATTTATTTTGCATCACTTGGATCACCCTTTTAAGGAGTTCTTAATTCTGTGATACTTCAGTCTTGACTTGGGATGGTTAAGTCCAAGCTGGTATAAGTGCTTTATTGTGTTCCTTGTATGTGCAAGGTAGCATCATCAGAAACATGCTCACTATTTTTGTGAGATCTTCATGACATGGCCTCTTGATTCTTTTATCACTTTCTTCACTGTTATGGAGGCATCAGGTACTTCTATTGGTGCCAAGAGCATGATTGAGTGAAATTCACAAGAAAATGTTTGTGAAGATCGCTTTGTAAATAAGGCTCAAGTTCCTTGGATCAAGTTTTTCTCTATAGGTGCAGTATATGTTTACAAGTGTTTTTTAAACTCTGCACCTGTAGTCATTTGAAAGTTACTTACTGAAACCATAACCATGTGTATACTTCTGTTGGGTCTTACTACCACTTGTAACATCTCACCCCAACAGCCTCCAAAATGTGTCAAAGTTAGATTGTTGCTGTGTTCTTTTTTAGTGAATGCTAGCTTGTTAGTTGAAAACTAGATGTTCTAAGGTTTGCAGTTTAGTAATGGCTTTGTTTCCATGGAAAAAATATTGAACTGAAGCTAACAAATAAGTTGTTAAATATATTTTAGGAATTTCGGTGGCTTTGTGGGGAGTGAATGAATTTACAGTATTACATTTATCAGATGTTCCAGTAAAAAACATGCTTTTGAAACCTGTGCGTGTTTTTCAGTGTTCTTTAAATTTTCTTTTTGGATAAGAATGTTTAGATGTTTAAGTCGCATTGGATAAAAACTTTAATGCTGCAGTGTGAGTCTTGCAGATAGCGGCGTAACTGCCAGTATGGTTGTGTTTGATTATGTGGCAATCTCAGCAGTCAACTGACACTCCTTTCCTTTGTTTGATGTGGCATGCAAAAGTTGATCTTTTAAACTGCTAAAATGCACACTGCTACCTGACACGGTTTTTATATTACTTTGACACTTTAAAAAAAATCTGAATGTTTGTACCAACATGAACTGTGTAGACAAATACTCTTAGGAAGTTTTAAATATCTTTTTATATATGAAGATTTTGATTTCAGCCCTTCATGATGGCTGCTGTTTTCCCATTATCAGTGATGGAAAGGAGAAACTGCAACAAGTTACACTGATTAGTTTGTTTTAAAAAAAAATAATCCTTGTTTAGGTTTTTCCAATTGGAATTTAAACTTCTGTATTACTTTTCTGATAATGAAAGATTGTTCTAAATAGAAATTGGTAGGTTTTCTGCTACACAATCTTGGCATCCAGAACAAAGGCCACATTGTGTGTTAATTACCCTATTTTTAGAACATGATCAGGGAGCTCGGATCAGTAGCAGAGACAAACATGCAGATATAATTCAGTCCTGATTTTAAATTGTAATTCTGTAGTTCGTTTCCTTCTCCTTATGGCGACTCTCTTTTTTTGCTGCAAGAGTAAACAGGGACTACCTAAAATTCAATAAAAATGCTACAAAAATAGAGGAGTTCAGTATTGACTGAATCTTCCATTTACTGATTTAAAAATCAGTTGAGGGAAGAGCTCTAAAAAGTGTTTCCACATCAATGAAAGCAAACTCTGCAGTTACTAGTAACTGAGTTAGTTCTATATATGATCACTCTGTTTTGTTTTGAAGAATTTAAATTTTTCCCATCGTGTAACTGGTGTTCTTATGCAAGTTGTAGACCACTTTAAAGTTGAAATGTGGAAAATCTGGGTTTTCATGCCATAACATGTATTGTACAGAGGCCTGCAAGCACTAGTGAAATAGTTGCATTGGCAAATAGCTGAAGTTGGTGTTTATACCTCAGGAATTACTAGGAAAAGCAAGATATACCACTTGAAGGGGAGAGAGCAGACAGTTTCAATTAATTGTGTTGTGTTGTTTGTTTCAGCATTATCATGATTTAGTGTTTTTATTCTCTATAGCCAGATTCTGAATTTTGCCATATTATCACAAGGTAAGATGTTGTAGCATACAGTTGCACAGTAACTTCAAACTTGCCTAACCCTATTCATGAGTTGCTACAAAAGGTACTTGCCTGTGGCAGCCTCCATCACTTGACCCTGTTGTTACTCATGCAACTGCAGGTCTAGCCCTGTACAAAGAAATACCTAGCACTTTTTTTTTTTTTTCAGACATTGCTGATGAAAAGAAGGGGGTATGCATATCGAAGAAAGAACCACGATAAGGTTTTCCAACAGCATTTGCCAGTTATATTGGCTTTAGCTGACTGGAAGATTGTTCAGCAGAGAAACTTGGTGTTCCCTTTATGAAGGGGATCTATTTCCCTTGTGGTGATGTGAGTGCTTCCTGTCTTGGTCAATTTAGCACTTGCATGTAGCTAAAAGTTCTGAGTATGTTTTGTGAAATGCCACTACTTAGCTGAATTTTTTAATCCTTCTCTGCTTGGTCCGGAAGACCTTACTCAAGCTTCTGCTAAAGATTCCCATATACCGCCATGCCAGTTAGTATTTCCGCTGTTGACCATGCGTGTCTTTTGGACATAGTGGGTGAGTTGGTGCTTGCACAATAAATTGCAGCAAAACAGAGGGATTTGAGTTACTGCAAGGGTCCAGTGGCACTTTCTTGTTGCTGTACTGAGGAATGTGGATTCCTTGCTTCCACTGACCATTAGCTCCTTAGTCTCTTTATCAGACCTCGATAGCCTTTTATATTAGTAGTATCTCATACACTTGTTTTCTGTCCTTGTATTTGGGCAGACAATCTTAATTATCTACTTGAGATTTGAAAATTTAAATAAGTCCATTTTTTGCTCTTCTACATTAACATTCAGAAATCTTGTTAACAGAAGGACTTTGAGGCACTAATAAAAGGAAATTCTCTGGAGACTTCAGTGTTTGATAATGTCTTTCATTGAATAGACGAGGTATCTTGATGTGCTGGCATAGGACTACTCTGCTCACTTAATTGAGATTAGTTTGGGTTGTGGGTTTTTTTTTTTTGGACCTTCAGCTTTCCTAAGAAGGCATATTTTTCCATAATATGAATGATATAATCTGTTTGTAACACGTTGCTTATCTGCCATGTTAATGATAGGTGCAGTATCCCCTTGTTTCAGGACTAATTACCATACTAATGATAGTAGATGTTTCATGAATTTGATCACACAATTAAAAAGGAAACACTTGGTCTGCTGCTTGATTCCCTTTTGAAATGGCATTTTTTAATCTGATATATGATTCAATTACTTTTTTTTGAAGAGGAGCTACATGCTCTCCTAGTTACTACTGAACTGTGTGATCCTTTCTTGTATAACAATTTTCCTGCCTGGTGGTTGGCACCATAGCTTCTACTAACAGTTGTGAAATGATTGGTATGGTTTTTTAGGTCTTAGTACCAAAAAAATTGAAGTGTGTAACTCTGTGCCATGTACTGTGCACTTTTTAAACAATTCACCCAGTTCTGACATTGATGTGAATGAAACTGCACTATGCAGAGCATTGGAGTTCTTTAAAGTCACAAATCTCTCTTAGTGGTTTTGAGCAAACAACCCCAAACAATTATTTTGAACAGCTACAGTTGAAGAGCATCTTTTGATGGGCCTACACTACTATTTTAATTTGTTTTCTTTTTTGATGCTGATTATGTAAAGAAAAATGTTACAAGTTGCCCTCCTGGAACACTAGGCAAGAACATCAGTTTGAAGTAACTTTCAGTGAATATATTGCTCTCAAGTTTCCCAGTCTGTAGTGAGAGCTGAACTTGGCTGGTATGATGTCATTTGTCTGGCACCTTTGGTTTCTGCATGCATTGCAAATAGCTTACAGGACTTAATCCTGATATTTTTTTTATACAACTAGCTGTCCTCCAGCTGGATCTCTCTTTTCTTCACTGACATCTGACTTAGTCCACTTAGTTTATTATCTTAAATTGCAGCTTCTTAATCCCACCTAGGGCTCATTTGGTTTAGCTATTTTCTGCTAATGTATTGCTCTTAGTTGCCCAAGGCTTCCCAGAGACATAAAGAGGCTGATATGCTATTCTATGGACAGGCTGACTTATTTGCAGTGCTCTGAATTATTGACTACTAAGGAAATTAGTTTGGACAAAAGGGTAGATTTCTTTTAAAGATGTGAGTAAACAAGGCTTGGCTGTAGCTTGGGTCCAATATCCTCCAAAAGCCCATTTGTGTCCCTTGAACTACTTGAGAAATTTCTTCTACTTGCTATTGCAAGCTAATTGTGTGAGCAGTTTCCCTAGAGGAGGGGAAATGCTGTTTCCTGAAAGGGAGGGAGTGGGTACCCTGTGTGGTATGGTATCCACAGAGATGCCGAACAGCTGAGATCTGTTGGTGGCCTGCCAGCCTTAGGGCTTGTGCAAAAAAAAAAAAAAAAAAAAAAAAAAAAAAAAGCTGTTGTTTTGCTGGAGGAACTGTGTCTCAGGAATGTCTTGCCTCCTCGGCTGACTCCTAAGTCACCTCGCTGTGACCTGTCTTCCTGAGGCTGAGTGGATGTCAGGGTAATCTAATACTGTCACGCTTACTCGGGATGCTTAAAGCTGACCTTCAAAAAGGAAAGGCTTCTCACCAGAGCGTTTGTGTCCTAGCTGTAATGTGGCTGGTGTTGCTGTGCAAACTCAGACTGGTTTCTGTGTGGATAAAGGCAGACTGGGGAAAAAAGGAAAGTCTGTGAAGGGCTGAATATTTACAGTTTGTGTTTCTGTCTTCACTTGAGCAAAATTAGTTAGTGAAGAAACAATAACCCCTGAAAACTGAAAGCTTACTAATGGGTAACTTGAGGATGAACACATGGCAATATCATTATTAGTTTCTGCATGTATCAAATTAATCCATCTTGCTTTTTAACAAATGTAAAGAGGTGAAGAGTCCTTTAAACATCATGAAAATAGCAAATTTTCATACTGTTTTGAGTAGACTTAAGTTTTTAAGGGAGTTCTGCTAATTTTTAGTAGTTCTGCATGATGCACTCAAAACTGCGGCTAAGCTTGTGCTGGATTAACAGTCTCCTAACCTTTCTGTTTCGAAAAAGAACATGTTTCTTGTGATGGCAGGGAGGCTTGTGGTCTAGCTTAAGCTACCTGTATGAAAGAGGTTTTAAACTTCAGCCTCTAGAGAACTTTCACTGTAGCTTGCTTTTCTGTGCTTTTGCTTCCTTTTTGTAGTATGAACTTCCTATGCTTCTCTTTAAAGCCCTGCAAAGATAAGATAACTATTTCTTTTCCTCTGTTTATTTTTACAGTGAGCAGCAAAACATTGTAAGTGAAGCCTCTGGGCACCTCTGTATTTGACCATAATGCAATGCTACTGGCTGTAGCTGTTTGTAAGTAACAGGGAAATAAAATATTTTGTGAGTAAGGAGGTTATTTGCCTGCTGGCTTTTGAACAGGGGAGGAGGCTACCCTTTATTGGTACACATAAGCCTTTTCTTGCAGCCAGGCCTAGATTTTCAGTAGTATCTCAGTCCAAAGCAATCACCTAGACACTGAGACTTGAAGTAACACACCAGCTGTAGCCAGGTTTGTTGTAATGCTGCACTGACAACTGGTATCTCCCAGGGACTACTTTGAGTGATACCAGTGAATGCTTCTTGCTGCTCATGTGCCAAGGAGCAGCTGCTGTTCACAATCCTAAACGCACCTATGAAACAAACTGGGAAGGATGGCTGCATCTTTCTTGTGGAAAGCTGAGTGGTATGAGTACTATATACAAATATTTAGTTTTGGGGAGATACTGCAAAATAAATACTGCAGTGATGTATTTTAGTGTTACTGATTGTGGTACATACTGTATCTGAAGCTCTGGATACGAGACTGGGGCTTTCTATTGCATTGTGCAAAAATAGTGGAGGCTGTTTGCTCTTAATGCATTTTCTTAGTGCTTTTCTGCCTCTACATTGTAGGTTTTTTTTTTTTACCAGTAGAACTGTGTTGCAGAGAAGCTTATGGTTAAGTAAATGACAATAAACTAAATGTGATGCAACTATATATCCATGCTAGTGGGTTGCGCAGATTAGTCTAAATGTCTGCCAACGTAGTTCTGTTGGCATAGTGCCTTGTAGCCTCCTCATAGAAGCACTGTTGTCTCGAGCTGGCAGATGACAGTGTCATGACAAACAGTAGTATCTCCTCAGTTTGCAGAAGAACTCTTCCAACTGCAAATGTTCTGATACTGAGTTGTGTAAAAAGTGGAGGGAAGATCAAAGCATGAGACATGAAAAAGACTGATGCAAGGAGAATAGGAAAAATGGGATGAGGCAAATAGGAACACACTGGAGGGAGGCTCTGAAGTTGACAGCTGCTTGATACAGTCTTATTTTAATTTCCCCCAAAAAATCTTTAAAGAGTGTTATTCAAAGTCTTTGAGTAAACTGGGCCATAGTTGGAAAACATACAGTGCTTGCATGGACTGTTTAAAAGCCAGGAAGCAGAGGGTGAGTAACTGCCCCTTCCTTGCAATGAGGAGAGAGGCAGGCAGATGCTGGACTTCCACAGGGTGCTGTAATGAGATGAATGCCTTCAGCATAGTCATAAGTGATCTTGGAAAGAGGGGTGAACAGTGAAAGGCCGAAGGTTGCTGGTGACAAGTAGTTGTTCAGAATGGTGAAAACAAGGGCCCACTGAGGAACTCAAGAACAGAGATTGCTGGTGAAACTTTCTCTGCCATGCTATTGCCCAGTGTAGGAAAATCTGACTTAGTTATGCTCTCTGAGCTGAATGCTGCAACTCAGAAACAGGATTTTAGCACTTTGATACTTGAGTGATAATATCAGCTTACCTGTATGGTTTCAGGGAAGATGAGGACTAGTTTATGAAATAAAAATTTATTATGACATTGTCAAATGCCTGTACTTCCTGAGTCAGCTTTTTTTTTTTTCTGAATGTGATTGAAAGCTAGAAGAGTTTCTGGAGGAATTCTTGCCATGTCGTTGCTTTTTTTTAAAAGTATCTTCTAATGGCCAGTGTTGGAGGTGGGATGGGTACTTCTCAAAGTTTTTAGGCATGACTTGGTCATAGCCAATCTCATGTCCTCATTTAGAAAAAAATGTTCAAATGAACTATAGAAGTTGGTCTCTTTCAGCAAACCTGTATTTGAGGTGTTTCAGCTACCGTTCCATCTAGCCCACTGGCTTGGTGAGACCACAGCATTTGTGTTGTCGCTGGTCACGCTTTTGTTGAAAGAACTGCCTCTAGTTTTATGGAAAGTGAAGCTGTGTATTTGGTGGGGAGAATGGAGAGAGGAAATGTTGATCTTTGCAAGGAGCAATAATAGTTTGTGAAAGTGATTGTCACATTTGCATAAAAATGAGTGAAAGGCAGGTGAACTGTGCATCTCATGTTCTTTTGCACAGTGATTCTACCAGTCTCCCTGAAAAGGTCCTACATGAAGAACAAGTTAAGAGGACATGTGTAAGGAAAAAGTTGTGTATTTTGCATGGATAAAATCTTTTGCAAATCAGGAATATATTATGTTGCTCAAGAAACACCTCACGTTTAGACGTCTCTCTATAATTGTAGTATGTTTTCAGTTTCTGTAGGTCTTCAGTCCATGCCATCTTTTGAGAATGGTATCCAAAGGAGAGTCTTTGGAATTGTTATAAAGGCAGCTTGCCACTGTGTGTAAACTTGAAGTCACAAGACAAGCAAATGTGTCTGAATTTCAAGAAGCTTGAAATGAGTCAAAAATGTTACTGGAACTCCTTGATTTCTTACTGAATTGTTAGATGTCCTTTGGTTTACAGTAGTGCTGCCATTCTATTTGATAGCAAATACCGTACTATTTTTCTGAAATAGATGGACAAGTAGTTGGTTCTCTAATTTTTCAGCATACTAGGGAATGGAACATTTTTGACTACGTGCAGTCCCCTAAATACTTCATTAGCACTGTGAAGTTGTGGTCCTAAATGAAGACATCAGCTATTTCCTTCAGATGTAATTCTTGGGAAGTAGTTAATGACACCAGAAAATATGTTTTGATCATATTTATGTAGAATGGCGGTGTTAAATTCTGAAGTTTAGATTCTAATATATCTCTTCATATTGACTGTTAATGTTCTGATCTTACTGGGATTGTGCTCTTGTGTTAAACGCTTTGGACAGATGAAATGCAATTTTTTTTTTTCCTGGAACACACACCTCCAACACTTTGACTAAAATTCTCTTTGGAATGCATTATAAGGAGTTGAATTTCCTGAAGGAAACTTGAATTTGTTTAGCTTACTGGATAGCAGCTAAAATGGGGACTCTAAAGCAGTGGTTTCCATGCTTCCTGGGTCATTGAATTATTCTTGGTACTTGGTGTCTCCTGAACCATTGGACCTAAGATGGCAGTAATGAGACAGTGTTTTCTTGTGTGTGGTATTGTCTCTGACTTCAGGCTACTTGAAACATCTTTTTAGAGACTAGACACCCAAGTACTGTTTTGCTGGTGGAAAATATTATTCATCTTGTAATACATTTGAGAACATAGGTGCTTCACGGTATGCAAGATTTGCAGTAGTCGCAATGTATAATGTTTGTAGTAGCTGTCTGGAATGTGTTTTTGATGGTACCGAGATACTTAATTAAGAAAATTCTGATCATTCAGGACATGGAAATTAGTCATATTAAATAGCTTGGCATCTGGCATCATTTTTTTTTTTAAATGTTGTGATTCTGTGGTTATTCTGAGGAACTACTTGGATTGGGTTTGTAAAGTTGGGATTAAAAGTAAATCCACAAAAAGGTGTCTTCAGTATTAAAACAAACTGATTTAGCTATAAGTATCCTCTGTCTGCAACTACATGCTGGAAATGAGTAAACAGTTACCAAAAGGGTTCTAGCACCCGTTTTGCTTCAGTTTTTCTCAGGTTGTATTTTGCTTTTATACTTAGACAGGACTAGTTTTCAATCTGTGATATTAATACAGTCCTATGATACAAAACACCACATGGCATTTTGCTGCTATTTAATTTTATGTAAGTAAATCAATTGGTTCTAAACCAGAACAAAGCTTTTCAGTATTTCTGTATGCTTTACAATGAGAGCTCAAAAAGCACATGGGAGATATGCCAGTCTTCAGACTATAATATGTATTTATCCTATGTCTTAAAGCTAACATGGTTTGTTTCTTTCCTTTTTAGTATTATGGTACTTGCCTGTAGACCTTGTAAGTGAAGTCTAGTGCTTCTGTTCTTACATTTTTGTTTTTTTCCTCTAGGGTTTGAAATCCAGGAGAATGGCAGACATAGACAAGTAAGTAAAATCTGTAGGTTACTGAGGATCTGACTGTGTCCTATGCTGTACTTCAGATGGCTGTGATCTCCAGACACTTGCTAGACAGGGTCTAGGTAGTGATTTTGGCACTGTGGCAGGATGTGAGGTTTATAGCATGTGGGAGAAAAGCTTGAGTTGCTCCTGCCAAATGGGTTTGGGATACTAATTGTAAGTAAATCTAAAACTGGGACAAGACAGCACTCAACTTACTATGTTAGTTGGAATTCTGGAGGGGAAAAACTGATAGTACTGCCCATTAGTATTGTTTCACTGTATGTAGTGGTTATTTTTCTTTACTTTGAATGCTCATATTTTGTGGCATTCAAAGTATAGTTTAGGTGAACCTACCCTCAGTTCTCAAGGCCTGCACATCTTAAAGAGGTTGTGTAGAGCAGAAGGAGGTTGAAAGAAACCTTTTGTAAAAAGGAATCTTCAGAATTCTGGCAAGCTGCTAGTTCTTCAAGCTGTTATGAGATTCTCACATGTGAAACTTGAATCTGTGAAGACAAATTTGGCTTTGTTTGGCTATTCAGACTTATAGTTTGTCATAGATCAAAACTGATGCAATAGTTTGTTTCTACCCACGTGACCTCTAATTTGAGCTCTTTAAGCTCATTATAGTATTTTATAAAAAACTTCTTGATCCTGTTATTGAATATTCCTAATAGCAAAGAACAGTCTGAACTTGATCAACAAGATATGGAAGATGTTGAAGAGGTAGAAGAAGAAGAAACTGGTGAAGATGCCAACAGCAAAGGTAACGTTGTAAACAAGAGTTTCTAAGCAGCTGCACGTGTGGTTTCTAATGTGTTAAAAAAGGGTTTTACTGCTTAAAATAATAGGAAATGGCAAAGCATAACTGCTGTTGCATGACTGTATTTAAATTCTGAAGCAAGGACTTTTTTTTTTTCCAGTTGTGTGGTGGTTTTTGGGTTTATTTGTTTTTTTTTTTTTTTAATAGTTGTCTGCAGTCACTCAGTCATGGTTAGTACCAGTTCAGGCAGCACCGGCCCCCTGTAAGGATGTGTAATTGGAAAAGAAAGGATTATTGTGGATGTGTGACTAGATTGTTTCAAAACTAACAACAGCTAAAAGCTTTTAAAATGTGAAGCTTTGGGTAGAAAAAAAAATCAGGTACATATGTGTGTGTATCTCTTATTTTTTGATCAGTTGCTTAGTAATTTGCTGCTGAGTTGTTTGTGAACAGAACAAAAATCATGCTTAGTGTTACCACTCTTATAATCAATAAATCCTTCTTTTTTTTTTCCCCTCCACAAAAAAAACCAAATATGTATCAGAATACTTGCTTTCTCTGTGCTGAACAGTCTTACTTATGCTTTGTAGTTAAAGGCTGGGGGCACAGATAGAATCTGAAGAGCAAGTAGCCAAAAGAGAAATAACTGATAATCTCTGCAATAAAATGATTTAGACTGCTGATAGTGCCACATTATGTGGTTACTTGAACAGAATAATAACACTAAAGAGAAGTAGGATAACTTTGCTCAGGGTGATGTTAGAGGCTTTACTAGATCTATTGGAAAAAGTATTTTCAAAACTGGAATGCAAAATTCTGGGGAACACACTGGTCAGCTGAAGAATAGATTACAATAAGTAAATGGTTAGCATTCAGGTGTCCCAAAGGAACCTTGAGATTAATAATGTGTATTTTTAGTGATTAATCCCAGCTATTGTAGATGAGGATCTGAGGGGGAAATTATACTGTAGGAATCTTGGAGGGAAATTGGATTTTATAAGTCAGAAACACGTTTCAGTAGTAGGGAAACTTGACACAGTGTTAAGCAGTTCTTTTACATATGTAATTCTTGCTTATCTAGTTTTCTAGTATTTTTTTCATGCACAATTTTTCCTTAGGTTTTGCTGATTTACTTTTTTAAATCTAGGTAATTAAATTTTTAAATATGTCAGAGGTCCTTCTGTGGACACCAAGTAAAGCACTCATGCTTTTAGAAGAAAGCTCTTTGAAGAAATAGCGTTCATGGATCCAAGAACTTGCAAAACAGAATATGTGGTCGGATTTCAGTTTGAGGAGATGTGGCTGTTGGCATTGGCATACCATGTGTGTGATGTGTATACTGATGTGGTATTAAAAAGTAACTGGCAACATACTCAAATGGCAAGATTGAGTAGGTTTTCAAGTGTATAGGAAAGGCTAATGAATAGGACCAGAGAAAACTAGATACTTTGACAAGAGGAGTGGTGTTGACTAATGTGAGGTAGTACCTTTAAGAAGTAATTGCAACTTCTACTGCTAAAATATAAACTGATTGCAATGATTATGGAGAAACAAGACTTTTTTGGATGTTGCTTGGAACATAACTTTTCAGCATGTAATTTCAGTGCTAGGACATAAAAGTGGAAGAGAATATTCACATGTGGTTACTGCAGTGAAGGCCATGGAAATTAAAAATGGTATGCCATTTCCAAAAGCTTTGTGTATCAAGAAGGATTCAAAAGCTTCACTCTAATTTGAAGGTGTCAGAAGAATGCTATATAAACCTAGTATCTCATAAGGAATACAAAGTACTTGTTTGCCTGTCTGCATATGTTTAGGATAGGGGGTGGAAAGCAAAACAGCGTGATAAAAACTGATCATAAATTCTTACTAAAAACATGAAGTTGTGAAATTCATTTCTGCAGGTTGAGGCACAGATTTTGAGGAGAAGTAAGAAGGTTGATGTTAATATGGATAATGAGAACACTTAGGCTAGGAATTTGTGTGGTTTTTAAATGTACTTCTATGTTGTAGTTTAAAACAGGTTTCCCATTTGGACAAAGTGCTTTCTAAAGATGGTGTAGATGATAGACTTCAAGGACCTAGTACTGATATTCTGTAGTCAATAATGTCAGACTATTCCGAATGATTTATTCTTTTGCAGGAAAAATGAGGTAAATGTAGATTTGTAAAGCAGTTTTAAATCCAAGTCTGAAACTCTCTTGTTTCTTTCCATTTACCTAAAATTGAATGAAAATCCCATTTCCAATTTTTATTCACCTCTTAAAGTAAAAGCGCAAATTCTTCTACGTTGCCTTTCCTTAATGACTTCAAAATAAAAGCAGTCAAGGCAAAACTGCTGCTTTTAGGGGCATCATATAAAACCTTCCCTTTTAACAGAAGAACTCAGCTTGCTGAATAGTGCTCACTTTAATCCAGGTGCTGTGTCCATGTTCAGAATAGGATGGCTTTGATCCATGCTTCCAAAATGGAGAGGTGTTTGAAATACTTCTTTGCCTATGTTTCTATTTACAAGTGTATGTATACTAAACTTACTGCTCTTTTGTAGTATTTAAGTAACTTTTCTTTCAAGATTAGTCCAAAAGATGCACTTTGTACTTATGTAATTTTCTTCTTAAATTTAGCTCGGCAGCTGACTGTGCAGATGATGCAGAATCCTCAGATTCTTGCAGCCCTTCAGGAGAGACTTGATGGTCTGGTAGGAACATCTACAGGATATATAGAAAGGTATGGTATTTGTTCAGTATGAACAGAGTGGTATAAATGGTTCTTTTGCTTTCTGAACAGTATTAACCACTGTGCTGCCCAGATAGCAGGAAAACTAATATAGTCTGTCTGTAGCACATCTCAGAATTGAAGAGTTTTTATCTGGGCTTTTATGAAGAAAAGAATGCTAAAGTATTTTCAGTGGCTGACCCTGTCCCCTGCAGTTACAGTATAGCACACTTTCAGAAGATACTTTCCTGCTACTTGGAATGTCTTTTGTAGCTTTGCCTTAATCATGAAACATCAGTTATCTTAAGCATGGACAAATACTTAGAGACCTCCTGTTTCTAATATAGTCATTTTTTGGTTAGAGCATAGTAATCAGTAGCTAATAAAATTAGGAATGTTGTATTTGTACTTCATGTGGTTGCCTTATGTATCAAAACTTGCAACAATATCTTGCTAAAATTTTCTTTACTTGATCTACATTAACAGATAGAATTTTCTGGCTCTCATGTAATTTCTGGTTGTGTACGAACGTTTCACCACATCCACAAGAATTGTAAAGCATACAACTGTCTTGCTGTGATAGGATCCTACATTGCTATTGACGTGAACTGGGGCAGCTACTGAGTAACAGGCGCTGCTGCTGCTACTCCTACTCATACCACTTTCCTGTTAACAGATGATAGCATGGAAGAAAAGCCCATTTAACTAGCAGCCTTCCCTAATAAATACTGGCCCAAGAAAGAGCATGAAGGCAGAGGGTACCCAGATTCTTTCTCTTCTAGATACTGTACACTACAGGCATTCTATACCCAATATTTTTCTTCCAGTTTTCAACAGATATTAATTAATCTCTACTAATCTTTCAGGTCCTTGATCTAAGAAGTGAGCGAAAGTGGTAACATTGATTTACAGGGCATTCTTCTAGTCAGCTGCTCTCTAAGATACTGTACCATTTCTTCATCAATTTCAAGTACAGTAGTGCATTCTTGATCACAAAAGCATTGCAACTTTGCCATTGTACCAAATGCTTACCTAACTTGCAGTATGAAAATAACTGGAAAATGTAACTTGAGTGTGCACTTCCTCAACATATGCATGCTGACTTAACCATATTTCACAGGTGCCTCTTACACATCTTCCCAAGTATTATTTTGAGCTTATTTATCTACAGAGTCTAGACACTGAGATGGCACAGAAGTCAGTAGGAATCTGGGATTATGTGGGCCTGCTATGTGAGCTGTTAAGGAACTAGGTGCATAAGGTGGTAGGAAAGTAAAGAGGTTCCAGGAAAGCATCTGTCTGCTCAGGCTTAGAATCTGCTAATTGCTTGGGAGCTATCCAATAACTTACCTCTTCACCTGTGTCTGGCCACAATAATTTTAATGAAACTTACCTTCATAGAGTAGAATTTCCCTCAACTGCTTGCAGGAGGTTGTGTTCTTGTGTAATCATAACTTTTGCTAAGGGCTTGTATTCTGAGCAACAGGTTTTACTTGCCATTGTTGTACTTGTGCAGTCCAGTTCAGATATCTTGGTCTGCTTCTCCATTTTGGATTTACTTTGTAAGAGATGTTTCTTTCATGAAACTACCTTTCTTTTTTTAAATATACAGAGTTTATAAAGGTAGTGGATGTACAAATTGTGAAATTTGGACTAGTTGGCATGGACTGTAATGAAGTGTAGCTTTGACACGTGCAAAAGATTCTAGATTTTCTAATAAAGGGGTTAAAATCTTTACTCTGACATACCAGAGTTGGACATGTTGCATGTATGGCACTCCTCTTAGAAATTTCATAGTGCTTTATATGCAATTGCTAGGACCAGTACTCTTAAGTCTAGATATATGCATGTGGCATTAAGTGGGCAATTGTATGATTTATTTGTGTGGTCATACTAATTTTCTTCCTTAATGCTTTTTTCTTGAACTAACTGAACTTGCTACTTAGGTTGCTGTTAGTTCTGATATTGTACTTGAAGATAAAATTACAGCAAATGATTAACTTGACTTCAACTCCTGGAAAAATGTCAGAGTAACAAGAATGTTATCAACCCTTTATGAGCATACATGACTAAATTTAAGTGGTTTTGATAGTTTGTGTAGTAGATGTACTTTTGCCCAAATTGGAAGGTTAAGGGAAATGTTGATTTAATGGTGATATGCATATTATCTTAGCAACCAGAAGTAGTATATTCATGTTGAGCATAAAGCTGTCAAGGAGAAGGGTTCTGTCTGCATTTTAAAGTGAACAAGGATGTTGGAACATGTACTTGTCCTACCTAATAGAAGTAAGATAGCTTTAGTAATTAATATGAACCTTCAGTGTTCAACTAAGCTAATGCATTCTTGGCTACTTTGTCTAACCTGAAGCTGGTCCTAACAGTTAAAAGTAGTTGTGTACTACTGTGTTCTAAATAACGTGGCACAACTGCTTAAATAAAATAAATAGGGGAAGTTAACGTAGTAATCTTCTGTGGCCATATGCTGGGGTTTGGGCCACCTCACAGGCGATGGAGGCAGTCAGCAATCTGCCCCATGAATCTCACCAGTAGCTTTGATGTAGATGACTTTCTGTCCTAACTGTAGGTCTGTGTTAGTGTAGTTTACTAAAGTGAAACTAGTATTAAAGAGTTGTAGCTGACAGGTAGTTGTAACGAGGATTACATTATTTGCTTTCCTTTTGCACATGTGTAATACAGTGGCTCATTTAGCAAAACAGTTCCGGCTCACTTTGGGAGTGACAGTTAATATGTTAGAAGACAGTAGTACCAGCTGCTTTCCTCAGTGAAACAAAAATGTGAATTTTGAAGATTAACTTCCTTAGCTAAGAATAACTCAATTGTCTTGAACTTTCTTTCATAAAACCAAGTCAATTAGTGATAAGACCTTAATTTCTTAATTATGCTCAATCGTATGATTTCCTATGCCGTTCATTAATAACATAAAACTTGTTTTTAGTATGAAGTTTTATTGTGCAAGTTTGTCTCATGATCGACCCAGGTGTTTGGAATTCTCTGGTTCTGACTGAGGTAAGCCTCGGTTTAAGAGCCTGTGCTAACAGTTTCAATCCACATGGTGCAGTGGGTCATAGTTTTGATTTGTACAGCTTTATAAAGCTTAAAATAGAGTGTAAAATCTGTTTTGATGCAAGTTGGTTAACTTGCAAGGGGACTGGTTAAGGTAGGGGTCAGTATGTGCTTAGAATGCAGTGTTAGTAACAGTTCTGTCACTGAATTTTTCAGCTTGCCTAAAGTTGTTAAAAGACGTGTGAATGCTCTCAAGAACCTTCAAGTTCAGTGTGCACAGATAGAAGCAAAGTTCTATGAGGAAGTTCATGAACTGGAAAGAAAGTATGCTGCTCTCTATCAGCCCTTATTTGACAAGGTATTTTAATGCTAATCTGATTTGTACTTATCAGCTTTAGCTAAAACACAAGGGAATATACACTGAAAGTTTACGCATGTTCTGAAGTACTTTGGTCTCATATGTGCCCATTCAATTCAGTTGATAATTTTACTATCCATTTTAATATCAACTAAGATTAAGGGGGAGAAAAGTTCAGTCTGTTCCATGGTTACCAAACTCACTTCAATAATACCAGCCCTCATCTTGTTAGTTGAGCAGATGTCAGATGATATGGTAACCTTTCTGGTTACCTTTGGTGCTTATTTTAGTGTGTTGAAAAGCTTGTAACTGTTCAGTTCCCTTCTAGGGCTAGAAGAAAAAGTTTTGATAAATAGTTAATGTATTACTAATTGTGTAACTTTAGGATTAGGAAGTTATTGGTTGGGGCATTGCTGGTTGCAATGACTAGGAAATGTGAAAATATTCTTGGTTTAATCTTCCAGCGAAGTGAAATCATCAATGCAATTTATGAACCTACAGAGGAAGAATGTGAATGGAAAGCAGATGCTGAAGAAGAAATTTCAGTGAGTATCTTAATCAGCTCTCATCACTATCTCAAGCTTTAGCATGAAACAAGATTCAATACAGTAACCAAAGTTTAAAAAAAAAATTGGGTACCTAATGATTACTTGCTTATAACAACAATAATAATTCTTAATGATTGCTTAAAGCATGCACATGAACCTTAATCTGTACTGGTATCAACTTAAAAATGTTAACAAACCTTGTGGACACTCTTTCAAAATGAAGAAAAACTAACATTTATATTCTATCAAGGAGGAAATGAAAGAGAAAGCCAAGCTTGAAGAGGAAAAAAAAGATGAAGAAAAAGAAGACCCTAAAGGAATTCCTGAGTTTTGGCTGACAGTATTCAAGAATGTGGATTTGCTCAGTGATATGGTTCAGGTAGGTGATGGTCCAGGCTTGTTTAAAGTTGTGTTAGTACTTAATCCAAGTGTCTTTAAGAAAGGGGTAGCAACAGTACATTACTTGATGTGTCTGGAGAGCGAAAATGGAACAAGCACTTGGATGTCATCTCTGGTACTTTACTCAACTGAGAGCACAGAGCACTCTGAAATACCTCCGTCCTGTGTTTTTTGTTGAACTTATTTTATCTTACTAATACACTTTATGTGCTTATAGCAGCATGTGTATGAGATGCATACTAGCTACCGCTGAAAATTGTACTTGGTGTTTGCACAGATTTAGATTGTGTACTGCAGTGGAAACCTTCTACAGCCATTGTTGCCATCTGCTGGTCACATTCGTGAAAATGTTTCAGTGCTGTAACAAGGTTCTTGTCCTATGTAAAACTCGTTCTAAATATGGCATTTTGTCTCTGCAGGGTCTTAAATCTGTGTACAATTTAATGTTATGAAAATTGAATAAACTGTGTTTTCTTTACAGGAACATGATGAACCTATCCTGAAACACTTAAAAGATATAAAAGTGAAATTTTCAGAAGTTGGACAGCCTATGGTTAGTTTAACCTATTAAACAAGATTACTTCTGTGTTATCTTCAGACTTATTTGTATATTAATAACATGGTCTGTGATAGCCAATTGTCTTACGGCAATCATGAGAAATACGCAGCTGCTTCTAGTCTTCTGAAAAACAGTACGAGGACTAGTACTAGTCTTGCAGTACCATGTGAATGAATTTCTACTTAATTTAACCTTCAAATTCTGACAAGTTAATAACTTGGGCTTAATATCTGATGACTCAGTTTCACCTTTACATTTTGATACCTTCAGGTACTTTTTGTATAACTGTTATAACAGGATATAATTTCCTTGCCAGAAATCAGATAGCTTGCTATGTTTTAATATTTTAAATTTAGTTCTCTCTATACGTTAGCACCAGGAAAGCAGTACACTGGGAGATCTTGTGTCATTACTGCAAGCAGTATATTAACTAAAAAGCACAAGATCAACATGGTAAATGAAGACATCTGAAGGTTTAATGTACAACTTGGGCAGCAAATTCTAGAACAAGTTGCGTATGTGCACCTTTTCAATATTGGAGGAGATGGATATATTCCATTGCATGTGTATTTTTGGTTTTGGATTTTAAGTATGTAGAAGTTAAAGGTATGCTTTGCTAAATTGCTAAAGTTGTTGCTCTGCAATTCTTTTTAAGAGTTTCACACTAGAATTTCATTTTGAACCAAATGACTACTTCACAAATGAAGTATTGACAAAGACGTATAGAATGAGGTCAGAGCCAGATGATTCTGATCCCTTCTCCTTTGATGGACCAGAAATCATGGGTTGTACAGGGTAAGTGCCAATAAATAACTTCAAGGCAATGTAACAGTTTCTTCCTTAGCACTATCCAACTGTAGACTTACAGCATCTTGCGAAGGTACTGGAAAAGATACTGCTACCTAATAAACCACTGGGTTCAACTTGAGTTTTTTAGTGATTTTTCAGTAACTTCAATACAATATATAAAACTATATATTTTATATTATATAACTTATAAGCATATATTATATATGCACATAAATAAAAAAATCTAATCAGTATTTATCTAGAAATACTGTTCTGCCATCACTAAGGCTGAATTGGAAGGTGGATTGTGTTATCTTTTTGTAGGCCTTGATAGCTTTTTTCAAAATTTATTTGATCACTTCTTTTAATCTTTTTATATTTCTGACATGCAGCATTTTGGGAAGTCTGTTCCAGTTTTACTTCCTATATTGCAGTTGTCCAGTTTGTTTTATAAGTGTTGAATGTTTACCTCTAAGTGTCTTTCAGTTGATCTAATTGAGAAATGGATAACAGTCGTCTCCTATTAACTCCAGGTTTCTCATGGTTTTAAAGAGCTGTCACACTCCTTTCTCAGTGATGTCTTTTGTTTTAAATTAGCTGTTATTCCTCACACTAAATAATCTCTTTATTCTGTATGTGTCTCTCTTCTTGTAAACAGAAGGACGGGAGAAACCAGAGTTGTATGTAATTAACCTACGGGTAGATCAGGGCTCTATGCATCATGGCCTGTTCAGTTGCTTTCGTGTTAATGTCTCTTTAATGTTCTGACTGCTCTTCTGAATGATAACAACTAATTTAGAGCCTATCACTGCATAGTCAGGGTTGGTTTTACCCATATATTAATCTGCAGTTACTGATACTGACTTCTATTTACCACTTCATTTCTCAGTCACTTAATGTAATATATTTCTGCAGATGTCCTGTAAGGTTTAGTCTTAAGTGCTTGAGTAGCTTTGATCAAACTGTTTTGTCTTTCTCAGTTTGGGCTGTTTTTGAAAAGCATAAATCCTGGCAGAGATCACTGTAACATGACACTCTGCTTCTGTGAAGATCATTTATTCCTAGCCCTTGTTTTGTGTTTTAACTAAGAGTTTCTGCTTATCCCAAAGCAACTCACCCCCTTCCTTTGAGTCTTTAAAGGAATCTAATCAGAAACTTCTGCAAATGTGAACAGTCTTATTGATACCACTTCTCCATTTAATGTCCCCAGAATTCTTTGTGAGTATGAGACAAGCCTGTGGGAGTGATTTTGCTCTGTAAACAGGACAGAGTTTAGGGAAAAAAAAAACAAAAAACAAACAAACAAACAAAAAAAAAAAAACAAAAAAAAACCCAAAACCGAACAAACAAAAAAACCCCAACAAAACCCCACTGAACAAAAACCCAAAACAAACAAAACAAAAGAAGGCAAAAAGTCCACAAACAACTTAAAAACCATCCAAAATCTACACACCTGTTTGATGTATTATTTTAAAGACTTACTGATTACATTGTGTGGTAAAGCATGGCATATTACTAACATGACCAAATATGACATTACTTTATAATGGATAGGTAGCTCTAAAAATGGTGTGATGCTATTCTTTGATAGGAAACTAGGTAGAACTTGGTAGCTATTGAAAATTGGCAATTATTTCAGAGATTGAGTGGGGAAGGAGAAAGTTTTGGATGAAAACACTTCAATCCTAAAATGAACCTGTTACTCTCGTTCTCAATGTATAAACTAATGAAAAGATAGCACTGAATAAGTACTACCTTAATATTTTATCACGACTGCAATGAATACAGTGAATATAGTCTCAGTAAATACCTGTGGAATACAAGTGGAATGGTATTAAGCTGCAGCTGGTTGGGTTTTTTTGTTTCTTTCCTCTTCAGTTGCCAAATAGACTGGAAAAAAGGAAAGAATGTTACTTTGAAAACCATTAAGAAGAAGCAGAAGCATAAGGGTCGTGGAACAGTTAGAACAGTGACAAAAACTGTTTCCAATGACTCATTCTTCAACTTTTTTAGTCCTCCTGAAGGTAAACTGAACATTAGTTTATCTGCATTAACTTTAAATGTAGTATGTACTTCACTTACTTGTTTCTTCTCTTTTTTTTTTTTTTTTCCTACAGTTCCTGAAAGTGGAGACCTGGTAAGTTGGCTTATTTAAAATATGGAGGTGGAAGGGAAACACCAGTAGAAGAATTCATGCTTTTATATACAAAGTGTTTGCTGAAATTGTTTAGGAATTTGTTAAACAGCTTCAGCTTTAACTGTTTCTGTATTTAACTGAGAATAACTGAGAATACTTGTGATGAATAGTATCTATTTGAGTTTTCTTTATTAGAAGGAGTATTTGTTGTTGGATGGTAGAGTTCGGGTTAGTAAACTTCAGCAGCTTATCCTTTCTGAAAGCTACCATGTGAATTGTTAACAGTTGTACGAATGTGGTGACTTTGTTATTAGCCTTTGGTCTAACGGGTGGTGTTTAAGTCTCTCCCTTCGGGCATTGTTTGGATGATCTTTTCTAATGGCTGCATGTATCTGGTTTGTATTTTATGCTGTTAAAAATTTCCCAAGCTATTAACTCTTGGAGAAAGTAATAAAACAAGAACAGAAAACTGCAAGAGCCTATTCTTTTGTGTGCTCACTAGTAGAAAACTCTGTGGCAATAAGCCATGTTTTTTAAGGAGAAAAACTACCAGAACGCTTAAGTGCTGAATACATTATGCAGCTTGAGTGAGAAATCTGATTAAAGCCTCCAGAAGCATGCTGTTAGAACTCCAGTTGGCATGGACACCAAAAGCTGTATGTTCATAATTGGGAAAAAAAAAAAAACCAAACAACACAGCAGCCTTTTTGAATTGAAGGTAACTTCTGAGATGGCAGACAGCAGAACACTTGGTGTAAACAAAAGGAATGAAAACTTGGGCTTGGATCAGAGAGCATTTTTAGGTGTTAAGGTGCTTCCCAGTAGCTTGTTTAATGGGAATCATGGAGGAGATACACTGTAGGAATCAGAAGTAGCCTGTAAAATCTTTAATTAGATAGCCTCACCTGGCTGGTGTTTAGTTCTTAAGGGTATTGTGCATACAAATTGAAAGTCTATGGGAGTTATTAAACAATTTTTCTACTTAGAACAATAGCAAGTTGGGGGTGGGGAAGACTAAAACTTAAAACTGCAGAATTCTGTGTAATTAAGCTTACTGAAGAAGCAACCCGCCACTGCATAATGCAGGTAGGTTGTTTAAAGTGTAAAACTTGGCTCCACAGTTTCAATTCTATAAAGCAAGTCCTGAACCAAAAAAGTCATCACATGGGATTTGTATAAATCTGGCCACATCATCTGTGCAACATGTTTTTGTGTCAAAAATGTTTCTGTGTCAAAAGTAGTTATCAGCTTATGGTTTAGGAAATAATGTTGTTTTATGCAGGACGATGATGCTGAGGCAATCCTTGCTGCAGATTTTGAAATAGGTCACTTCTTGCGTGAACGTATAGTCCCCCGATCAGTATTGTACTTTACAGGAGAAGCTATTGAAGATGATGATGATGATGTAAGTATAATGTTCTTTCAAAATGCTCAAAAACTTTGAAATAATGCTCCTTAAAGACTTTGGGTAAATTCTGACTTATAATGTTGGTATCCTTAGAATAGGATAGATCAATGTTAGTTTCAGCTGAGCTTCCTAGAGTGTTTAGTGAAGAGCAGCATGAAAGTAATTAACTTTTGAAGTAGTGACTTCAGAGTTTTGTGGCAAAAGTAGTGGTAGAAGCTCAACATCTAGAGGATGTCCGAGTAGAGTTTTGTGTATAAGGCATTCCTAGGGTGGCATACCCAATACTTTGACAGAATTGTAATAAGCTGCCAGAGAACAAATTAGTCTATTTTTCTAGCTGCTGACCCTGTTCTTTGTGCTTACAGTGATGCTGGGCTACCAAGTTCCTTGAGATTCAAGCTTGATCCTTTCAGGAGGGCATCGTTATTAGAAAATGATAGATAAGCACATTCAAAGCATGCCAAAATATTCAAAGCAAGCTCTGCAAAAACTTGAATTAAGTGCTTTAAAGGAGCTAAGCTTGAAAAACAAACCACAAAACCCCAGAACTTTATAAGGGTGAAATATTTTTTTCTCCCCTGCCTCTGCACAAACAAGGACAGTTTGACAGTTAAGATAGATAAGTCCTGCCTTAAAATTAATTTTTAGAATGTAAAATGGTAGCCCTTAGCCCAAAGCCTTGACTGGGGGAAGTGGAAGAGGGGAGTGACTAACTGTACAGATTGCCTTAGACTTTGACACACCCTACTGGCCAGAAGTCTTATCACAGTCTAATAAGTTCTTCCAGTGTTGCATGTGAGGAACTTAAGGTGGACAGTTTTCTCTGCCAGAGCGTAGCTTAAGAGATTGAACATTGCTTGTGCTGATGCAAAAAGCATTTTTAAACCTATCAGATATGGGAAGTTCTCTTAGAGCACAATACAGTGTGGCCTCTGACATCTCCTTGAGTTATCTGGCTGTACTTGAGCCATAAATTGCTGCGTTTATGACTTTCAAAACCATTTATTTTCTCTCCTAGTACGATGAAGAAGGTGAAGAGGCAGATGATGAGGTAAGTTGACAGATGGCCTTGATTTAAATAGTTTTTCTTTTGTAGTTTGTTCTCTGGAATAAGATTTCTTTTAGTTTTTTAATGCTTTGGACACTTAAGTTTAGTACTTATGAATGTAAGATACAACACGTCATTTTATGGATCTAGGGTGAATATTTTAAACGAAAACAACAAAACAAAAAAACCAAACCAAATGAAGACAACCCTAAGGTATCGTACAGATTAAGTTGCAACTGATGTCAAAAGATGATGTGCTTAGTGGAGGGCAAGCTAATACAATATGCATAACTTAAAGTGGTAATGAATGTATTTAAGGGTATAATTTAGTTTTCTTGAAAATGGCTTAGGAAGCTGAATGTGGATAAGCTAGAGAAATATAAACAAGTGCTTTCTTTCAGGAGGGGGAAGAAGAAGCAGATGAAGAAAATGATCCTGATTATGACCCAAAAGTAAGGAATTAAAAAGAATGTTTTAAGTTTGTATACGCATACATGCTTGAAATTTTATGTAGGTTAAATCTTGATTTATTTTTTTTTTTTTTTTTAGTTTAAGTACTTAATCAGTAGTTCCTATGGTGATTGTTTTGGCTGAGGCTGAGGCTGTTTCAGTCCCAGTTCTGACAGACTAATACTGGTAGATCAACTTTTTAAAGTTCTTTCTCCAAGAATCATTTTGTAAAAGTAACTTTTGGCTTTGAGCACTGAAATTAGTCAGGCTTGGTTTTCTATAAACTTGTCTTGCAGCAAGTTGCTGCTAATGATGAAAATGTTCTATAATGGTTGTAAGGACATATGGAGAACTGCCTAATCCAGGTTCAGTTTTTGGGAACTTGTCACAAGCTGACTGTCATGGTTTAACCCCAGCCAGCAACTAAGCACCACCCAGCTGCTCTATCACTCCCCCCTCCTCAGCTAGGCAGGGGAAAGAAAATGCAACAAAAGGCTTGTGGGTTGAGATAAGGACAGGGAGAGATCACTCAACCAATTACTGTCATGGGCAAAACAGACTTGACTTAGGGAAAATTAATTTATTGCCAATCAGACCAGAGTAGGGTAATGAGAAATAAAACCAAATCTTAAAACACCTCCCCCCCAACCTTTTCTTCCCAGGCACAGCTTCACTCCTGAATTCTCTCTCTCCTCCACTCCAGCAGTGCAGGGGGATGGGGGATGAAGGTTACAGTCAGTTCATCACATGTCTCTACTGCTTCATCCTCCTCGGGGAGGACTCCTCACTCTTCCCCAGCTCCAGCATGGGGTCCCTCCCACGGGAGACAGTCCTTCATGAACTTCTCCAACATGAGTCCTTCCCATGGGCTGCAGTTCTTCACGAACTGCTCCAGCATGGGTCCCTTCCCTGGGCTGCAGTCCTTCAGGCACAGCCTGCTCCAGCGTGGGGGGTCACAAGTCCTGGCCGCAAACCTGCTCCAGCGTGGGCTCCTCTCTCCACGGGACCACAGGTCCTGCCAGGAGCCTGCTCCAGCACGGGTTTTCCCATGGAGTCATGGCCATCTTTGGGAGCATCCCCCTGCTCCGGCGTGGGGTCCTTCCCGGGCTGCAGGTGGAGATCTGCTCCCCCGTGGACCTTCCTGGGCTGCAGGGGGACAGCCTGCCTCATTGTGGTCTTCCCCATGGGCTGCAGGTGAATCTCTCCTCCAGTGCCTGGAGCATCTCCTCCCCCTCCTTCACTAACCTGGGGGTCTGCGGGGCTGGTGCTCTCACGTGTTCTCACTCCTCTCTCTGGCTGCAGTTTCTGTGCCACAGCAACTTTTTTTTTTCCCCTTCTTAAATACATTATCCCAGAGGCACTGCCACTGTAGCTTATGGACTTGGCCTTGGCCAGTGGCGGGTCTGGCTTGGAGCCAGCTGGTATCGGCTCTGTCAGACATAGGGGAAGTTTCCAGCAGCTTCTCTCAGAAGCCACCCCTGTAGCCCCTGCCCCCCCTGCTACCAAAATGTTGCCATGCAAACCCAATACACTGACTCTGGCACAGATTTTTCCCAGAAGAATACACAACTGAGGCTTTTTCAGGGTAAATAATAGCAAGTCTTTTATTGTTTGAGGTAGCAGAAGTCAATGTTCAGGAATGCATCTACAGCCAAGTACTAAAATGTGAAAGGCGAAGAGCAACTGGCAGCTTTCTTATTCCATGGGAAGGGCAAATCACTAGTCAGGCTCAGTTTGCTGGAAAAGTGATTGTGAGCCACTCAATTTGTAGTCTTTTCCTAGCTGAGTGAAAGGCACATTTGGCCACCTGAAAGCATCTGATGGTGGTAGGTGAAAGTTGCAGTCATGAAAATGAAGTCTATGTGAACTAAAAATGTCTGCTGTGAAATGTGCTTGCAATTTCAAATGAGGAGGCAGCGTATTTTTCAGAAGGGATGGTTTGAGCTACAGTCAAAGTACTATTGAAAGAATTACATAATCTTAGCATTGTACCTAGAAAGATGTAGGGTATAGAACTGTTAATCAAAATGTATAGCCTGTTGATGATGTTTCATCTGCTATCATGTATTCAGATTGCTTGCTATTAAAGACAGTTTTGAAATCAAAATGAAACAGCTACAAGATGGGCTTCTTATTTCTACCATTTCAGATCGCTTTTCTAGGCTAAACAGAACTGAGAAAGGGCAAGACTTTATGCTTAGTTTGAGAGAACCGCCAAAGGGCTAGAGGCAGTAGTGGTTCTGTAGTGTATTGACAGAAGAATAAATAGTTGTAAGCTGATCACAGGCTGAAAGCCAGCTGAATTTATTAAAGCACTGTGGTCCTAGAATAGCTATCCAGACCCCAGACCAAGGTAGCAGAGTAAAACTTGCAGCTAAACTCTGCCCCCAAAAAGGCTTTTCCTTGAATTCCTGTATTACTGTGAGATATTGTTGGTTGTCTGTTTCAATAGAACAGAAGAAGTTTTCCATGTTAGAATTTCCTAACAACTGGAATTTATTGCAAAAGATGTTTCCAGAGCATTGAGAACATACCATGATTTGGTGTTTCATGCATTGCTCTACAGCGGCTTTTGGAGTAAGGCTGTGCCCTTGTTACTGACCACAGGAAGTTTCTTTTGCCTCAAACTGTGTAGAAGGCCTGGATGCTTTTTCTGAGCTGGGTTGTTTGTTACTATGCATAACTCTCCTCCTTTTTCCAGTTTTAGTGTCTTTCAGAGTATCCCACCACACTTAGCTCTGAACTTTTTTTTGTTCTGGATCATACCTATACACTAACAAAGCCAAAATAAATGCGTTGTGGATGTTGCCACATCCAAAGGCAGCAGTTTTACTAATACTAGGCAATTACTTTAAGGGAGAAGATGAAGGAAGAACTTGAATACTGCAACTTGAGAAAGTATGCTTAGCAATATTAATAGTTCTTTTAAAATACTGATATCTGTAAACTGATACTTCCTTTTTTCTCAACAGAAGGATCAAAACCCAGCAGAATGCAAGCAGCAGTGAAGCAGTGTGTATGTGGCCTTGAGGATTACCTGCACTGTAATAGCCTAAACACAACTATTAGTTACTTACAGCCTTATGTTTTGTATCTCGGTAGAAATAAGTAACCAATTTGTTAAAAAAAGAAATCAAACACATAAGAACCAGTTTAAAATGTAGGTTCAATCTACCTAGCATTTTAACAGTATAATTTTCTGCCAATATGTAGAATGCAGTAAATCCCCTAAAGCATGAATGTTAATTCATTGCTACATAGTTTGGTTCTTGTGAAGTCTTTGTCATGTAGCTATTAGACTGCAGCTGTGAAGATTATCAGAACTGTTAACTGAGACCAATATTTGCTTAGAGGAAACTCTCCTGAAGAACCAACCAAAGTATTTTTCAGCCCAGTAGTTTGAACGGGTTTAAGTCTGCTTGCACTAGCTGTGCCTTCATTACTTTGTTATAGAAATGGCAGTGACTTGTACTAACTAGGAGATGATGATGCATTTTGAATTTGACTACTTGAGAAGACTAGTATAACTTGTTTAATTTCCAACGAGACCACATTAAACATTCATAACTGTCAGCTTGTTTATGCTATGGGTTTTGTATTTTATGTGACATAGTGATCTACAAAAGAAACCTAGTCATCATATTAAGGTTGTTGTTTACCACCGGGGTGTGAATAAAACCTAGTATTTTCAGAAGCTAGTCTTGTTTTATTACGATGTTTGTATCTGCATGTGTAAACTGCTAAGGCATATCTTTCATGCTGCAGTTCACTTTTTACTAGACACAAAAGTTGAGAGTTACTGAAAAGTAAACCATATACCATTTTAAAAACAAACGCAATAGTTGGAAAGTTTGATCCATACTTTCCATTTGCAATGTGATACTTGTGAATCTGAGCTAGGTGTTTCAGTGATTGGTCAACACTGCCATATTGAGAAGACAAGTTTTTAGAAGTGGGGCTAGATCTGATAAAGGACTTCGGTATTGCTGTGCGTGACTAAGGCATTAGTTATTAGTGTGAAATCTGGAGCCAAGAAAGGTGCCTTGGATTTCCAGTCTGTGTATACAGAGCTAGGTTGTCCTGAACAAAATCTGTCCTGCAGCCTAAGGGAGTGCTAGAACACTTAGCTGTATTCTAGTTTGTACTGACTGTATCAAGCATCTACAGAGGAGGAAACAAACCCCAAGGAATTCCTCTCTCCTCACCTAATGTACTGTTAGCTACGCTTATGTTTGCATGTTCTGGTTTGTGCTTTTTTCCATATTGGATGTTCATTGTCAGTTGAAACGTATGGGCTAGAAGATCTTTCTCATACTAATGTTGTCTCTAGCCTAGCAGTGGAGGTGCTCTTGAGACCTGGATTTGAATGCACTCAGCTTGAAGAGACTATGAACTGATGTCTTTCACTTGAATTTTCCCAGTCAGTAAGATACCACTGTACTCTGTGCAGTCTTGTCCTTCACATAACTGTAGAAGTTCTGATCTTCTAAGCAAGTACCCAGATAACTTTTTTGAGGGACAGGAAGGTCCTCACAGGGTTGGAAAGAAATGTCCAGCCTAGCCATGGATCTATTTCTGCAGTAGCTACTTCCCCCCTCCCCACTGATATAGTGACTTAGCCATAAAGGTTTAAAGGTTTGAAAAGAGGTGGGCAAGCAGGAGGCAACGGCCACATGAGGATGGGGCTGGTGGAAGAGTTTCTCTAGCATGTCTCTTGCTCGGAGAGTAGGTAAGTAATACAGAATGAAGCTTATCCCAAGTGCCCTTCTGAATCCTCAGCCCCCTGTGAGGAAGGTGGTCTAGTGTGCTCTCACTAAACCAATACTTTTTAATTTATTTTTTTAGTCCTTGAAGACTTCAATACCACACTGCTTAATTCCAGAATCCCTGTCAGGCTTCATCTTTCTCCTGTCCAGATATTAATGGATTTGGGAGAAGGAGCTCTTGTTATCTGTAGCTGTATATAAAACAGTACTGTTGAAGCTGTCCTCTTAAGTGTTCTTTAGGTAACATATGGCATAGAAAAACACAATAATGAAAGGTTAACATCACATTCTCGGCTAGCTGTGTGTTAAAGTAGATGTGGCTGTGTTCTTGTGATGACATAAATCCTGACAGAATATGCTTATCCTTTGAGACACTGACCCTGCCAGGTGTTTGGGTATCACTTGATCTCTTCTCTGAATGTCTGCCAGGATTAAGTCTAAACTTGAACTTCAGCGCATGTGGAGACCAAACTGATGGTAAGTTATGAGCTTGAGGAGTCATTAATACAGGGCTTTGGGGTTCATACTTTTGGGCATGAAAAGTATCTGAAGTCCTTACTTAGATCTAGCCTATTTTTACTAATGGTATCTGGCAACTGTATTTTAAAAAGAGAAAGCACTGTTAAAAGATGCCCAATGAATTTCAGAGGTCACTGTTCTTTAGAAACTTGGCTTGTGTTTCGATTGCTTTCTCATGAATACCTTCATATCATACAATGGGATACAATATTTGAAAAGGGGAGTTGGTAGATGTCAAAAGCTCACCTGCAGCCTGCAAGATCCAGAGCCATGAATCCATCTCTGTCGACAGATTTTTGGTAAGCTTCTTTCTAGATTGACTTGCTAGTTCTAAATCAGCAGTTCTTGTGCTCTCCAGACTGCAGCAAAAGGAAGGATATAATCATACAAACTGAGGTGCCAGTTCTTATGGCATCGGTTAAATAAATACTGTTTTGGTGCTTAATGTAGTTTTGTGATCAACGACATTCTTGTTTAGCAATTCTGAAAGGCAGTATGTAGCAGGAACATTAAAGTTTCAACATTGATTGGAATATTGACTCATTCTTTTCACTTGTCATGGATTTATACCAGTTGTAGAGAAAACTCTTCATTTAGTATTTGAGGAAGATAAGTTACCTTGTTGTTAACAAGTTCAGGCTAGGAAAATGTGTCACTGAAATATGATTTCTTGGTTAGTTGTTGGAGTACTGCACTAAAATTTAAGATCTGTGTAAATGATGTCTTCTGTCCAGTTTTGGTTACTACATTGAAGGGAGAATTAGGGAAAAATGTGAGGAAAGAGGTAGGAGAATTAACTGAGACTCTGGATGAGAGGGAAGGGTGCTCAGAGCTTATGCTTGATGGAGAGGGATGTTTCTTGGTAATTCTACACTTTCAGCAAATGCAGATTAGATTACAGTAGCACTAAAGAGTTCTCCTTCTAGTATAACTTTGTTAACGGTTAAAAAAATAATAATCAATACAGTATCCTAAAATAAAGTAGTAGACCAGATTTAAGCTTAGCATTTGTAAGTTTTATTTTATATTCTGGAGAAGGGTGTTATCAGGTGCAGTTAGAAATGTTACCTTGGGTTATTTAAACACTAGGCATAGTAACACTTATTACCCATGTCTTCTACAGCTAACTAGCTTCATAAGCTGAGATTCTTAGCTGGATTCTTGAAACTGATGTTGCCCAAGCTATGTAGCAGATATTCTAGCTTTGATGTGTTTTTATTTGTTAAATGAAAAAACCACAGCAGAATATAGAAAACTGCAGGAGTTGAATGTGTTCATCTTTGTCTTCAAGCTGGTACTTAAACTTGCACTGTGTTTTAAGGCCTGTTGTTGAAGACCTGATTCAGAAATTGATAGGGAACAGAAGCTAATCATCTGTTTGCATGTGTCTGCCAGACATTTTCTATTTCCAAAGGTGTCTGTGCAGCAGTTGCCTCTCAGATGCCTTGTGTTGGGGAGGAGGATTGTCCTGACATACTCCGTGGCTTAAGGAAATAAAATGCTAAACCCCTCAGTACAAAGGGGTCAGTCTGATAATGAAGTCATTTCTGTATGTAGTGGCCTTGATGGCCTGCTAGGTTGGGGCTAGAGCCACACTGCTCTTGGAGTAGGTAGACTCAGCTCTACAGTGCTTCCTCCTTCATTCTGTAGATTTAGCCTCCTCCAATCCAAGACTTTATTGTATGGGTCAGAGAAGTCATTGCTACCATGCTGGGTTTCATTTCTTAACTCCTTAGTTCTGCTTGAGATGCACTGGTTCCCTGCAAGTTTTCAAGAGGTTGCTGAAGTAAAGACTCTTAATTGCTAATGCTTACCTAAAGGGAACATAAATCCATCTACTGGAAATAGTAAGTCTTCTGTACACTATCAAGAGGAGTTGGAAGTTTGTCCACGTGGCATGTCGGACAAGATTTCTCATCACTCCTCAAATCCTCCTCTCATCCTCTCCTCTCTGACCTCTGCTCAGACCTAGTAGTCTTCCATGTGGCCTGTATCTCAGGTTTTGTAGGAAAATTAGAGCAAGTAAAGCAGGCAAGGCAGAGCACACCAAGCAAAAGATAAGCTATTCCACATTTGGGTCTGCTTGGCGTACACCAGAAGTGGGTGCACAAGGAGTGTGGGGATGTGGCAGAAGGGCTCTTCTTGTTTTCACAGGTATCTAGCTAAAGTGTGCTGAGTTGACAAGAAGAGCTGTCTCTGCAGCTGCAGAGGGCTTAGCTCTTGAACTTCGCTGTTGTGAGCTTTGCTTCTATATGCTCCAAGTGTTGTGACTATCTGCCCAAACTTATGTTTACCCTGCAGCTGGTGAGAAGCAGTCAGTATATTCAGAACTCGCAGCATGTTTTACTCTGGTGGTCAAAGCTGAGAAACTTTTAAACCCTCTTACAGGCTGGCTTTGCTCTACAATGTGTGCTTAAGTGCTTTTTAATGTTTTTGGAAGACAGCTATCTCTGAAATGCAAGGGACTTTGGAAAAGCCAGGCTGGAGCAGCTGCAATGCCAATAGTGTGTGCATGGCACGCCGTTCCTTTGTTTGGTACTGCCATGGTTTATAGGGAATGCTAAGGCCTGCGGCAACATGGTTGATAGTTACGGTAAATCTTTCATCTATTTATGCCTGGTTTACTGTGGGGTATATACAGGTATCTGTGAGATGGAGTTTATAAAGGAAACATCTGCCCCCCAGATCACAGGTTCAGTGAGTGCTTCAGTGTTCGGTCAGCAGCAAGTTCCAGTGAAATTATGGGAGATGGTAAAGGTCAAGAAAATACTTTAAGAAGTAACCACTTGTTGTCTAACTGTTTTAATCGCGCATTGCAGCACATCTATTTGTCATGTGTTTCTCAACCCTTGGCTATTTTTTTTTTTCCTAATTTTCCTTCTGTCTAGCAATGACCAGCTCATTTCCCTCAGGTTTCCCTCTTAGACCTTTTGCTGTTTTATCCACTTCTCAGTAATGGAAGAAATGATGATGCTTATGGGTTGTCACTCTGGATGGGTTTAGCACTCTTTGAAACTAGTAGTCGATAGTTGGTGTCAGGCTGCTGTCTGCAGATGCATTGCCCAGGAGAATGCTGGTAAAATTATGGGCTTTTTGGTCTTTCACGGTGAGCTTCCCAAAACAATGTTTAGCTTGCCTCAAGGTTTAAAAAGAACACTAATTATTCTTACCATAATTATTCTTTAATTAAGGTTACAGATACAAAATGTCAACTACTTGAGTCTAAGTTAGGGAGGTTATGGTATAGGAGACCAGTGTATTTAACAGCCAAACATTTCTGTTACCACCAGTATCAACTTTGAACATGGAAAAGGAAAAATTCAGTAAGGGATAAATGCATCTTTGGTGTAGAGACTTTCAGGGATGAGATTCAGTTTTTTTCAGGTTGTAGTATTTCAGGTTTGACAGTAGGAGGCATCTGTACATCAGATATTTCAGGAGGAAGGGATGCAGAACATGCGTTGTATTTAGTGAAACTTCAGTAAAGGTAGGGGGCATGGAACATTTAATATAATTGCAGTGGTTTAAATATATATATTTAAAGAAAAGTAAGGTAAAATCTCAGTGGGATAATGTAGTGTGCTTGACTGTGTTGAATGTGGTTTTACAAAACACTAATGTAAGAAACATTTCGAGAAGTTCAGTTTTGACTTCCATCTAGGAAAATGAAGTTTGTTATCCTTTACTGCCAAATTCTGCACAATTAAATTGGGTTATCTTGTTCTTTTGCCATGAAACTGTCAATATTTCATCTTACCCTAGTCTCCAGCTTTTGACTGATTGGGTGGTTTTGGTCAAATGTAGTGTATTTTAAATGGCTGTTAATATTTGTTGGCTTACAGAGTACAAGTTTTAAATGGATGTTTTGCATGTTTACTTCTGATCACATGCTTAGGTGAATTTCACCAGGAATAAACAATTGTTGTTGTGAGTCTATATGTTAGCAGAGTATGTCCATCAGTGTTTAGAGTTGGGTTAAAAATCTGACATTCAACACTTTAGAGAACTTTATGCCATGGGGCAAAAGTAGAATGAATATAGTCCCTTTCTCCTGTATATTTGATGAAAATACTTGGCCTTCCACACTAGACTCACTTTTTTCCTTTGATTAATTACTGTTGGCACTGAGAACCAGCAAAAAAGCTCACATTAAAACATACCGATACAGATTACGTGTTAATGTCCTTAAGCGTTACAGTGCAGTGTTCGGGGGGGAGGGGGGGGGTAGTTCTTGAATGCTTGTTGCAGAATAACATGTGGGACTCCTAAATGTAGTGCAAGTTTCCATACTACTGGCTAGTGCATTTGCTTGGAAGCAAACAGGTATTCACTTACAGCAACGGAGCAGCAACCAAAACTGAACAGGTGAATTATTAGAAATTAGTCTTCTCTAGGTTTAGTTCAATGTCCTATGCCTTACATAAGTTCAGTATTTTAATTAAGTTGTTTGGTATAGATGAATACATTTTAACCAGTTTATGTTTTAGTTTGACAACTTCAAAATTAAATCTGCTCATGTGATGCACTTAATCAGCAGTGAAGTGGGTGCAAAACATGTCAGGTGAAAAGGCAGGAGATTCTCTTACCTCGCTCGAGCCATGTGTGAGGCTCCTTGTACGTGCAGCAGCTGAAGATGCAGATATTTGCACTGGGGAATTTAGGTTCAAATGGCGGTGAACTGTAGATTGAGATAATCGTGAATGGTGTTCAGATCTCTTGGAAATTAGCATGTGCCCCTGTTAAAATAGGCATAAGATGATTGTGAGAATGACCTGTATCTTCTAGCCTATATATTAAGCTCTAAGGAGAAGGGACTATTCTTTAGATAATTGGATGTTAATATCTTTTGTTTGTTTGTTTGTGGCTAGCAAGTTGCCGTTGTTACTGATTTGAGTGTCTTCCAGTTACCTCAGGAAAGGTAAACCAGCTAAATAATTCTAATTGCTGTTATTACCTTAATTGTTTACCTTTCAACGATTTATCAAAATCAACTTTGAACTTGAAGAGGAAAAGATTATAAGAGGAAATCCTTTTTAAAATGTTATTGGAGATAAACTCCTTTAAAGCTATCATTAATATTGATTTTTTTTTTTTTCTAACGTCCTCCCACTGACCTATGCTACAGCGCATGACTTGCTTCCTAGCTGCCAAGATTACTGTGAGGAGGGTTTGGGTTTTTTTTTTATGGCCATATTAAATACATGTTCAAAAAAACCAGTGCTCTCAAACATAGTATGAAACTTCCAGCATTCGGTTTACATTGGCGTTGTCAGGCAAATTCAGTTCTGTGGGCTTTTGATTTACACCTAATACATCAACGGACTTAAATAGTTTAACGTTAACCTTAGGTCCCTTTTCTACTCAAATAAATGATTTCAAAAGCTAACCTCAGGGCAGAATTCAAACAATAAGCAAATGTGTGGCAACAAAGCAGAATGGCAAACAGCTAGGACCATTTTTCTTGTTAGCTTGTTTGGGTTTGGGGTTTTTGGGGGGTGGGTTGTTTTGGTTTTTTTTCCTAGTCTACTTTTAAAATTTCCGGGTACTGAGGTTCTAGGGTTTCCTTGGGGAAGTGATGTGGATTCTTGCTTCCTTCAGCTGTTACTCAGACTGCTGCCGCGGGTGAAGAAGTTGTATTCGCGATACACGGCAAGAAGCTGCTTCTCGCCGGCACAGTCGCGACAGCGTGGGGCCAGGGCTCTTTGCCCTGGGCTGCGGGTCAGGCTCTCCCCTTTGTTCAAGGGAGCGGCGATCGCTCCGAGACCGGGGTGTTGCCGAAAACCGACACCGCTTTCCTTGGGCTTGAGTCCCAGCCAGGCGGGGTGTCCTTCCCCGCGGGGGGGGGGAGAAGGCTGAGGGCGTTTGTTCCCAACAACGGCCGCTGGAACGCCCCGGGGGAACCCTACTGAACCGCCTGTCTGGCTGGTTTCCTGGGGCCTCAGGTTCCGCTGTCTGCCTTTTCTGCTGTGCCGGCCTGT